>OV656867.1:96714207-96875750 GCA_927399465.1 Sarcophaga caerulescens
GGATATTAACTATTTTCATTAAAGTACTTACAAGAAGTGATTTTTATCAGAACAAAAAAGTAAAGAAAGAAAAAAGGAAAAAAGGCGACAAATACTCGTGTATTCAGTGTGAGTAAGAGTGAAATGTTCATTTTTTTTTCTGTAAGAAAGCAAACAAGGACCATTAGTGAAGTCAACGAGCAGAAGGAGTGTGTATAAAGACAAATAATAAAAAAAATGGGAATATTTTTATTATTTTATTTTTTTATATGCATTTTGTTTTTCATTGCCGCTTTTCATTGCCCCCTGCTTTTCAAATGTGAAGAAAATTTAAAGAAGAACTTTAACTGCCACCGGGGGTGTTATAATAGTACACATATTAAATGAATAAGTGACAGAGTGTACATATGTCTGTATGTGTGGCAGTGTCAAGACAATTATTTCGTATGCTACCTCTTCCCCTGCTATTAAACCAACATTTACAAAAACGCTTAAAATTAGCTGAGTACTCGTGAGTATAGTGGCATGCAATAAAAAAAAACTGAACAAAAGCATAAAGAGAGAGAGAGAGAGAGAGAGAGAGTGAAAACAAAAAGGACAATATCATGCTGGTTTCATTGTGTGGCCCTGGTGGGTGGTCCTAGTAGAGTTACGATAGTCAGTTGTGCCATTGACATGACTTTGGCAATGAGGCTTGATAATGGTTCAATAAACTTAATGAAATAACATTTATTTTTAGTTTTGTCATCCTCCTTTTCTTGTCTCTTTTCTTATAAAAATTCTTATAATTTTCTCGCTCTCTCTCTCTTCTTTACTCTCCTGTATCCCTATATAAAATGGAAGATAAAAATGAAGTTGTTGTACTTAGCGTTGAGTGCAGCAGAATGAAAAAAACAACATGTTTTCTTTGTTGTTTTTCGCCAAAAACTTTAAAAGCAAAAGAAGAAGAACATGAAAAAATATGTGTACGAGTGTGTGTGTTATTTATTGGATTTAAAGCATGTTTTTATAGCCATTATTTGCCTTTGCCGACCCTCCCCTCCCCTGTTGTCTTTATATTCGTTCATTATTGTACTCCCCCATATACTTGGCGAGAATATTTTCGCCTTTTGTTTTCCACTAATCACGTTCAATAAATCTTATCACCAGACTTTCATGAAAAGTTGGTGAAAATAAGAGAAGAGTCTCCAGCGTACGATAGAAGCACAAACATGACCATTAATTTGTTTTTTCTTTCTTTCTTTCTTTATTTATTTAATAATAATCGTTTCTTTTTTTAAATTAAGGAAAATTTTAAATTTTCTGAAAATGCAGAAAATATAGGAATTAAATAATCTGAAACATCAGTATACACTGTCCTGTCCTAGAAAAGGTGGACCCTGCGATATGCGCCAACTACAGGGGTATAAGCCATCTCCCTATCGCAAATAAGCCACTCCACCATCGACCAGATCTTCACACTACGTCAAATCCTGGAAAAGACCAACGAAAAACAAGTCGACACACACACCATCTTTTTGTCGACTATATGGCAGCCTTCGTTAGCCCCATAAGGGATCGTGTTTTTGCCGCAATGTCTGAGCTTAGTATACCTGCGAAGCTGATAAGGCTATACAGAAGGTTAGGTTAGGTTAGGTTAGAGGACGTGTACTTGTCAACTGTGACAAGTACAGTACCCGGAGGTCGAATTGACCCATTTTACAACGTCCTAGCTTCTCACACCACTCGTGTTGTGTGCGTTAATTCAATACATGAGTGGCGGGACCTACAGTTTAAAGTCGACTCCGAACGACAGATTTTTGAGAAGCTTTTCAATGGCAATTTTTACTCTCAGAATTTTTGCCAGAAATTTGCTGAGAGGAAGTCGCCGAAGAAATATTTTCATATTTTCGTTTTGATGTCTGACCTGGGATTTGAACTCGGGACTTTCGGCTAATAAGCCAACACACTACCTACTAGACTACGGCGACTTCTAAGGCTATACAGAATGACGTTGAGCAATTCCTACAGGTCCGTCAAGGTAAGAATGGACCTCTCAGAACCTTTTAATACCGTGCAAGGTTTCAGACAAGGTGATTCCTTATCATGCAACCTCTTCAACTTTGTCATGTAGAGTGTTCTGCGGAAGGCGGCAGGGCATCGCAATGGCACTATTTTTCAAAAAAACCACCAGTTGCTTATGTACCCTGACGACATTGACATCATAGGGCGTACCAAGCAAGATGTTACTGCTGCCTTTAGTGCTACTGAACGGTAGTCTACTAAGATGGGTGTGGCAGTAAATGCGGGCAAAACGAAGTATATGTTATCGACAAGTAGGAACATGTGGCGTATTTAATCTCAGATAACGGCCGATAACTATACTTTCGATATAGTTAAGGAATTTATTTACCTAGGCTCCGCCGTTACCACCAATAATGATGTCAATCTGGAGATCTAAAGCAGGATCACTCTTGCCAACGGGTGCTACTAAGGACTCAAAAGGCAATTGAATAGCAGAGACCTCTCTCGTACGACAAAACTAATACTCTATAAGACACTCTTCCTCTCTGTTCTTGTTTATAATGCAGATGCATGGACACTATTGAGCACTGGTGCAGCAGCCTTGAGAGAAAAGTCCTACTTAAGGTCTTCAGACCATTGCGAGTTGGAGATAATTTCTGCATTCGATCCAACAGTGAGCTGTATGAGCTCCTCAACGACATGAACATTGTCCAGCATATTAACATTAAACGGCTGCGCTGGCTCGGCCATGTCGTATGAATGGAGGAGTATGGCCCGGCGAGATGGGTATTTGATGCGGAGATTTGCGGAAGTCGGCGAAGAGTACAACCTTGTTTGCGTTGGAAGGACCAGATCGAGGAAACCCTGTCATTGATTGATGTAACCAACTGGCGTAGGCTCGTAATGAGCAGAAACGCCTGGAAGGATGTGTTAAGGCAGGCCGAAATCTGTTAATCGAGTTGTTAATGGCCAGTTAAGTAAAGTAAGTAAGTAATCTGACTTCAGTTGTACTTTAGTTGAACGAAAACAATTCGAAATTCTTTTGGCCAGTTTGCAAGGAATTTGCCATCAAATTTAACAGGAACACTACGACTTTGCAGATAAAAAGTTAACAAAAGTTTGGCAAGGGGAAAAGTAAATTCAGAATATTCAATTCTAGCATAAAATCTAAACTTTATAGGCATGCCCAACATGGCACGTGACTACACACTTTTTGATTGTTTACATCAATAAATGTCTGTTAAATACAACATCAATCAACAGTCAGCTGATGTTTGGAATTGGATTCCCGATTTAAGCAAACGGGTCCCTACATTTTAATAAATTTGGATCATTGGAAATAGCCTTACTTACAAATATTTCAATTAAAATTATCATTTCTTCACAATCACAATTAAATTCCAAACACTCACACACACATTTATTAGCATTTAATTACACTCCTTTATGCATAAATATTGGTCACATACTAGGTAGTAGCATACAATATTACTATAATGACCCATAAATTTCCATTGACTGCAAACAGATAACCAGATAGGTACTCACATATGCGCATACTTACGCTCGCAGTATGTCAATTACAATTTGAATTGAACGATACTCCATGATTTATGGGAGGTTTACACAAGCACACACATACACCCATTCGAACCACATTAAAGACAAAACAACGTGGTGGAGATGGAAATTATTGCGGATTTTTAGTCTTACGCTGTCAGAGAGATATCACTGTGATACAGTTTTACTCGTATAACAACTAAAAACAGAGAAAGAGAGAGAGAGAGAGTGAAAGCGCGCGAGAGTTTGGAATTTGTGTGGTTTTTGTGGTGAAAAATGAAAGCCGAACATAAAAATAATCACAGTTAGAGATGTATGTATGCGTGTAAATGTAGCTGTAAGCTCGTAAAACGTTACTTTAAATATGTACAGTAGGCGTCAAAAAAAACTGTACACTAAGGATAAAATTCTAACAATCACCAAACTATTACAACTTTTACCACTTAAGGAGAGTGCCCGAAAAAATTTGTTAATTTTTCGAAATCTTTTGTAATCTTTTTTTGTTTCAATTTTAAAAACCGGCAATGAAACAATTTTAAAATAAAAATAACGGTAATTTATTAATGTTTTCATTTCTGAGAGCGACTTAATATTTGGTCCTGATCCCCTAATCTGCCACCTCTACGACCTGATCAATGAAAGGGTCAGGAGGGAAGAGCAGAGGCGTTGGGGGAATGGAACGGGTTGTTATGTTTCTAGATGTCTATGGCCTGTAATAGACTGTGTAAGAAAAGATTGGCTGCTGGGCTTAGATAAGGCCAGCTTAAGGTTAGTTATTGGGTTTATTTCCGGGCACTGTGAGTTTAGATCGCTGTCAAGGATCGGGAACAGATCCCAGGCAGACTAATGCAGGGTATTTTGCGATGAGGAGAAGTTGGAGACTGTTGAACAGCTCCTCTGTAACTGTCCAGCCCTTAAGACCCTTGTTAGGGGCTTCTGTGAGGGTTTGAATTCTGTGTCGAGGGCCGACATAAAGGCTCTCCATAGATTCATTATTACTTTGAGCTGGTTGAAAAGTGCTAGGACTTTAATAGCGTAGTCGCGCTTTCTAGTGTGTTTTGTTAGCCTGTATAATTTCTCTTCTTCCTCATTCTCCCTTTCGTACTTCCTCTCGTTTTTCCCTATCTCCTCTATTATCCTCTCCCCTTTAGAACCCCCCCCCCCTTTTTTTAATGTACAATTTCTTTTGACACTCACTGTATATGTGCTGCAGGTGTAAAACATAAAATATTGTAATAAAACTCAAAGCAAATGAGCAAACGGAACTGCTGTAATTCAAACCGCAAAGGCCATATTTATAAGGCCACTAAATTTCAACCCCGTTTTATGGTATTTTAGGAGTTTCAATACAAAAATTTAATCATTTTGACTGCAGGTCAGTTGGATTATATAAAAAAGGAATTTAAAAAAAAAAATTAAAAAATATTCGTGATCTTTTTGTTTTTGTTTTTCTGGTTGCTGTTCATTGAAATAATTTTATATGCGGCTAACCGACCAACACAAAGTTAGTTTTACGTGTAAATTTTGTGGTCAATTTATTTATGAGATTAAATTCCTTTTTCCTTTTTTTTATTTGATTTCGTTTCATTTCGGTTTAATTTATTCAAATTGCATTTCAATAAAAACAATTTAAAAATTTGTGTGGTAAATAATAAAAAGAGAAATTATTCAACTACTAGGCTTGATTTATTTCATTTAAAATGTTTAAAAATTCATATTCAATTGGGATTTTAAATGATATGGTGTTAGAAAATTAGAATTTTGGTTGTTATGAATTTGAAATTTGAATGTTAATTATTCGCTACTAAAATATAAGAGTATCCGAAACAGATATCAGCAATTAGTATTCAAAAAGATGAGTAGAATTCAATCATACTCATAATTTCTGTTACTTATGGTGTTTTCTGTTCTACAAAGAAAATGTCACCCTCTTACAAGGTACATTAAAAAAATTTTTGACCAACCCTGTTGTAATGTCATTTTTTATTTGAGAAGATCATAACACAAAATATTAAAAAAGGGTATGCCCTGTGTTTACCACTTATTAAGAAAATGAATGAGAAAATGCCAATTTGTTCAAAGGTGTTGCCAGATCGCTAACTTTTCGACTTCATTTTTTGTACGCTTTTTTTATAACAAAAAAAATATTTTAACACTGTTCAAACATTGAATGCAATTTTTTATACTGCTGACCATGTAGCTTTAATAATGTAATATTTCCTTAAGATTACTCCACAAAACAATGAAAAAATTAACTTCAAATTGGATAACAATACCAGGCGACTTTTTTTAAATTTCATCTGGTAGCCCTATAAATAAACAAAAGTCATCTGCTTTACAGGGCATTAGCAGCACTCTCGATTTATACAGGGCATAAAATGCAATGCCCTCCACCATTGGCAAGTGCGAATTATTTAGAATAAAACATACCACCCTTTTAGAGGGCGAAACATTTTTAAGAAACAAATGCAAAATTGCATTTTGCGTTAATAAAATGCACATTTTTTGGTAGAAAAGAAAACACCATTATACGCATTCACAGTTATTTTAATATCATGGAACCTCTACTCATATTCAAAGATTGAAGTACTCATCATAATCATACTTAACAAAACGTATAATGTTGTTGATTTCCAATCTCCATAACTCAACATTTACACGGAAGCACAAAATAAGTATGATTCGCGTACGAACAGTAAAATACTCACCAAAAAGGTTGTGTGTTTGCTCTGCTTCCTGCTCTGTCTTTTTTCTTTTTTTTTATAAATGCAACAACAACTAAGACTGTAAATTTTTGATGAATGATTCGAGTCACTCGAAGATTATAAAAACAAGATTATAAAACATTTTCAAGAAACTGGAAATTTTATAAAAGTGAAAGTAAGGCCTGCTAGTCATTGCCCATGTACCATTTCATTTAGTCATTCATTTATTCATTCAGGCGTAAATACAGTACAATAAGATATCATCTTATTTAATAGGTACACAGAAAGAAAAACGGCGTGCTTGAAAAATTAAGCCCGTTTTGGCTATTGTTTGCTTAATACAAGCAAAAAACGGGATTGATGTGAAAAACTAAACCTTATATTACTAAAATCAACACTAAAAAGCTCAAATCTATCTAAAAAAGTGTAATTTTGACTTATTTGTTATTTGAGTTATGGAATTGTGGGTTTTAAGTTCAAAAGTAAAAATTTTAATAATTCTCATTTAGTTCATGTGTATTTATACAATATATATCCAACAAAATGTCGTATTTTTCGCAAGTTGCATTTCTTTGGTAGATGACTTGGATTATTCCGGTCGATGACTTGCATTTTTTTGTGTAGATGACTTGCATTTTTTTCAAATCAATCGATTTTAGGATTAAATCAAGTACGAGTTCGAGCTTAAATCAAGTTCAAAATTCTTGCAACAAGCTCGTTTTTGGATAAATTTAGGTTTAAATCAAGTATAATTTAGGGCTTAAATCAAGTTCATTGTGCTCGAATAAAGTACGATTTGCCTCAATTCGATCCCATTTATAAGTTAATCTAGCCTAAATCAACTTTATAATTCTTGAAACAAGTGCGCTTAAGGATTACTTCAACTTCTGATTCTCTTGAATCAAGTACGAATTCGATCTTAAATCAAGAAAAAATATGCTTAAACCAAATACATGATGAGATCACTTTGATCCCAAAAAGGCTTAAATCGCGCTAAAATCAACACTTTTGTACTTGGCTGATTCGGGCTTGATTCAACTCTTTTGTACTTGATTCAAGCCAAACCGTACTTACCGTACTATTGTGACCGATATGGATTGATTCAAGCCCGGATGGCTTGATTCTTTTTTTCAGTGTACTGCTACGGATATAGGCATAACAAAATATAAGAAAATACAAAAATAATAACATAACAAATGTTATTAAAAACAAAATTTATAATTATATTAAAAAAAAAAATATGATTGATTAATTACGTATGTGCATTATGTTCATTCAAAAATTTAATTATTACAGTCTTGAAATGCTTAGCATTGCTTAGTAATTGTATGTTGTTTGGGAGTTCATTCCAGAGACGAATTGCATTGATGTAAAAGTGTCTCTCAGATATCTGCCTGCGGTATCTAACGCTATTAATTCTCAAGCCTCTATTAGATCTTGAAAAAACTAATCTATCAAACAAATAATGGGGTTTCCTAATATAGATGATTTTATGTAGGTACACCAGAGTACAGCATTTCAACAAATTCTCAAAAGATGTGTTATAGATTCGATATGAGAACTCAGATATCCTACTGTACCTTGTACGACCAAAAACATATCGAGCAATACTGTTATAAGTGACCTTGAGCCTGTTCCTACTTACTGAGTCGCAACTAGAAAACAGTTCACATCCGTACAGCAGAGTGGGGATGAGATATGTTTTCGCGAGCAGCATACGAATATCAAACGGAGTAAAATATTGCGTTAGCCAAAGACTTCGCAACATGGCAACCGTTTTACCACAGATAGAATTCACATGGTTGGACCAGTTAAGGCTGTTATTAAAGATAACTCCTAAATTCTTAACACTATGTACAGTCTCAATATAAGTGTTATTAACCTGTAATGGTGTAAGCTGTGCCGTATAGTTTACCTTGCCTATTATTAAAGCTTTTGATTTCCTCGAATTGAGGCAAAGACCATTAATCGACGCCTATTGAAACACATTATTCAGATCACAATTTATTTTCCCTATACAATTTGTAATATCAGATGGCAAGCAACTAATGTACAACTGAACATCATCTGCGTACATTTGTACCTTGCAAAACTTCAACTTAGTTGGTAGATCATTAGAATAAATCGAATATAAAAGTGGACCAAGAATCGAGCCCTGTGGTACACCTCTAGATATTAAAAAATTGTCCGATTTAATACCATCATGATATACAAATTGACTTCTATCACATAGATACGACGAGATTAGCTTGACAGCAGTATTCGAAAAATGGCACATGTGTTCCAACTTTTGGCAGAGAATAGTATGATTAACGGTGTCAAAAGCCTTAGAATGATCAAGTAAAACCAAAAATGATGTCATATTGTCATACGCACTTAATCGCAACTCTTTCGAAACATCAATGAGCGCAGAAATGCAGCTGTGATTAGGTCTGAAACCAGACTGCCTCTCAGAAAGCACGCCATTGCCATATAAGTATCGGGTCATCTGCTTAAAAAATAAATTTCTCGAAAATTTTCGATAAGTATGACAATATTGCGATTGGTCGGTAAGTTTTATCTTGTTTCGGCACTGGTATTATCTTACCACTTTTCCACATTGCAGAGTAAGTAGAAGATGTAATTATCGTATTCATTAAATGAGTAATGCACGGTAGAACATATGGCAAAATTCATTTCACAAATTTGGGATCAATTCCATCACTTCCTATGGAATTAGACTTAACGGCCAAAATGCTATCAACAACGTCATACAACAAACAAACAAGTGGTTAGTAGTGGGGAAGGCATCAGATGCGTTGTAATATTCCAAATCGGCACCATATGCACTGTCGAAAATTGTTAACATTTACTTCAGCTAAGACGTGACAGATAATCCGAAGTTATCTATTCAACGGAGTAATCAGCAATTGGGTCTACGTTACGACACATTATGGTGCAGTTCACAGTTTATTTGAACTTTCATTCATATAATGTCCAACTCATTAAAGCCGGCTGACCATATACAACGTCGTAGCTATGTGCGTAGCTAGGCTGACTGTATGCGTACCAGAGATCAGCAACGAGTATTCAAAACGATGAGTAGATTCGAGTCATACTTATTATTTCTGATACTTATACGCATTCATACTTATTTTAATATGATACTCATACTACTCTTATTCAAAGTTGGAAGTACTCGTCGTATTCATACTTAACAATACGCATGATGTTATTGACTTCGACTCGTCTCTACTTAACATTTACACGAAGCACAAAATAAGTATGATTCGCGTACGAACACTACTATACTCACAAGAAGATTGTGTGTATGCTTTGCTTGTTGTCTTTGTCTTTCCTTTCTTCTTTGTTTGTATATGCAACAATAACAAAGGCTGTAAATTTTGATGAATGATTCGAGCCACTCGAATCACTTATAAGTATTATAAGTATTTTTCTAAATTTATGAATCAGAATGAGTAGGCGTATGAATCAAACACATTTCGAATGTTATGAGTTTGATGTGAACGTTTTACTCACACTCATTGTAACCTATACTTATAAATCAATGTTGTAGCGAGTACGAATGAATCAGAGTAGTTGAATTTCAATTCTGTTGATTCACTCATACTCAAAATTGCATGAGTGCTTATGAGTAGCGGAAAAACGATTCATTGCTGATCTCTGATCCGTACCTATGCTAACTGTATGCGTAGCTATGCTGACTGTATGCGTAGCTAGGCTGACTGTATGCGTAGCTAGGCTGAATGTGTGCGTAGCTAGGCTGACTGTATGAGTAGCTAGAATGACGGTATACATAACTGGCAATGTGCTGCTGGAGCTGCTGTTTGAAACTCCTTTTTCACTCTGTGTTTACATCAACAAACAAACTTGTCATATAACCAGAAGTGATAGCGAAAAAACTTCTACATAGAGAAAAAGTGACTGTTTATAGGTGCTTAATGGTCTGGAGGTGTCATTTTCACTTTTATTAAAAGAATAAATCTAGATTGCTATACTTACACCTTCTATCAGATTTTATATTTATTAACCACAGTGTGAGAATCCACAAGGATATTAAAACGGAAGTAACCTATAAATAGAGAGAGAGAGAGAGAGAGAGAGATAGAAAGCAGGTTACAATTTTACAATGATTAGAATGTCAAGTAGTTAGAAAAACTCTGAAAGTCACATCAGATATCAATGACGCGAAATTGTTCACCTTGTTTTAAACTTCCTTTAACGTTTTTTGTCAAGTGAATGTTGACATAAAGCCACTATAAAATTTATTCTTGTTTTTTTATTACTTTATTAACTGAAATATTTTTCTAAATGAATACTTCACATCGTTTGCTTCAAAAAAAAAAAAAAAAAAGAGCTCTCTTGTATGGTATATTACTATGCCATAAAGAACTTTACTGCAAGGAATGTGGGAACAAAAATAAAAAAAAAACAAAAGCTATGTGGAAAGTAATATATTTTATATAAAAAAAATTATAAAAAAACTCTGAAATAATAAATTTAAACTACCACAGTATGTTACGAAGAAACTTTTTTTTTCAAATGTCGCTCAAACACTTTAATCGAATACAAGCCACATAAAAAAAATGCAGAAAAAAAAACTTGAAAATAAATAAAAACGAATAAAAAAATGAATAAAAACCCGACTGTAATAGAAAAATAGAAATTTAAAAGCGCATAAAAACGAATCAGGAAGTACAGTGAAGTAAGTGGCTTCATCTTGTAACTTCCTGCCACTCGGTTTACAATATTTTTCTATGGCGTTCGTTATTTGTTTGTTTCTATGTGTGTGTCTGTGTTTGTATGGAAATGTAAGCGATAGTGTATATATATGTATATGTGTTCCTTGAGCGGAGAATAAGTGAATGTTGTTGCCTTTTAAACTTCTTCCAGGCATGCAGTTTTCAGTGTAAGTGTAAGGGAATCGAAAATTTCTTGTGAGTCGTTTTAAAACTTATTGAAGTGATCGTAGAAGGTTTACAAATCGGCTGAACTAAGTCTTACCAGAAATGAAGAAAACATTATCCATATATGGAAATGTAAGCATTTCAGAAGAGACATAGAACGTAGTCTAATCTGTGAGTTCGAAGTTGCATTGAACTTTATTTACTTGTGGCTGCTTTTCTGAAGAATAACAACAAACTAGATGATAATATTTGAGATCGGCTTTCCAAAGCCAACTTTTCGCAAAAGAAAGTCGCATCAATATGGATCTCCAAATTGTGTGTATTTACAGTGAGCGTCAAACGAAACGGGACATTAAAAAAAAGCCAGTTTTTAAAATTAAAACAAAAAAAAAAATAAATTATAAAAATTTTCGAAATATTAACAAATTTTTTCGGGCTCTCTCCTTAAGTGGTAAAAGTTGAGTTTTGTGATTGCTCGAAATTTATCGCTCACTGTACATATTTAAAGTTATGTTTTACGAGCTTACAGGTACATTTACATGCATACATACATCTCTAACTGTGATTATTTTTATGTTCGGCTCTCATTTTTCACCACAAAAACCACACAAATTCCAAACTTTCGCGAGCTCTCTCTCTCTCTCTTTCTCTCTGTTTTTAGTTGTTATAAAACTGTATCACAGTAATATCTCTCTGACACCGTAAGACTATTAATCCGCAATAATTTCAAATTTTTTCGGGCACTCTCCTTAAGTGAGTTGGGTGATCGTTAGAATTTTATTTTTAGTGTACACTTTCTTTAGACACTCACTGTATATAAATGTATTGGGTGTGAGACCTGATCAATAAAAAAAGATGACCAACTCTTCTGATAATTTTTGTGCTAAAAATTCCTGTTTTTAACCCAGTGCGTAATATGATTAGGGGACTATGTCCTAAGGGACAACAATAAAGCAAATAAAGGAGGGGTTATATGGACATACACGGCTGGCAACAAACAGCTTTTCACAGACAAGATTGTGGGTAACTACGGGAATAGATTATTGCTTACAATGTCGAGGGATGTCGGAGTAGATATTTCTCAGGTATTACCAACAGAAGTCGTAGTAGTGAAGCTGTGATTCAAACCTCAGCCTCGAACAAGACAAAATATGAAAAAAATATTTCTGCGACAACTTCCTCTCAACGGTCTTCTGGCAAATATACGGAGAGAAAATAAGATTCGATATAGTCAAGGAATGTATTTATCTTGGCACCTCCGTTATCACTAAAAATGATGTCAGTCTGGAGATCAAGTGCAGGATCACTCTTGCCAACAGGTGCTGCTATGATCTCAATAGGCAATTGAGTAGCAGAGACCTCTCTCATACAACGAAACTATTACTTTATAAGACGCTTATCATTCCCGTGCTTCTTTAAAGCACTGATGCAGAAGCCTTGAGATTATTCGACGGAAAAGTAAAATCTTCGGTCCAGTGAGAGTTGGCGATGAATTTCGTATCCGATCCAACAGTGAGTTGTATGAGCTCCTCAACGACATAGACGTTGTGCAGCGTATTAACATCCAGTGGCTGCTCTGGCTCGGCCATGTCGTTCGAATGGAGGAGGATGCTCCGGCATGACGGGTATTTGATGCGGGGATCTGTGGAAGTCGGCGAAGAGTACAACCTTGTTTGCGTTGGAAGGAACAAATCGAGGAAGCCCTGTCATCGATTGGTGTTATCAACTAGAGTAGGCCCATACGAAGCAAAGACGCCTGGAAGGATGTGTTAAGGCAGGCCGAAATCCGTTAATTGGGTTGTTAATGGCCAATTAAGGAAGTAAGTAAGTAAGTAAATAAGATTGCCTCCCACTCATGGTTAAAATTACACCCACAACATGGGTGGTATGAGAAACTGGGTTGTAATCCTGACTGAAGGGTTGTAATGACCCCTTAAGTAAGTAAGTTGATGACTTCGTGTAGCAATAGCATGAAGTTAATGTTCTTCAGATAAGGTGTGTAGCGCTGTGAAGATGAATGTAAAACGCAAAACTTATTTCTGTAAAATAACTCTCAAGGAATTTTGTGATGATGCCACTTATGTATAAAATTAACACACACAACATAAGTGGTGTGAAAAACTCCGGGCTTCTTGGGGACGATTGCCTGTAGACTGTCTAATGGTGAAGGTATAGCACTGGCCATTTTATAGGCACCTAGCAGCAACTCGTTTCCTTGCCGTTCGCATCTTCCCCCTTTCCACCTTTTCTAAAAAACCTGCACAATGCACTGCATGAGTATGGGACATCCCCTGAGTGCTGGTTCATAAAAAAAAAAATCCCGGTAATGCCGGTCAAATCCTTAAAGAAGTTGAAAAGTGTTTATCATGCAAAATAAATACAGCAGGTTTGGTCAGCTGAGAATTTTTCTGAATCCATTAAACCATTTCGAACAAACTTTTCAGCTCTTGCAACAACAACAAAATTTAGATTTAAAAAGTCTTCCTATTTTACTGGAAATCCTTCCGGTTCCATGTTACTGTGCATTATGGTAATGCATTTAAAGCCTATTAGCGACATATTTTTTTGAGGGAAATAACCCTTATGATTTTTAAAAATTTTTGTGCATTTTTCATCATCAACATGAGAAGAAGGATTGCTGCTTTGCTCCTCATGATGGCTAACATATGATAGTGCTGATGTTGAAGGCGATACTGAACTTTTCCTCATGCTGCTGGTGCTGCTACTGGTGCTGGTGTTGCCTCTGATATTTTTTGTTTACTTTCATTTATTTGTCTGATGTCTGTTGCCAGTGTATGAATAAATGTTAGAATGAATGACTGAATGACTAAATAGAAGCATAGAGAATAGCGTGTACAATGTTTCATTTTGTATGGATTTGTATCTACTGATTGTTTAAATAAAATTCGTTTGTGGTTTTCAACCATAATGGGGTTGCTGTTGCCTTTTGTTTGTTTGTCTGTTTTTCTCTGCAATATTTTAGTTTTCCAAACACCAAACTGTGGTACCCCTGTCTAAGAGATAAATAACAATTTGGGAATAAAGTGGCAGTTGTAAACTCTGGTTGGTTGTAGGAAATTTAAAGGAAGTTTGAACAGAAACAAAGGTTTAAGGAGCGTGTGTTTCTATTCCATTATAATTCCCAAATGCCTAAACAGATTTGTTTGTATTGTATGCAGCGTTGCCACTGAACAAATTTTAATCCTACCAAATTTTTGTCAAAATCTACCAAAATCGTTGAAAACCTACCAGTTTTTTAAATAATGTAAATATACATATATATTTTTTTGAGAAAAAGTATGACTTTTTTACTAAAAAAGTATTACATATAATTGGACATGTATTAATAAGCAACAAAACACAACAATATAACAAAAATAATTTATAAAATTCATTTCTAATAACATTTTTAAACTATAAAAATACTTTTTGATCCAACCTACCAAAAATCAATTTTACCTACCATCCTACCAAATTAAAAAAATTCTACCAAATTTGGTAGGAAAAGCCCAAAACGGCAACGCTGATTGTATGTACACTTAGTGTACATTTTCCTTGGATTTTATAAAACTTCGTTATTTGAATTGAAATTTTATGTCCCAGAGTGATCAAATTTTGATTTTATAGCACGAGATGGATTTTAGAGGATTCTCTTGTATATATGTATGGTAAGAGCATACTTTTTATTCCTATTTATCATAATAAACGTAATTTTCTACTACAGAAACTGTACGATGATGTCGATTTTGCAAAAAAAAAAAAATCATATTTTCGGATGAAGCTCTTTTTCGTTTTGATGGGTACGTTACTAACGTAGCAAATTTTCCGTATTTGGGGCTCAGAAAACCCACACGTGGGTTACGAGTAACTGTTTGGTGTAGCTTGTGGAGCGGAGACATCATTGGCCCATATGTCTTTGAAAATGAATTCGGCGCAACTATCACGGTCAATGAAGACACCTATCATACATACATACATACATAAGTGGTCATTACAACCCTTCAGTCAGGATTACGACCTAGCTTCTCACACGACTTATGTTGTGTACGTTAATTTTTATACATGAGTGGCGGGACCTACAGTTTAAAGTCGACTCCGAATGACAGATTTTTGGGAAACTTTTCATGGCAATTTTAATACTCTCAGAGTTTTTGCCAGAAATCTGCTGAGAGGAAGTCGCCGAAGAAATATTTTCATAATTTCGTTTTGATGTCTGACCTGGGATTCGAACTCGGGCCTTCAGTCCAATAAGCCAACACATTACCTATTAGACTACAGCTACTTCAGGTGACACCTATCGCACCAGGATAATCGATTTTTTTGTATCTGCTCTTTATGGCATTGATGTAAAGTATTGTTACGAAAATGAAAAATCAAAATACTGGTATTCTGCTTTTACATCGCTTAACATTAAAATTATAAACAAAAGCTACAAAAACAAAACAATGCAGTAAAGAAACCTGTTTACAAATTATCGTACTGTTTAATATAACAACAAACACTAGCGTAAAAAAAATAGTAACCAAGTAAACAAAAATACACAAACAACACTACAATAATAAATGTAAACAACGAGATTTCGTGAAGGCAACGTCATGAACATTCGCCTGCATCAGACTGTTTACTCTGCCATATAAAAGGCAGGGCAAAGGAGGCTAGTGAGTTCGTGGAGTTCTTGTGTGAAGACGCGGTGTATTTGAAGAGAATAATCTACTATATAAAAATAAGTCGGGTTTTCCTTCCTGACGCTATAACTCCAGAACGCACGAACCGATTTTGACAAAACTTAATATACATGTTCTATGGGGCGTGAGGAGTGTTTCTGTGTAGTTTGAAGTTCGTCCGACAGATGGCGCAATATTTAGTTTTTTTTTGTGTTTTTGCACAGTAACTCAAGAACTACTGCACTATGCTGTGTTTCGTTGAAGGCGTTGGGTCGTTAATCAGCGTGCAGTGGCGTTAATTAGCCCGATACCGACTGAAACCTAACATCTTTTTGTGAAAAAAATATATTAAAAAAAAGTAAATAAATATCTATCTATCACTCCTTTTTAAACTCTATTTGCGCAATAAGCCTATTTTATGTTTTACTAAAGGCGTTAGGTGGCTAATCGGCGTGTTGCGGAAGCTTATCAGGTTTAGATGGCTTAAAAAAAATTCGATATAGCAAAAAGTAGGCTTGGCAAACCTTATATTTAGGGACATAGTGATCGTAGACGAATGCAATTTGGTGGGTAAGTTCGTAGAGTCGATATCGACAAACTCACCAAACCTCCCCATTTAAAAGATACCTATAAGTCGGCTAATTCGATGGTTTATAACTACATATGTACATATCTAACATGTATGTCTGTTAGTTTTTGTTTTGCAGCGAGTACAACAACTACAACTTCGTCAGCGCTACCCATGATTCGGACCTCTTATTGTTATTCTTTGTATGCCTCACCTAAATAACGTACCGACTTTGATTAAATTTTGAACTAGATAGATAGATCCATACACTTATAGTAAGTTAGTTATTTTTATATATAGTAACTGTTTTATGCAGCGTATTACAGCAAATATATAGTGTGACCTGTTTTGGGCAATAAAAAAAATCAATTTTGGGCGGGACGAAGTTCGCCGGGTCAGCTAGTCGTAATAATAATAATTAAGAAAGGGCCATTGTTGTTGTTTACATCAAGTTGTGAACAGTGGCATACAGAATTTTAATTAAAACTGAACACAAATTTATTTTTATTTTTTTTTGCTCTCGTAGATAAAAGGTAAAAACGTATCAGTATATTTGGTTTCAACAGGAGGGTGCAAATTGCCACATATCTCATGCCATAATCGATTTATTGGGTCAAACGTTTAATGGCCGTTTAATTAGCCGAAATGGTCATGTGAATTGTCCGTTAAGAAGCTGCGATTTAATACTGTTGGACTATTTTCTGTGGACCTAAAGGTCGCCCATTCCTGTCTGCCCATACATTATAAGACAAAAACTGCACAATTTTTCAATTTTTCTATGCGTATATGGTTGTGTCTTTATGCCTCCATCTGTTTGTTCAAAATGTTGTCGCTATTCTTTCATCATATTTTTCCTGTATTCCTACCATTTTTCTTGGTAAAAAAAAAACAGAAAAAATTTAAAAAAAATAATAAAAAGCCAAGAATACTGAATACAAGTAAAATAAAAGGCAAGAATGTTGCTCTTCTTACTTTAAATAAATAAAATATGCAGCAGGCAAAATGTTGCAATTGCATGAAAAACTCTTTCCTATACACTGTCTGTCAGTCATCGTCAACGTAGTCCTCAGCGACGTCATAGACTTAAAGGGAAGCCTTGTAGAAGAAGGCATTCTCTTGCTGTTGCTGGTAGTGCTTCTTCACAGAAATTCGTTGGAAAAATATTCCGTATTCTGGGAGTAGTTGGTGTAATAACATCATAGATTTTAATATACGACTCTCAACGCCATGACAGAAATATGAAAATAGATGAATAGGGAGTACGAAAAAAACAGAACGAAAAAAATATGTTAAGTAAGTGATAAAGTGCTGTTTTCTTTTCTGCCTTCAAAGAAAAATGGGAGAGAAATTATTGCGAAAAGTTTTTAAAGTCCAGACATTTAAAAAAGAAAATAAAAACTTTAAGAAAATTTTTATCAAATACTTGTTTGAAGCCATAGGAAGGTATATAAATGATACTTTTGTGGTTATTTTCTGCATTTAGAAGATGAAAATAAGAATGTTGTCCAATTAAGTGTGGAATAAAGTATTGTTACGAAAATGGAAATGGTGTTGTTAAAATAATAGGCAAAAGCTCCAAAAACAACACAATGGACTTGATCACACATAAAATGATAAACAAAAGCTCCAAAAACAAAACAATGCAGTTGTTCACGTGATCGACGAATGAGTAAACATATACCAACAAAAATAACAGGCTTGTTTACAAGATCTATGAATAAACAAAAATATAGCAACAATGTCCGTGTATAAAAAAATATAGCGGAAAGACAAACAAACAAAACAACAACAACTCTGCCTGGACAAAAGTAAACAAGATACACGAACAACAAAAATGGAAACAAGTTGTTTACATTTTTGGATTGTTCCCGAAGGTCGTCATCATCCTTCAAGGGCATCCATCATACTGTTGATCCAGTGATATAAAAGGCAAGATAAAGCGAGCAACGATGATTCAGTTAGAATTCAGTCAGTCGTGTATGAAGACACGTTATTCTCGGAGTTCGAGTTAAGTTAGTCGTGTGACGACGTCGCGTTGAATTGAGTGAGAATTCAACCAGTGGTGTGTGAAGATACGAGATCGAGTTATAATCCAGTCAGACTTGTGTGCAGACAAGTTGCGTGAAGAAAACAGTTGTTAGTGTGGTGCTTACAAAAAAAGGTTGTGAGCAAAGAAGAATAACTAACAAGTGTTGTTGCTTATAAAAAAGGTTATAAGCAGAGAAATATAACGAAAAGAAGCACATATTGTGAAAGTTATCGTTGTATAAGTGGAAGAAGTTCGAACATTTTTATTTTATTTGCAATCTACGAACTCATATTTTTAACGTTTTTAAAAGGTAAAAACGTAATAGTATCAATCAAATATACACTATGGCTCTGACGGCACGCTATTACTGTTTTCAACATATTGTTACGAAAATGAGAAATCTAGATACTGGTGTTTTTCTTTTACATCGCTTAACATTAATATTATAGACAAAAGCTACAAAAACAAAACAGTGCAGTAAACAAACCTGTTTACAAATTATCGTACTGCTTAATATAACAACAAATACCAGCATAAAAAAAATGGTAAACAAGAAAACAAAAATACAGCACCAAACACCACCATAAAAAAATGGTAAACAAGTAAACAAAAAATATACCAACAAACAACAATGTTTACATTTATAGAGATTTCGAGAAGGCGAAGTCATGAGCTTTCGCCTTCAAGAACATTCATCAGATTGTTTAGTTTGCCATATAAAAGGCAAGGCAAATCTGGCGACTGAGTTAGTGAAGTTCAGTCAGTCAGTCTTGTGTGAAGACGCGCTGTGTTTGAAGAGAGTTATCGTGGTTTGAAGGTCTCCTTTATAAAGATCTGTCGAACGATTGTCTAGTAATTGTTATTGTTTATGCAAAGGGTATAAACAGAGGAATAACAAAGAAAAGCAATTGTTGTTGTTTACATTAAGTTGTGAACAGTTGTGCGAATAATAAAGAATTTTAATTAAAACTAAACACAAATTTATTTTTATTTTATTTGCAATCTATAAGCTTATATTTAAATGGTAGAAAACGTAACAATATGCACTTTGAATATCGATTAACTAACAAATTGCGTTTATGAGAAACGATAACTTGCACCAAAATGATTTGTCAACACACAAAATGTGTGCAAAGTGAAAAATAATTTCATAGAAAAATTTTTTTTATAACACCCATCGACTTGCTATAAAAACTTTATTCAAATATTAATAAACTTCATGCAGGTCTTTTCGTTAACCCTTTCATGCCCGATTTTTTTCGGCCAGAGCTAAAATTTTTTAAGGACATGTATTTGTTAGTCAGGGCATAAATATGAAATGATATTAAATTCAGAGTCCTACGTATTCTGGTTTTACCGTTATAAAATGTTGCCTGTAGGCAGTAGTGCAAAATTTTTAATGAAAGTCTTCCTTTTTATATATTCGTATTTTTAAATTTTTTTCATTCTAATTTCTTATGATATGAAAGAAAACAGTTTTTTTTGTGGACTTGAGCACAATTGTACATTACACTTAATACAATTGGATCTTGGAATTCCGGTTTTGCATAGTCTACATAGGCCTTTAGCTCCCCATTCTGTCCAATGACTTTTGTCATCAAAATGTACCGCTTTTGGTGGATCAGCTACGTATTTCCTTCTTCCCCTCTGTCACCATCATCATCATCCTCAGACTCATTCCAATCAAATTCCACAATTCTTTGTATTTCTATTTGAAACAAGCCTTTTGGACGCATGTAAATTTGGTACATTATGGACCAATGTTGCCTATTTAAAAAAATACTGGAATAAAACTAAAAACATAAATTCCAGTTTTTTTGGTTATAATACTTCTCTTACCTGCTTTTAAATTGTTCACACACTTTTTATGAAAAAAATTCAAAAATATACCGATATTTTTAAAGTTTGAAAAATTTATATTTTTTGACTTTCAAACACCGATTAAGTGAACACCAGTAGTGACTACTCATTAATTTTTTTTAGAATACGCGTTTTCAATCAAACTTGTTTGCAAAAAATAAATTTTTTACACAAATTTAAAATAACGGGATTTATGACCAATATGTACAATGTTGCCTATAGGCAGCAACGGGCATGAATGGGTTAAATTGTTTAAACCCCTGCTTGGTGCCATTACCATTGTTTACATATGATCGTTAGAAATCTGGGGGGTAAAATTCTTAAAATTTCTATTCAAACTGACAACAGGAATGCATGACAGAAAAAAATGTCAACGTAATTGGTTCAATAAAAATAAATTATGATGCCGTATATGAATTTTTAAAAATAGAAATGGAAATTCAAAAAGAAAAGCAACGAAACACGGAAAACTTAAATACAATAAAAAAATCCATTGAAGAAAGGAAAAAAAAATAGTAAAGTTGTCTGGCAGTAATAACGTTTTTTTTTATTTTGTTTTGGAATAAAATTGTAATAAAAAACTGAAATTATTCTGTGCATAATGACAGTGATGATCATATGCGAGTGTATGTTAAATATTACCCATAAATAAAGATACACTCATAATGTATGTATACGTCATTGGTAAGTGTATGTGTGTGTGTGTGTGTATGTATGGTAGTATTATTATTATCCTTAAAGGCTGTCTGTTTCATAATGTATGCTGGCACTTTTACATTCAAGATTCTGATTTACTGTTTATGGCGTTTTATCATATTGTGTTTGGCATGCAAACGAGGCTTGGTATGTGAATTATGGGTTCAAAGTTATTTTTTTTAAGTCTTCTTAAGAGAGAATTTCTTTTAATCACATACATAGTTGCCATAATTACACACGTATTCGAGTAATTGTCCAAAGGTCGGCGTTGTAACAGCGATTTTACTTGTTCCATCATATAACTGTAGCTTCTGGTTGGCAGCTCTCAACCATTCCGAAAGTCTTATGAAAAAGTTCCTCAAATCGCCTTTGGCTAGATATGTTTTGTAACAAAATTCTGAGCGTCCTAGAGGTCTACTTTTCAGGTCCCCAAGCACTAGACAATAATAGAGAAGATGTTCTGAGGTCTCCTCTTTTTCCTTGAAATTCCAACTTCTGTAGAAGTCGTTATGCAGCATTCCCAGTCTCCTGGCTAGAACACCCAGAGGCCAGTGTCCTGTTATATCTGTTATGAGGTTCCTTAGATGGAATCATGATAGATTCAATGTAAATTCTGTTCTACAAATACCCATATTGCAAGAGATCTATCTGGTGTTTCTACAATTGGGTTCATTAACCTATCTTACCTTTGCCAATGAATGGAGTTTTTGTGAGACCCTTTATTTGCAGAGGAGCGCCAATCTCAGGAATTTAATTGAATTTTTCGTAAGGTCTGTTCTTCATAGGGCATACCAAGCAACATGTTACTGCTGCATTTAGTGCTATTGGACGGAAGTCTACTAAGATGGGTCCGGCAGTAAATGAGGATAAAACCAAGTACATGTTATCGACAAGTAGAGACGTGCTATGCATTGGATCTCAGATAACGGTCGATAACTATACTTTCGACGTAGTCAAGGAATTTGTTTATCTTGGCTCCGCCGTTGCCAACAAAAATGATGTCAGTCTGGAGATCAAGCGCAGGATCACTCTTGCCAATAGGTGCTATTATGGTCCCAATAGGAAATTGAGTAGCAGAGACCTTTCTCGTACGATAAAACTAATACTCTACAAGACTCTCATCCTCCCTGTGCTTCTTTATGGCGCAGAGACATGGAAACTATTAAGCACTGATGCAGCAGGCTTGAAAGTATTCGAGAGAAAGTACAATGCGAGTTGGCGATAATTTCCACATCCGATCCAACAGTGAGCTGTATGAGCTCCCCAAGGACGTATTAACATCCAGCGGCTGCGCTTGCTCGGCCATGTCGTTCGAATGGAGGTGGATGTTCCGGCGAGACGGTTATTTGATGCGGGCATATGCGGTAGTCGGCGAAGAGGACGACCTTTTTTGCTTTGCAACGACCAGATCGAGAAAGCCCTGTCATCGATTAGTGTTATCAACTAGCGTAGGCCCACACGAAGCAGAGGCGCCTGGAAGGATGTGTTAAGGTAGTCCGAAATCCGTTAATCGGGTTGTTAATGGCCAATCAAGTAAGTAAGTAAGTAAGTCTGCTCTATTAAGTGCGTTGGCCTTGTTGCTAACTTCGATGTCCCTATGTGCAGGAATCCAAATGAGGGTAACCGTTGAATGTCTTGCTATCTTCTCCAGAGACAACATGTCTTTTCCAGAGACACCATGTCTTTTCCAGAGACACTATGTCTCCTCCAGAAATACCATGTCTCCTCCAGAGATACGATATCTCCTCCTAACATAGGTAGTTTGGTTGAAGGAGAGAATACGAAATACGAATCTCAAGCCAATTCATATGCTGCTAAGCCATCATGTAGGCTTGTTGTGTGCTCACCAGAGATCAGCAATGAATCGTTTTTCCGCTACTCATAAGCACTCATGCAATTTTGAGTATGAGTGAATCAACAGAATTGAAATTCAACTACTCTGATTCATTCGTACTCGCTACAGCATTGATTTATAAGTATAGGTTACAATGAGTATGCGTACAACGTTGACATTCAAACTCACAACATTCGAAATGTGTTTGATTCATACGCCTACTCATTCTGATTCATAAATTTAGAAAAATACTTATAATACTTCTAAGTGATTCGAGTGGCTCGAATCATTCATCAAAATTTACAGCCTTTGTTATTGTTGCATATACAAACAAAGAAGAAAGGAAAGACAAAGACAAAGACAACAAGCAAAGCATACACACAATCTTCTTGTGAGTATAGTAGTGTTCGTACGCGAATCATACTTATTTTGTGCTTCGTGTAAATGTTAAGTAGAGACGAGTCGAAGTCAATAACATCATGCGCATTGTTAAGTATGAATACGACGAGTACTTCCAACTTTGAGTATGAGTAGTATGAGTATCATATTAAAATAAGTATGAATGCGTATAAGTATCAGAAATAATAAGTATGACTCGAATCTACTCATCGTTTTGAATACTCGTTGCTGATCTCTGGTGCTCACCAATAGGAATACCACCTTACCTGCTATAGGAAGTCTGTATCTTCAACAAACTACTTCCAGTCCTCTCCTCTGAGACGTATTATGTCTGGTATAGTGTTATCCCCTAAATATATGGATCTGGATCTGGCGAAAGCTAAGCAATGACACAAAAACTAATCCATCGTTTCGATGTCTTTACCGCATGCCTTGCATTCTTCATTTCCTTCCACGTCAATGCGGTCCAGATGTATATGTAAGGCGTCTTATAAGTACACTCGGGTCTCGTTTAATGCGGATTTTTTTTATGCGAATTCGAATTTATGCGATTTAAAATGAAAATTTTTTTTTAAATTTTTTATAGATTTTAAAATGTTTGATACTTTTTAAACTTTTGCATCATTTTTAAATTAAAATAAGTTTGTACCACTGATATAATCATTATCGTTAATCCTACCTGAAGGGTTGTAATGACCAAAACTGTTGATTCAGAAAGCGGCAGTGATTTCCCTGCGGTTTGAAAAGCTTTTTTATATGGGAATCTCTTGTGAATGTACGCTGTAGTTTGAGCCTGACACCTAATGCTATCATATCTCTATGCCGAATAGCTTGTGAAAATCAATCGTTCTAGTTTGTTTCCAATTGGAAAGGCAATTGATTAGCATCAGATTGCTCTAACTATGCCAATAAAAGCCTTCAAAAGTCAATCCTTACTTATGATTTAAAGAATCTTTTATTTAAAGAAGCTGCTCCTTTTGCAATAACTGGCACTTTAATACTCTTATTCAGAAGAGAAAATTAAACTTTTTAAAAATTCGTTGATCTAGTCCCCTATATATGTATGCACAACCTAATAGGTATGTAATGATAAAAGTGACGTCGAACCAATTCCAAAACGATACAGAAAGATTGATCGTACATTCATAATTACAGACTTCAGTTTATTATTTATTTATTATTTTTTTGGATCATTTTGTTTTTTTCTGTAAATAATGAATTAATATTTTATTTTTGTTTAATTTTTTTTTAGAAGTTTTTGTTTTATTATTTAAGAAATAAATATACTTTTGTTGATTTTTTATGCGATTTATATGAAGCTAGGGTATCGTTTTATTTGAATTCAATTTATGCGATTTTTTTTTGGAACACATCTATCGCATAAAACGAGACCTGAGTGTATGTTCATTAGCGTTCTCAAGTCACTCTTATTTAGTTTTAAAATACTCATGGTTCTCTCCTCATTAGGATTTTTGTTCTACATCCTACTGTGCGTTCTAATACCCTAACAGACCCTAACATTCATTTACATTTTATTACTGAAATCTGTGAAATTTTAAGGATGTTTTTCGAATGTATCTTATGGTCTATAATAGACCAGGGTAACATATTAATTTAAATTCTTTAATAGGGCAAAGAGGATTGAAATGTGACGCCAAAAAGTCTTGCAAATGACTCACATTCCTTTTGCTTTTATTTGGCCCCCTTCGTGTGAGTTTGGCCTAGTAAAAAGAAAAAATTTCTGTTGCTACATATTTACCTTCATGTAAACGAAAGTAAGTGAATGATCATCTCCTTGCATTACATCAGTTTCCACATGTAAATGCCTCTTCCTGTGTGGAATTTTTTCACTCATATTTTAATACAAAATATTAGCACACAAGTATTTCGCTTAAAGTAGCAGCATAAATTATTATAATTTTATGCTTTGCTGTACAGTTTTTCGCAAATTTTTGGTTTCCATACTTTTTTTTTTTTGGCTCCCCTCCCACATATTTTATGTAAATTTTTTTTGTTTTTCCCTGGAACTACTAACTCTAGAAACTCTTTTTTGGTTTCATTGTTATTGTAATTGTTGTAGTACTCCAAGCGTTGTAGTGAAATTATGCGTTTTATTTTTCAAATAAAATATGAAAAGAAGAAGTGTACGAGGGAAAATGTTCAGGAAAAATATTTATGGCGGCTCAATGGTTTTGAACCCACAACCAGAGAAAATGAATACGAAAAAAAGGGGGGAGGGGAGGTAGAAAAAACCAAAACGCACATTAATTCCATAGAAATGTGTGGCACTATTCCAAAAATAAAAAAAAATAAACAGAAAATTGGAGCATTTAAGGTAAAAATAAACATTTATTCTGTTATTCTTTTAAAAAACATGAATAATTTAAATCCTATTTTTTTCACTTTTTTCAATAATTTTTATTGTTGTTCGGTACAAGAGTGAAATGAAAATTTATTTCATATTTTATTTGAGTTGAGTTGTCATAATTTCAAGAGTTCTAAGAGGTTTATTGCTCCTTTCTCTGGCCATAAATATTGCTATACTTTGGGCATTTATTTAGGAATTGTATTCAATTTATTGAAAGAAATGTAAACCAAAAAAATATTTATTTGGGTTAAGAAAAATACAAATAAATTTAAAGAAAGGCTGGTTGATGGGTTTTATTATTATGAAAAAACGAAAAATTTATTTTAACGTACGCTTAGAGAATTCATTTTCTCCAACAAATCTGTTTCGTTTGCATTTACAATCTAAGTTGCCTAAGTTTTACCAAGAAATTCTATTTTTTTCTACTTTAAAACATTAACAGATTAACAGACAATCAAATTATTGATAAAAGTCATATGAAGTTTGTAAAGAAAACAAATAATCAGGGATGTCACAGAATCCAATAATGTCGTAATTGGATTTGAAAACGACACAAAAATCAATTTGGTGTCATACAATCCAAGATTATTGGTTTTGTTTTCGAACTTGAATAAGTGTCGGTTTTAGGTGTCACAGAATGTCTTGTTATCGGTTTTGTTATTGAAAATAAACCGAGCAGCTAACAGCTATCAGTTTTCATTTGCGCTTTTTTTTTCTAAAATTTTTTTATGTGAAATAAAAACAACTTTAATTTTACTTTATAAATAGCTTTTATTTTACCAATTTTTTATAAGGTGTTGGCTATTTCGTCTCTGATTCTCTGACCTTCACTTTGCAGAGATGTGCTGGATGACAAAATAACATTGTCTTCACTATCAGGTAAAGTCAGCTCATCCTCACTGGTTTGTACATTATAGCTCCTGCAAATGTTGTGCAGAGCGCAGCAGGAATTTATAATTAATTCTTACTGCCTTTTCCGGATGGTAGTGTAATGTGCTCATTAAGCAACGGAATCGACTTTTCAACACTCCTATTGTTCTTTCCACAATATTACGTGCCGATGCATGAGCCATATTGATTTTATATTCCTTCGAGTTGTGGCTTGCACTCTGTATGGCGTTAACAAAAAAGGCTCAATGTCATACCCAAAATCTCCCAATAATTTTGAGGTTCGTTCTCCTGATTTTACATTCTAAGGAAATGTCGTCTGGCGCTACTAATGTTCCAAATAAAGGCGTCATGGCTAGGGCCGTGATACCGTGAAAATGGATGTACAAGTTGTGGCAATGGCGGGATCTTAGAACGGGAAAGCTGTTCTTTTACTGTATCTAGAACCATACAAAGCATTTTTCTTCAACCGGTAATATGCTATAAATCTGCAAAGCAGCTTAAGATATGAACGTACAGTATAACAGATATACATACTTGCGCTGTCTCCGGCAACTTAAGTGGGTTGCTGCAATCTCGCAATATTCGTTTTTTCACCTTTTCTGAGCGCTCTTCCTCTAACAACAAAATTGCGATAACAGCAGTACTCATTTTTTTTTATTTATTTATTTAAAAAGATTTGTTTTTTTTATTATTTTAATAAAAACAGCAATTTTTAATAAAAATACTTTATATTTTGTCCAAAAAAATTTAATAAAAATTGTAAATAAATACACAAATGTAAACAACAGCTGTTTCGAACATCGGTTTTATTTCAATTCGAAAATAACAAAACCGACTTGGTTTTGTGACACCAAATGAATCCAATATTGGTTTTCCAAAACGACAAAAGGCAAAACCGACTTGGATTCTATGATACCCCTGAATGATTTTTTTTTTTTGACTTTTTATCGCTCTGATTCCAGGTCAAACACCTCGATCAAAACGAAGAATGATAGAATATTCTTTAGGCGACTTCCCCTCGGCAGTTTTCTGGCAATAACTTTAAGAGTAAATAAAAATTGCCATGAAAAACTGTAGGTCCCGCCTCTCATGTATAAAATTAACACACACAAAATAAGTGATGTAAGAAACTAGGTCCTAATACTGACTGCAGGGTTGTAATGACCAACCAATTATGTATGTATCTCTCTGCTTCATTACAAATCCACTCAGCTTTGTATATGAAAAAAACAATTGTTGCACGTAACCCTGCCTGTTAGATGTAGTTGTGCTTTAGAATAATAATGTTTTAGAGTTGCTGTTAGCAAATACCACAATACTGTTCGTGGGCTCAGATACCCAGTACATACATACATAATTGGTCATTGCAACCCTTCAGTCAGGATTATTGACCTAGTTTCTCACACCACTTATGTTGTGTGTGTTAATTTTATACATAAGTGGCGGGACCTACAGTTTAAAGTCGACTCCAAACGACAGATTTTTTTGAGAAACTTTTCATGGCAATTTTATTTACTCTCAGAGTTTTTGCCAGAAATCTGCTGAGAGGAAATCGCCGTAGAAATACTTTTTGTATTTTGTTTTGATGTCTGACCTGAGGTTCGAACCCTGGCTTTACGTCTAATAAGCCAACACACTACCTACTAGACTACGGCGACTTCATACCCAGTATTACTATTAATTTTACAGGATTTCTTGATAAAATTAACTGAATTAATCCTGTAGTTAGGTAGATTGAAAGAGGGAAGACCGACCAAGGGTCTCCTGCCTATTGACATACACCAAAGTCATCATTTAGGCTTGTTGTGTGCTTAACATTAGAAATACGATGTTATTTTCTATAGGAAGTCTGTATCTTGTACAGCTTATGGTCTGTATCTTGTGTAAACTTCGTCAACTTCCAGTCCACTCCTCTAAGACGAGTTATGTGTGCCTTCCCCAAATCATTAGAATCTCGAGCTTAAGAAAGCTGAGAAATATTAGCAAAAATGTTCCACAGTTTCGATGTCTATACCGCATGCCCTTCATTCATCATTTTCCACCACGCCAATATGGTTCAGGTGTACATGTAAGACGGAATGTCTTGTGAGTATGCTCATTAACGTGCTCTGGTCACCTTTATTTAATTTAAAATGATCAAGGTTCTCTCCTGATTAGGATCGCCTCAAAGTATTTTTGTAATTCTTCCAAAGGATGCCACTATTCCACAATAATCGTCTCTGTCCACTTTTCCAACTCGGTCTTTAATGCACTAAAAAGCATTGAGTTATCCAAGCTTGTGGCATATAATACTTTGGCTCTATTAGCCAGAATATTCGTTTTTCTTCATTTCCAGTCACACCATGATGACTAGGAACCCATAGTGGCTCCCAGCTTATTTCAACCAGCACCTTTAAAAAAAATTAAGCTCGTATAATTTCGAAACGAAACAAGATATTAGAAAAATTTGAATAAGAGTTTATAGAATATGTTTAAAAATTAAGAAAAAAAGTTTTATTCAGTCTCAAATTTAAACTTACAAACTAAAAACCAAAAATGTAGAAACCCAATTCGTCACAGATTATTTCAACCACTAACTATAAACAAACAATTAAATGATTAATTAACTAATAGTTTTAATTTAAAAATTTACTATGACCTCCTATTTACTTAATTACAGCTTTCAGCCTTTTTTGCATTGATTTCACTTCCTAGTGGTTTGGAGAATTATTTTTGCCCATTCCTTTTCCAGAGCTGCTATAAGGTCATTCTTGTTCGAAATCTGGTGTTGGCGGACGTTTTGATCACAAATTGCCCATAAATTTGAGATTGAATAAAACTTTTTTGCTTAATTTTTAAACATATTCTATAAACTCTTATTAAATTTTTTTTTAAAGGTGCTGGTTGAAATAAGGTGGGAGGGAGCCACTGTATATTGTGTACCGTTTTCCATGATAATCGTCTTTTTATACTCCAGGACGGTTTTTGATCCCATATTTCTGAATATAATTGCTCTCATTGTCATTTGACTATCTGTAATTATATTTAAACCTCTATACGTCAAGCTTGCCAAATGATTACTAGGCCAATTCATCTGTGGTATGGATCTGTCTGATCAAGAAAGTCAATCTGGTATTAAAGTATCGGATTAAACCTTTAATCCTTAACAAGGAATATCCAATATACAAAAAACCTCTTTTGTAGGCGTAGATAGTCCTAAAGACCATGAATAAAAGAAACACTGGAGTTTGTCCGAACTTTAATCACGATTTTCCCATATATTAACTAATATGTTATCAACAGTTGTGACTATGTGATCAAGACACAATCGTGGTGGACGTCTTTCCAATGTTCATTGCCGTATAAATCCTAATGTCATGTTCAATTAACGAGTTGTCAGAGGTACACGTGTAAATACCTTATAACCCCATTACAGATGGTGATATATTCTTAACGATTTACAGCAATGATTTAATTCTTCTAAAGTTAAAGTTTTTCGTTGTTATTTATTGTCATTTCAAGTGTTTATTGTTAAAACTACACTCCCTACATTGTTTTTTGTTCGGTAACATTGAAAATGAAATTTAAAAACTTAAATTATCCACTCGAGCAACAAAATAAACTACAAAGAAAGCATTTTTTTTATCACAAACGCATCTTGCAACATAATTTTCCCTGCGTTTTTTTTCCGTTTTTTGTCGCATTAACGATTGTAAAACGAAAATCCATGTATTTTTGTGGTTCAGATCCATTTGTTCTCATCAACAGATAAATAACACATACAAAGACGATAATAATAATAGATTTCCTGTTTTCTCACACACAAATGCACATACACTCACTCTCTATTGCGCTCTCTCTCTCTCTTTTTTACTTGTACAATTTTTATCTGTATTTTATGGAGTTGTTATAACCAGAGATGGTTATTAAGCATATGCGTTTATATGCACTCACTCTCTCTATCTTACTCTCTCCTGGTCTGTTCTCAATATATTGTAATAAACGATATGCCTGTTAACTACTCAGACACACTCACGCTCTTATGTTTGTAGAGCTTGCACACATACATCTAAACGTAGATATTTTTATTTAAAATCTCTTTGTTGATAACCGAACATTTTGCAATACCCGTTAATGTTTCATTATTTTTTATTTTTCATTTGTTGTTGTTGTTGGTGCTACAGTTGTTGTAGAGACAGAGACAGTTAAAGTGCATCTGCATGTGTGTTTGTAAGAATATAGGTGGCTTTGGAAGTGTTTAAAAAGGAGTAGCCTAACACCATTTCCAGTAGTTTTTTATTTGGAATGTTGAAAAGAAAAAGATATGGGGCTCAGAGAAACAGTTCAGCAATGATTAGTGGAAGAGCCATTGACTGAAGTGGACAGTGTCATTGAAGTATCATGAGACCGTATTTTGTTTCGAAAATGACCATAGAGGAACCCGACATTTTTGGCCTGCAATTAAAGATTATGAACTGGACGGTTCGTAAACTAATAGGTAGGTAAGTAGGTTGGAGTGGTAGCTTTGATACTAAAACCACACTTGTGCACGCATATAGGATCGTTGTGATGCCACAGATGAACGCAAACTACCAAACTAGAGAAGAAAAAGAAGTTGGTTAGCCTATGGGCTGCATGACTACCCTACGCTGGAAACCCAGCCCGAGAGTTTGATAAACGAAGGTATATCCTTCACAATAATGGGTGATAGCTCCGTCAAGATGACAAGGATTGGTAAGCCAAATAACCTATACCTGCACCTCGCAAGAAATGGGCATTGACAAAGAACGTGAATAACAGTCTCCTCTTTCTCAGCGGATCTGCTCCCATGGCAGAAGTCGTTAGATGGAAGCTGAATTCTTTCGGCGTATTTTCCCATAACACAATGACCTGTAAGCATGGCCACTGTGATCGAAATGACGTTACGATCAAGTCAGAGTAACTGGTTCGTGCGCCTTCTATCCATCGAGGGCCAAGTGAGGCTAGCCGTGGAGCAGGACTCCTCAATGACCCAGAATAGGTTGGCGTCCCGAAAGAATTTTCGTGCAATGCCCAACCTGGCCGAGGTAAGTGGCATACCCAAGTCGATTGAAGATGATTCTGGAAGGAGTGCACCAGCCTTAGCACGCTCGTAGTTTCCCGGAATATTACTGTGAGGCAGTAAAGTGCCCAGAAAGAAGGATGTCGAGACAGTGGCGACATTTTCTAACGAGCCTGGAGTTATTCATAACGCTCCACAGAGATCTTATGGCAGCCTGACTATCAGAGAAGATTGAGATGCGGGTGCAAGGAGCACCGTTGAAGAGGATCCATTGAGTAGCCATTACTTTACTAACAAGTTTCCAAAGAGAAGGATTAGGCGTTTTGGTTATGGTCACCAACACCAAGCGGTATGGCGCTCGATTGAAGATGATTCCGGAAGGAGTGCATCTGAAGTTTCCCGGAATATTACTGTGAGACAGTAAAGTGTTCCGAAAGAAGGATGTCGAGACAGTTGCGACATTCCCTAACGATTCTGGAGTTATTCATAACGCTCGCCAGAGATCTTATGGCAGCCTGACTATCAGAGAATATTGAGATGCTGGTGCAAGGAGCACCGTTGAAGAGGATCCATTGAGTAGCCATTGCTTTACTAACAAGTTTTCAAAGTTAAAGATTAGGCCTTTTATTATGGTCACCAACTCCAAGCGGTATGGCGCCATTAGATTTTTCATATGTAAAGCAGTGTCAAACACCATATCTACGTGAATAATCCCTAAACACTGAAAAATTTGAAGGCCAACATTCGCATAGTTATAGCCGAGGTACCGCCCGAAATATATAAACAATTGTGTAGTGGAAGTCTTGTATTCTCTTTCATTCTTAATAAAAAAAAAGCTACACAGACAAATTTTTTTTTTTTTTTTTTTTTGTAAAACCAGCACTCAGGGGATGGCCCCTACTCATGCAGTGCATTGTGCGGGCTTAAGAAAATAGGTTATAGGAAGGTGGAAAGAGGGAGTAGTGTTTGTGGACATTGGATTTAAATTTACCAATATCGTAACTGACGGGAAAAACTTTCGCAGGAAGATCATTCCACAAGCGAGCAGTGCGGGCAAAAAATGAATTTTCTCTGTAATGCATTGTGCGGTTCACTGGACAATCAACCACAAAAGGATGTGCTCGGCGAGAGGTACGAGTACCACGTAAAAATATGTGATTATCGGGAACCAAGCCCCTTATCTCTCGAGAACACCTCCCATTATAGTACCGATAGAACAATGAAACACACGCCACATTGCGACGATGCTCCAACGAATCAATAGAGTTGGATACCCTACTGTCATTAATAAGTAGGGTATCTACTTATAAGTTTGGCAACTTCTGGAATATTCATTTTCATTACAAACAGTGTAAAGCGTTAGATGTAGAGCTGTAAGTAGTATTTTTCGTACAAGTAGGTCAGTTTTATGTGCTACAAAATACAAAAGAACAAAAAAGAAAAAAATCATCACTACAACAACAAAACGAAGAAAAGAAGAAGAGTAAAAGCGAAAAAAATTAAACGAAATAAAAAAAGAAAAATTCTGACAAAAGAATTAAAACTCCTGGTAACAAAAATACGTATGAGGAGAATCCATAACATTTAAATGCTTTTGGCATGAAAAGTAATTCGTTTCTACACTTTTTAAGCCCTACACACTAATAGGTGCGACGATTAAAGCTATGATTCGATTTCTCTTGATGTTTGTAATACCACGGCAAACCTGGTTCATAAAATAACTTTCGAACTTTTTGAATAACAAGCCATAATGGACATGGAGAGGGAATAAGACCTTAAGGCTTGAAACTGCTAACATATACGTTAGCTTTTATCGTTCAGAACCGCATATAACCGCCTTAAACTTTTCCTCTGTGCGTTTTTTTTAGTTGGTTAGTGTGTCTCAGCAGCCTCATTGCACTACTTGTAGGGGCGTATAGAGACTGCAGGATTTCTAATGACATGATATACCTTTGTGAAGCGCCAGAAAGAGAAATTTAATTCTTATTTCTCTTCTTTTTTTAAATCTTCTTTCAATGCATTGTCAAACAACCCCCTCTGGAACTTTTTCTTTTTTTTGTTTAATTGTAGCTGTTGTTTGGCACAAATACGAAAAATGAAATGAAAGAAATTAAAATGCTTTTAAATGGAACAGCAACACAAAAAAAGCAAGAAAAAGAAAAGAGGAAAAAAGTGTAATGAAAATTACAAAATAAAATTAAATCGTCTACTAAGTGTTGTGAATAAATTCATTAAATTAAAATTAAAAAGTTTTCCACGTGCTGTTTTCTTAGAGGAAAGGAAAAAGAAGAGAAAAAAATTTAATTTTATTCCGCATGTAGGCGTGACACTTTTTAGTGTTAAAAATACAAAGTGTAGTAAAAAGAAATCCATTTATTTTTACATGAAATTAAAAGCTGTATTAAGCACATTATTTCGCATTCATACAAATCCTTTTAAAACTCTAGATGGAATCGATTTTCTTATACGTATCCTGAAGCAATTTTTCCACCAACAAACAAAATCATTATGAAATATTTGGTTTATGAACCGAATATTGGCAGTACACAACAAAAACCATGATTATGATTCAAATGTAGAGAAATGAAGGCATGGACTTGGACGACCACTTACTGTGTTGCCATGATGCTATTAAACGCCAGTAAACTTAAAAACAGTGGCACGATTGTTACATTTTCGGAAGCTGTTCCGGAAATCGATCAATCAAAAGTGGTAGCCGAAGTCTAAGAAGCTGGACTATGGAAATATTTCAAAATGCAAGTTTATGATACGTTTGAAGTGTATGTTGAATTATTAGACTTAAGGCCACGGTTCAAACCCCAGGGCAGACATCTCAAACCAAGCGAATAAAATTGCCATCAAAGGGTTCTCAAAAATCTGTCGTTCGGACTCGACCTTAAACTGTAAGTCCTGCCACTCATGTAAATTAAAATTAATTTCCAATTTCATTAAAAGTATTCTTACTGATCTGAATATAAATAAGTCCCATTTTTTCCGACTCTCTCGACTCATTAGCTAAGCCTTTCAGTGAGTCACATAACAACCAGAGATCAGCAATGATAAGCATTCATGAAATTTGGAATATAAGTGAGTTAATAATATTGAAATTTAACTATGTACTCTGATTCAATCGTACTCACTACAATGTTGACACACAACCTTTTAGTGTGTGTTTTAGTGTTCGTACGCTAATCATACTTATTTTGTGATTCGTGCATATGTTGAGTTATGGAGACTCAAAATCAATAACATCATACGTGTTGTTATGTATTAATGAGTGAAGTATGATGAGTACTTCAAACTTTGAATATGAGTAGAGGAGGTTCCATGATATTAAAATAAGTATGAATGCGTAGAAGTATCAGAAATTATGAGTATGATTCGATACTACTCATCTTTTTGAATACTCATTGCTGATCTATGGTACGGAGAACATCAATAAGATTCACCAACTTAGAGGGTCGTACCTTAAATAATCTCGTGCAGAAGACTAATTTTAAATTTTTGTAATTACTAATAGGATTGTATTATCAAGTTTTAAGGAAATATGTTCTAACAAATAAAATGTATTCAGTTAGAATTCCATTTGATTTTTTATGTTATTTTGATGCCCTCCATACCACATTTTCATTCAACAATTTGTTGGTAATTTCATCTCCATGTACTCTATATTTTATTTAAACTTTTCTAGTTTAATTTAAAAATTTTTCATGTCTAACAGAGTTGTTGCGGTTGTTGCATGAGATTTTCCCGACACATAAAGGGTCTGCCAAATAACTTTTTTTTTTTTGAAAATGCTTTAAAAAAAACTACTGAATATTTTCTCAAATTTCTTTTTTTATTTGAAAGTACAATCCTTCCGGTTAATAATGGAAAATAATTTCATTCAAATGGCTGCCACGGCTGGCCATGCAGTAGCCTACACGATCGGTCCAATTTTTAAGCACAATATCGATTGTGTGCAGCTGTATTTCAACAATGGCTTTACGAATATTGTCTTTTAAAGCGTCAATTGTCTCTGGCATGTCGGCGTAACACTTATCTTTGACGGCACCCCACAAATATTAGTCCAACGGTGTCAAATCGCAGCTCCTAGGTGGCCAAACAACATCAGCTCTGCGGCTGATAATGCGATCTTCAAAAACAGGGCGCAAAACATCGAGTGTAGCTTCGGCTGTGTGGCACGTAGCGCCGTCCTGTTGAAACCAAATGTTGCCAATATCCTCCTCTTCAATTTTTGTGATCAAAAATTCGTTCAACATGGCCCGATAACGATCGCCATTGTCTGTAACGGCCACTCCTTGCTCATTTTCGAAGAAAAATGGCCCAATTATGCCTCTGGACCAAAATCCGCACCAAACAGTGACTCGTTTTGGGTGCGTCGGCTTTTCAATGTATGCGTGCGGGTTTTCTGTGCCCCAGATGCGACAATTTTGCTTGTTTACATATCCGCCAAGATCAAAATGAGCTTCATCTGAAAAGATAATTTTTTTTGCCAAAATCGGCATCTTCTGTAAGTCGATCGCAGGCCCACTTAGCGTTGTTGTTCAAGCGTATACACAACATATTCGTTCAGCGGAAGGATAAAACTAATTATCTGTCAAATCAGACATGAGCTAAGTGTTACCATTCACGAAATAAGCACTAGTTGAAAAAAAAAAAACGTTAGACGGCGGACCCGATACATATTTGTTTCATTTCAACACAACAACATTTTTAATCAAAAAAAAAAAAGCTGAAAAAAATTGTAGAGAAATTACATTTTTTTTCTAGGAATTATTTCTAAAGAGAGATCCTATTTATTTTAATTAATTAAAAATAAAATAAAAAAACAGGAGAAAAACTATGTTCTATTTAAAAACGGATTTGCAAAAAAAAGTGCGGAATCAAAGAAAATATGGTTGAAAGCAGAGAAATGGTCTGTAAAAAAGAAGAAAATGCAAAAAAAGGAAAATATAAAGCCGAACAGCATATTAAAAGTTGTTGCATAAATTGTATTAAAGTAATCTTATGAAATAATTGCATCATTATTACAGAATACTTGTAGTTTGTTTTTCTAAAAAATTTTAATACTTTCAGCCCATAGTGTTTGCAGTGCTGCATTACTTTTATGCTGTACTTTTTGTAATTAAAATTATACCGAGCAGATAATCTTTTGAATGAAATTAAAATAAAACTGCAAAATATAAAAACAAAAACTAAAATAAAATAAAACAAAATTATAAATAAAGTAATGAATGCTACAGGCGATACTATACGAATAATGATATCGTAAACTACAATAAGAGAGTAATTTTCAGATGTACATAGGGTTACCAACCGTACTATAAATTATAGTATTGTACTATATTTCATGTATATGTACTATATACTGTTAAAAAATATATAGTATGCAAAAGTACTATATTTTGGAACCTATAAAAACAAATACATTAAACTTTAAGTGAGGTACACATTATCGAACCTGACTGACAATCATGCTCAAATTTCTCTTGATCGACATTGTGGCCACTAAATTTCGTCAGTCAACAGTCAACCACAAAAAATTCTGTGGTTGACTGACAGTCAGCGGCTATATTTGTTTTTGAATAATAATGTGTACATAAAATCGTCAGTCAAGGTTGTTTTTTTCGTAGTATTAACATCATTTGGGTAAGCATTGTCCCGCTCATATTCAAATTATATTAAAGATAAATGAAATTAATGGAAGCGACCAAGATAAAGTTTTTTTGAATTTTGCAAGCCATGTTTTACAATTCTTTCATAAAACTATCAAACAACTTGAGGGTAATAACACCACCATCTTAGAAGTGTATAATATTATGTCATCTTTAAAATCAGCCGTAGAGCAACGTAAAAAAACTGTTTCTTTGGTTATGAAACTAAAAAAATTTTGATTAATATTGAAGCCAAATCTAATACAGAAAGTGATGATATAAAAAAAAATTTTCTTTTATTTGTTGATAAGTGTTTGAGTTATCTCAACAAATGGTTTGATTTCAGTGAAAACAGTTGGTTGTGCAAAGTCCAAAAATTAAACTAAAAAGAAGAGATTTCATTTAGCGATTTTGAGACAATATTAGAAGTTCTTAAATTGAAAGGGAAATTATGTTTTAATATGGATGAAATTTATTTTGAAATTATAATATTAAACCATATCTTTGAGAAAATAAAAGACTGCACTGAGTTTAACAAGAAAGCTATAGACCAAAAATGGCAACATATTTTAAAAAATACCGGAAATAACTTACCAAATTTGGTTAACATAATTTCATACTTGCTCTCTATTCTAGCAACTTTTGCGTTGACAGAAAGAATATTTTCAGTTATGAATTTAAAATGGTGTGATGAAACAAACAGAGCAAGTATAAGTTTAATAAAAAATGAGATTTTGGTTTACATAAATTTAAAAATTGATTGTAATAAGGCAATTGAAACTTTTATTGTAGACCGTAAATTGCTAAAAGATGCAAAAAGTTCCAAAAAATATAGCTTTTAAAAAAATAAATAACAAAACTGGTTTTTATTTAATTCTTTTTAAAGTACTATATATTTTACAAGTGTACTATATTTTTTTCTTGTGTTTTCCACAAAATACTATATTTTCTTCCAAATATGTTGAGAACCTTAGATGTACAGTGAGTCTCAAAAGAAACTGTACATTAAAAAAAATATACATTAATAAATTACCGTTATTTTTATTTTAAAATTGTTTCATTGCAAGTTTTTAAAATTGAAACAAAAAAAAAAAAAAAATAAAAAATTTCAAAATATTATCAAAATATTTTCAAATTTTTTTAGGCACTCTCTGATTGTAAAAAATTTGTTGAACATCCGGTCAAGTAGGTTGTGTGTTGGCTTATTGGACGTGAGGCCTCGGTTCAAACCCCAGGTTAGACATCCAAACGAAAATATGAAAAAATATTTCATCGGCGTCTGCCTCTCAGTAGATTTCTGGCAAGATTTCCGAGAGTAAAATAAAATTGCCATGAAAACTTTCTCAAAAACCTGTCGTTCGGAGTCGAAGTTAAACTATAGGTCTAACCACTCATGTATAAAATTAACACACACAACATGAGTGGTGTGAGAAGCTAGGCCGTAATCCTGACTGAAGGGTTGTAATGACCTATTATGTGTATATATAGGAGCGATCATTAGGATAATTAGGTGAACAGTAATTATGCCAACAATTGGAACAAAAAAGTCTGAAGTCTTCCTTTCTGCAATAGCATCCTTACTGATGCATCGTAAGGGGGTAAAATTTAGGTTTATAAAAACGCTTCGAATTGTTCTGCCTGGCACTGATCGTCATAGACGTGAGTCACCCCGGAGAGGGCTTGTCTTAGCACAGTCATACATAGATGTGAAGTTAAAAAGTTACAGAGGCTGTCACAGCACTCGTCGTTTCCAATCTTATCATTTAGTTTGTGCTGTATTTCTCGATGATCGTCTGAAAGGATTTAATAGTTCTTAAAGTCTGTTATTTTTAGAATATTAATCTCCGTGTTGTTTATGGAATTCATTTTATATTCTACCACGCAGCAAGCACGAAATTGCAAGCTAAGCAGGCCGAATGCTAGCGTGAATTGCTCACCATATTTCTGTATTCTGTAGGGAACAGAAGAACTGTAGGGCTCGTTTAGGACTATGAATCCGATCCTTTTTGTTGCACAAAAGAGAGAAAACTAAGCTAAGATCTAGGCTGTATAAAAAGATATATCTTTGCATTGAATCATCTACACTTTCCACTTTGAGTTCAATGGTTAGCACAAACGGTCAAATTGATTGTAAACCTTTCGAGTTATAAAGTAAATGCGTAGCGTGCAAAGTATAAAAAATCTTACTGACTTGTAACAACAACAACTATTCCCTTCTATAATCCAAAGTTAAAAACAATAACAAAAGAAAAGAACAAAAAAAAAAAAAAAAAAATAAAGGAAAAACACCAACAACATGCCAGAGACAATGTGTAACTGCATGTAAGTTATACATGCTGAGAGCATTGAATAACAACAACAATAACCAGTAATGGAAACGGATTTGCAGTAAAAGGATACACTCGTACACCGTTACACCATCCAAAACCACATTAACAACTGCACGCGGCAAGTTGCTACACCAACTCTATTCCCTTTGTAAGTAAATGCAGAATGGAGAGCGGGGAAAGTTAAGAGAATAGGAAATTATAAAGAAAAGTATTGTGTGAGCGTTGTTGTTGTTGTTGTGGAATAGAAATGAAAGCCTAGACGTTGTTGTTACATTCTACTAAGAAATGCTTAATTAGAGATGACATCTATGAACCAGAAGGAATATTTTTTTTTTAATAACCTGATAACCCAGAGGTTAAATACGAGATCAAAATGAAAAAAATAAATTAAAAAAAAACAAATCAGAAATAAGGTTTGAAGAGATGCTTTGGTAAGAAACTGGTAATATTTTGAATAAAAGTTTGAAAAATTTCCTGATTTCTTGCAACATTTATTTGGAAATTCAAAATCTTTTCTTTTAGTTTTTCCATTCTTTTGTTACTTGACTTTAAGTTACTCTGTATAATTTTCCTTTAATTAAATCTGAGAAAACTTTTCCAACACTCTTCAAAAATGTTGGCCATTTTGGTTTCTATTTAAACTTCAAATTTGTTTAAGAATTTCTTTCCGTTTCTTTTCACTTAAGAAAATCTAAAGAAAGAAACTTCAAAATCACAGTGTTTTGTTAGAAATTCTAAAACAAATGAGACAAATACTATGTATTGCTCCCGCTGCTGCTACTGCTGTTGCTGCTGCATACATTTGTGTGAAATTAAAATGAAATAGCAACACCAGTATAATGATTGCAACAAAGCTTGGTGGTGTTGCATTAAGTGACAATGTGCTGCTTTAGCCCAAAGATACTACACGTTGGGTGCAATCACTGCGTTAGTTATTTACACTTCTTAAGTAATTTTAAATACGAAATAATTCGAAAATTATCGAGAGCTCCTCTCGATCGCAGTGGCCCTGTTTACAGGCCAATGTGTTATGGGAAGTCATGAGGAAAGAATACAACTCCCATCTAATGTCTACTGCCGTGGCTGCAGATCTGCTGAGGAAGAGCAGACTGTTATCCACTTTTTGTGTCAATTCCCATCTCTTGTGAGGCTCTCCAATCCTTGTCAGCTTGACGGAGCTATCATCATCCATTGATGTCAAGAATAAAGCTTCGTTTATCAAACTTTCGGACTAGTTTTCTAGTGTAGGGTAGGTGTGCTTTTAATAAGCACCCCTTGCGCTGATCAACTTCTTCCCTAGTTTGGTGGACTGCATATGTCTGTGGCGTCTCAATGGGCCGCTATGTGTGCTCAATTGAGCTTTTGGTATCAAAACTACCACTCCAACCTATCTACCTACCTGCCTGGCACTTTGCAGGAACTAAAGTGGAGAATTTGAAAGCACGCCTGTTTTCCGTATGGTTTGACAGTACGGAAAATTTATTATTTTTCTTTATGGGCAAAGGAAAGTGAGAGAGAGAGAAGAGGATGTAAGTATGTATGGAAATAAAAAAGCAACGAACCTGATTAAAGAGTTGTAATGACCTCTCTTTTCCCTTTCACAGAAGCATGTTCTCATAATGTCTGGCAGAAAATGAGGGCAAAACGAAGGATACGTTATCGACAAGTAGGGACCAGAGATCAGCAAAGAGTATTCAAAACGATGAGTAGATTCGAGTCATACTTATAATTTCAGCTACTTATACGCATTCATACTTATTTTAATATGATACTCATACTACTCACATTCAAAGTTAGAAATACTCATCGTACTCATACTCAATAATACGCACGATGTTGTTGATTTCGACTCTCCATGATTCAACATATACACGAAGCACAAAATAAGTATGATTCGAGTACGAACACCACAATACTCGCTAGAAGGTTGTGTGTGTGCTTTGCTTGCTGTCTTTCTCTTTTCTTTTCTCTTCTTTTGTAAATGCAACAACAACTATTACTGTAAATTTTGATGAATGATTCGAGTGACTCGAATCATTCGTAAGTATTATAAGTATTTTTCTAAATTTATGAATCTGAATGAGTGGGCGTATGAATCAAACAATGAATCGAATGTTGTGAGTTTGATGTCAACGTTGTACTCATACTCATTGCAACCTATACTTATAAATCAATGTTGTAGCGAGTACGAATGAATCAGAGTAGTTGAATATTAATACTCTTGACTCACTCATACTCAAAATTTCATAAGTACCTATGAGTAGCGAAAATACGATTCATTGCTGATCTCTGGTAGGGACTTGCGGCGTATTGGATCTCTGATAACGGCCGATAACTATAGTTCCGATGTTGTCAAGGAATTTATTTATCGTGGCTCCGCAGTTACCACCAAAAATTATGTCAGTCTGGAGATCAAGCGCAGGATCATTCTTGCCAACAGGTGCTACTATGCTCTCAATAGGCAATTAAGTAGCAGAGACCGCTCTCGTACGACAAAACTAATACTCTAGAAGACGCTCATTCTCCCCGTGCTTCTCTATGGCGCAGGGGCGTGGATACTATTAAGCACTGATGCATAATCCTTGACAGTATTCGAGAGGAAAATCATATGTATGATCTTCGATCCAGTGCAAGTTGGTGATGTTTTCCGCATTCGATTCAACAGTGAGCTGTATGAGCTCCTCAACAACATGGACATTGCGCAGCGTATTAACATCCAGAAGCTGGCTGCCTCGGCCATGTCGTTCGAATCGAGGAGGATGCTCTGGCTAGACGGGTATTTGATGCGGGGATCTGCTGAAATCGGCGAAGGGTACGACCTTGTTTGCGTTGAAAGGACCAGATCGAGAAAGCCCTGTCATCATTTGGTGTGACCAGCTGGCGAATGCGCTTAAGAAGCAGACTCGCCTGGAAGGATGTGTTAACGCCGTCTAAAATCCATTAATCGGGTTGTTAATGGCCAGTTAAGTAAGCAGGTAAGTATGTTTTCATAATGCAAAGGTACTAAAAATTCCAATTCGGAGTCCTTCTCCAGAATTGTAGCAACAGTGACAAAGAAGAAAAGAAGAAGAAAACTTTTAATTCCAGTTGACACTTTATTGTTAAGTTACTCCACCACAAAATGCTGATGTTGTTGGTTTTACGTTTGCGGTTGTTGTGTTGATGTTGATGTCGTCATTGTACACATCCTTGCCATTTGCCGTTTGCAAGCTGCTAAATGGGGGCCATTGTTAGAAGCGACTTAGAGAAAAAAGGGCTTTGGAAACATACATAAAACAGAATGAAAGGGAATGAAAAACATTTGACAAGAAATAAATTTCCGTATGTCTTGACATCTACATTGCCGGTGGTATTGCTTTTATGCTACAAGTCATGATACGGTTGGGGGGGCAGAGAGGTAGTGAAGGCACTAGCTTTCTTGGAATTTATACGTTGTCTTGTCTTGTCTTTTAGAAAATTGTGCCAAACTACTGTTATTTGTCACTCTTTTTCAAGATAAGAATCGTTGCCTTAAATAAACGAAATATTTTCGTATTAAAGTGTCACACATGTGAAGTGCATTATTGTTTCTCTCTCTCTCTGTTTTACCTCTATTTTCTGGCTATTGTTGTCCACATTGTTGTTGTTGTTTTTTATCTGTGATCCTTTGTAATTTAAACAAGAACTATTACTGCAGTTGTGAGAAGAAAAATACAAAAGAATTCTTCTAAAAAACACGTACACATACATACACACTGAAATAAATAATTTTCTGTATTGTATTGGCCAAGTCTTCTATACATACGTACAGCACACCACACAAATACACGAATGTACGCATTCATATTCATATACGTGTGAGCTAAAATTGTTAGCAAAAGAAAAGAGAAAATGTTTTGAAAGTAAAAAAAAATTTTCCATTTATTTACAAGTCGGTTGTCGGTCGTTGGTCGTCAGTTAGTCGTTTTGCAGATCGTTTACTGGGTATGGGTAGCTTAAGGGGGCTGACATTTAAAAGAGCATGAAACATATACCGGAAGTGATAGCGACATCATTGTGGCTTTTGTCTACAAACCATTTGGTTATTGTGTCCGTATGTGTTTGTCTAGGTATTTGCATAGAATAGAACTACGAAATATAATACGTTTCTCCATAATAAAACAGTGAAAAGCAAAATTTTAGTTGAATTAATATACTTACTTACTTAATTGGCCATTACAACCCTAGCTTCTCACACCATTTATGTTCTGTGCGTTAATTTTAGACATGACTGGCGGGACCTACAGTTTAAAGTCGATCCTGAACGACAGATTTTTGAGAAACTTTTCATGGCAATTTTATTTTACTCTCAGAGTTTTTGCCAGAAATCTGCTGAGAGGAAGTCGCCGAAGAAATATTTTTGTTCAAGTTGCGTTATGATGTTTGATGATACGTCTAGAATTAATATTGTAAAGTGAATTCTAATAAAAAGCGCCATATAGGTGTGGATTTTATAACATATTTGTATTGTAAGTCATTGTAGTCTAGTAGATAGTGTGTTGGCTTATTAGACGTGAGTCCGTGCTTCAAACCCCAGTACAGACATCTAGAATAGAAAAATTTTTTTGAAAAAATTATCTCTTCGGCAACAGTTTTTTTTGACAATAATGCTGAGACTAAATAAAAAATAATTGTCATGAAAAGAGTCTGAAAACTCTCGTGTCCCAAGTCGACTATGAATTGTGGGTACCACCATACTTACTTACTTAATTGGCCATTAACAACCCGATTAATGGATTTCGGCCTGCCTTAATACATCCTTTTAGGCGCCTCTGCTTCTGGCGAGCCTACGTTGTTGATCACACCAGTCGATGACAGAAGTTCCTCCATCTGGTCCTTCCAACGCAAACAAGGTCGTCCTCTTCGCCGACTTACGCAAATCTCCGCATCAAATACCCGTTTCGCCGGTGCATCCACCTCCATTCGAACGACATGGCCGAGCCAGCACAGTTGCTGGATGTTAATACGCTGCACAACGTCTATGACGTTGAGCAGCTCGTACAGCTCACTGTTGGATCAGATGCGGAAATTATCGCCAACTCGCATTGGACCGAAAATCTTAAGTTGGTCTTTTCTCTCGACTACTCTCAAGACTGCTGCATCAGTGCTTAATAGTGTCCATGCCTCTGTGCCATAAAGAAGCATGGGGAGGATAAGAGTCTTGTAGAGTACCAGTTTTGTGGAACGAGAGGGGTCTCTATTATTCAATTACCTATTGAGACCATAGTAGCACCTGTTGGCAAGAGTGATCATGCGCTTGATCTCCAGATTGACACCATTTTTGGTGATAACGGCGGAGACAAGATAAATAAATTCCTTGTGTATATCGAAAGTATAGTTATCGGCCGTTATCTGAGATCCACTACGTCTACTAAACTGAACGAACATATTTTCGGTTCATTCTACTTTTGATTTGCATGTACGCAGATAAGAACGAACTCGAGTTTTCTTTTGTGCACCACTGTGTACCACATTTACAATACGTAGGTTTTTCCTATTGAGGTTTTTATTTTTTTTTTATTTCTTTTGTTGTTTTTATTTGTTGTAATCTATACACATAATAAAAGTAAAAACTGAAAACGTATCTAATTTTTTGGAATATTTTTTTGTATTTTATTTTTGTTTATTTTTTTTCATTTTCTATAATGCTCGTACAAATTCTCTGTGGATTTTTTTCTTTTCATTTTTTTTTTCCATTTTATTTAAAAAGAATTTTTTAGTTTAAATATGAAGAAGAAGAAAAAATAGAAAATAAATATGAAAAATAAACCACATTGTGTAGAAAATTGTGCAGAGTATTAATATTTGTGGATAACCAGAAGCTTATTTAACCCTTAAGCGGTAAATGAGAGCTACAGATAATATAAAATTCTAGGGGATGTATCAAAATGAGAATAAAATCAAAGAAATTTAATATTTGGAGCAAAAACAAAGAGTTTTCAACTTAAAAAAAATGCTTAACAAAGGGATGACATTTATAAATTTAAAATTAATTTTCTTTCATACTTAATTGGTCTCTTCAAAACCTTAGTTAGGATCACAACCTAGTTTTTCACATTACCTATGTTGTGTGTGTTAATTTTATCCATGAGTGCCGATAGCTACAGTTTAAAGTCGATTCCGAACGACATATTTTTAAGAAACTTTTCATGACAATGTGAGTTTTTATCAGAAGACTTCAGAGAGGGAGTTGATGAAAGAAATTTTTTTTCTTTTTTCATTTTGCTCGAAATGTTTAAGCTAGGGGTTGTAACTAGGCCTAGCGTGTAATAAGCCAATACACCTCGTACTAGAATATGGAGATTCCAACCAATCAACGTTAAATATTGATGGGCTAAATAAAAGGGTTCGACCTCTAATAAGCTGCTGAAAGCGATAAAACGAAACTTTTAACGCAGAACGCATTATTTATTCCACCAGACATGAAACCGTGATAAAAAACTAAATAGCTGAGCGTAGTTATAAGCACACTGCTTTATATGTAGACCTGAACCATATTGACGTAGTGGAAAATGCTGAACGGAAAGCATTTGGGCCGACATCGGAACAATGTAACGCAATGTTTTTGCTGTCATTATCTAGCTTTCGGAAGATCGAGATCCCAATATTGTGGGTATAACTCTATACCAGACGTAACTCGTCTCAAAGGAGTGGACTAGAAGAAGTACAAGATAACAGCTTCCTAGTGAAGGTATAGTTCGTGTTCCTTAATAGTCCCCTCTCCTTCAAAGTAATTCTAATTGAACTTCCTTTCTGTCATTGGGTGGTGTTATCGGAGTCCGTCTCCGACAATTTTGTTTGTTGACGTAATCGTGGGAATAAGCTTCAAAGCTGAAGCAAAAATTTTTCGAAAAACTAGCTTTGAGTCCATGTTGCTCGAGTGTATCAACGACGTTGAGAATGATACATACATAATCGGTCATTACAACCCTTCAGTCAGGATTACGACCTAGCTTCTCACACCACTTATGTTGTGTGCGTTAATTTTATACATGAGTGGCGGGACCTACAGTTTAAAGTCGACTCCGAACGACAGTTTTTTTTGAGAAGCTTTTCATGGCAATTTTATTTACTCTCAGAGTTTTTGCCAGAAATCTGCTGAGAGGAAGTCGCCGAAGAAATATTTTCATATTTTCATTTTGATGTCTGACCTGGGATTCGAACTCGGGCCTTCAGTCTAATAAGCCAACACACTACCTGATCCTGATACCTTGAGAATGATCATCTGGTTTAAATGTTGCGAGAGTTCAGTGGTGTTGTGCTAATTTTTTTTTTACCGGAACCCGTATGTATACTAATATAGACAGGGCCGATCCTGGGTAGGCGGCCGCTCTGTGCGATCTCATGTCCCAAATTTAACGACGGGGGTGATTTTCCATGATAATCCTGGCGGCGGCGTTTTTTTTTTAACCATGATTTAACGATAAAAAGGCGGAAATACCCGCTCTTCATTTTTGTATGGAAAAACTAAGTGATTCTCTTGGTAGCAACAGTTAAATTTAAATGCGGCCGAAAGGGTTTAAAAATGGTTTTAAATAGTCAAATTCTTAAGCAGTATATAGTGCGGGTTCGGGTTCACGTATTTGTTTAGGTTCGGGTCGAGTTCCGGTTCAGCAGAAAAAAACGTTCCGGACTCCGGTTCACGGTTCGGAAAAACAAGCAGATTTGTTCCGGTTTTTGTTCCGGTTCGGGTTCGGTTCGAACCCTTGTTTATAAAAATACATATAAAAATTCGTCAAAAATTAGAAACAAAAAATCAGCAATTCTTTTCAATTTTTTTTTTTTTTCAAAACGTCAGCCAATTCTCGTTATCAGAAATCATCTTTTGTTCCGGAACGCGTTCCTGTCTAAAACGGAAGTACCGGAACGACGTTCCGGAGCGTTCCGGCTCGACAACACCACTGCGAGAGTTGTACATATATTATATGGATGAAGTTGTAAAAACAAATTCAAAATATACTCTAATGGATCATAAAACGACTCAATTACTAGAACAATATGGAATCAATAAATTTGTATCTTCCGCCACATTTTTCTCTAACAGAAGCAATACTTTTGGCTGTGAAGAAGTACAAGCGTGGCCGTATTGATAATTTACAGTCCTTTTTAATTTAATTTTTATGGTATTGCCAATTTCAGGAACAGTATATCTTTAAAGTCTTCAAATTTCTTTAAATCTTGCGAATTCACTGCACAGTGGGTCGATTACGACGATCATAATTATCGCATGATGCTCGAAAAGCACCCACGTTTGAATCACAACTTTTTCGAGTTTTTAAACAGTTTTTATGCGTTTTATGCGGTAGTTAATGCACCTTATTCGTAAATGACTTACCGGATGAAAGTCGGCGGATTTAGAATTTCTAAATGAATAATCACCGAAGGTGTTTACAAATACGTTGTGTCTGTAATCATGACAGTATTTGTTATACTGTAACTAAAATCTTTTATTTATTCATATTGAATTAATATGAGCTTTTTTTTAAAGGATTATATTCCCTTATAATTTAATAATATTGTTGCTGCCTTTGTTGTTAAATCATTTGAAACATTTCACCACTGGTTATTTCACTATATTTTATAAAATCCTGGCATCCTTGTTACTTGGTGCACAACACTGTATTGCTTAACTCCATGGCTATTATTTTTTTTTTTTTTTTTTAATTAAATTGTTAAATATTTGCCATAAATTCTAACAGCATTTAAAGTATTATTATTGTTGTTGTTTATAATTTATTAAAATTTTATCATCATGGAAATCCATTTGAATCCTTTTTTTGGATCTGCCAAAACAAAGTTTTTTCAAAATTGAAATTGAATTTTCAGCAAAATAGTATTTATTTGCTTTGAAAACTATTTATCTAAATAGTTTTTTTTGAGTTGTACATACATACACACAACTATGCATTCATACATACACAATCGTAAATACATAGATAATTTTCAATTTTAATTTAGGTTTGTTTAAATGGAAATATTCTTGTTTTTTTTATTTGTTATTGAATGCAAGTATTTACAGTGCCAATGAGCCTGTAATAACAAATGGAAGAGAAAAAAGAATTAAAAACAGTTTTGGGAAATAAGGGGTGATTTTTTAAGAGCTATAGGAAAATTTTTCAAAAAAAAAAAAACACATAAAATTCAAAAAAATGCATGAAATCTTTATTTGAATCGATAGTACGGTCCATATAATTTAATGTTTGAAGATTATTTCATGCAAATGTTGACCGCGACTGCGCCTCAAATGGTCCATCCGTTTAGTCCAAATTTGGCATACTCTTTCCAACACTTCGGGCGGTATCTCACGAATAAATGCTTCAATGTTGTCTTCCAATGCGTCAATTGAAGCTGGCTTGTCTGTATAGAACGTGAAATAAAATGTTCACCGAACTCGGCTCTCAATAAGTCCATTGTTACGCGTGCTGTGTGGCATATGGCACCGTCATGTTGAAACCACATGTCATGCAAGTCAAGCTCTTGCATTTTGGGCTAAAAAAAGTTGGATATCATCTCACGGTAGCGCTCACCATTCACAGTTACGTTACGATTCGCAGCATCTTTGAAGAAGGACGGTCCAATGATGCCAAATTCAATGATTTGCAAGCGTTGTTCGTTTGTAAGACAATTCATGGTTAAATTATAGACCAAACTGAAGATGTTTGACAGTGAAACAAAACACGAAACGTGCATGAGCTGTTTAAACCAGTATTTCCAAAAAGATAATAGCTAAAAAATCACCCTTTAAATGTCCGGTCGAAAAAGACCACTTTAATATTTATTGTTACGAAAATGAAAAATCTAGATACTGCTGTTTTGCTTTTACATCGCTTAACATTAAAATTATAAATAAAAGCTACAAAACCAAAACAATTTAGTAAACAAACCTGTTTACAAATTATCGTACTGCTTAATATAACAACAAACACTAGCATTAAAAAAAAATGGTAAACAAGTAAACAAAAATGCACAAACAACACTACAAGAATAAATGTAAACAAAATACACAAACAACAATAATGAAACAACGATGTTTACATTTATAGAGATCTCGAAAAGGCGAAGCCACAAAGATTCGCCTTCAAGAATACTCATCAGACTGTTTACCCTGCCATATAAAAGGAAAGGCAAAGCAGGCGACTGAGTGAGTGAAGTTCAGTCGGTCTCGTGTGAAGACGCGGTATGCTTGAAGAGAGTAATCGTGGTTTAACGATTTCCGTTACAAAGATCTGTCGAACAATTGTGTAGTAATTTTTATTGTTTATGCAAAGGCTGTAAACAGAGGAATAACAAAGAAAAGCAATTGTTGTTGTTTACATAAAGTTGTAAACAGTGGCACACAGAATTGTGCAAATAATAAAGAATTTTAATTAAAACTAAATACAAATTTATTTTTATTTTATTTGCAATCTATAGTGGCCGCCAAATAACTTTTTTTTTTGAAAATGCTTTAAAAAAAACTACTGAATATTTTCTCAAATTTCTTTTTTTATTTGAAAGTACAATCCTTCCGGTTAATAATGGAAAATAATTTCATTCAAATGGCTGCCTCGGCTGGCCATGCAGTAGCCTACACGATCGGTCCAATTTTTAAGCACAATATCGATTGTGTGCAGCTGTATTTCACCAATGGCTTCACGAATATTGTCCTTTAAAGCGTCAATTGTCTCTGGCTTGTCGGCGTAACACTTATCTTTGACGGCACCCCACAAATAATAGTCCAACGGTGTCAATTCGCCGCTCCGAGGTGGCCAAACGACATCAGCTCTTCGGCTGATAATGCGATCTTCAAAAACAGGGCGCAAAACATCGAGTGTAGCTTCGGCTGTGTGGCACGTAGCGCCGTCCTGTTGAAACCAAATGTTGCCAATAACCTCCTCTTCAATTTTTGTGAACAAAAATTCGTTCAACATGGCTCGATAACGATCGCCATTGACTGTAAGGCCACTTCTTGCTCATTTTCGGGGAAAAATGGCCCAATTATGCCTCTGGACCAAAATCCGCACCAAACAGTGACTCGTTTTGGGTGCGTCGGCTTTTCAATGTATGTGTGCGGGTTTTCTGTGCCCCAAATGCGACAATTTTGCTTGTTTACATACCCGCCAACATCAAAATGAGCTTCATCTGAAAAGATGATTTTTTTTGCCAAAATCGGCATCTTCTGTAAGTCGATCGCAGGCCCACTTAGCGATGCGAAAACGCAATGGATGGTCAATTGGATGGATCATTGGATGGTCATATTCGTTCAGCGGAAGGATAAAACTAATTATCTGTCAAATCAGACATGAGCTAAGTGTTACCATTCATGAAATAAGCACTAGTTGAAAAAAAAACGTTAGATGGCGGACCCGATATGAGCTTATATTTTAAACATTTTTAAAAGGTAAAAACGTAACAATTTACTTTATCGTAAGCTTCTCCATCATAAACACTTTCCCACCTACTGATTCCATTTATGTATTGAGGCACTTCCAAGTATTTTTCATTTTCAAATAAAATTGTTTTAAAACGTTTTGAATATGATTTCTTCGTAAAAAAAATATTTGAAATAATTTTTATAAAAACTATTCATTCTCTTTCTCTTTCCCATTTTCCTTATTCTATTACGTAATATTTTTAATGTTTACCTTTTAACTGATTTTGGTCTTAAATTGCTACCACTTGTTAGTCTTTCAGACAGAATAAATCAAATATTATAACAATTCTTCTTATTATTTTTGTTATTTTATTTTTATTTTTATTATTTTTGTTTTTTGTTTTTAAGCAATATTTTATGTGTTGTGTTGGAAGTTTTCTTTTCATAAAATATTTATAAAAGCAAACAAAAACATCAACAATAACAAACAAAGAGTAAAACAAACCAAGAGAAGTTTATGTCAACAATGAAAAGTTTCAAGTAAACTGAGTCAGGTAGAGTAGGGCGTTCAAAAAATAAATGGAATCGGTATTCGAATAATTGGAAATGAAGGTTTTTGTAGTTGATGTAGTCTAGTAGTGTAGTAGTATTGGCTTGGTAGTGTATTGGCTTATTAGACAAGAGATCACGGTTCAAATGCCAGGTCAGACATCTCCAACGAAACGAAATATTAAAAAAAAATTCTTCGCAGACTTTCTCTCAGCAGCAGATTTCTGGCATAAACTTTGAGAGTAAAAATAAATTTGCCATGAAAAGTTTCTCAAGAAAATCTGTCATGAGTGTTCTTCTTTACCTTTTGAATGATATCTTTGGGCTTGAATATGAACATCAATACTGAAATGATACCAAAATCTGGCCAAGACTGTAAGAAGGCGGTGTCACTTAGGCACATAAATTTATTTGAAAAATTTTCACAAAACTCGGCACAAATTTTATACAAAAGGATGTATTCCGAATAAATTAACTTGATTTCAGAGAGAGGACAAGACACTGCTGAACGAGCCCACAGTTTACGCAAGCATTAGGCTGTAAAGATTAAAAAAATAGTGCTTTTCCCTTTTTGATCACAATTTTTCACACTAATTTTCTCTCATTCAACCAATGTTGGTACCGAAGCAAGCAATAGTATTTGCTGGTATTTGTAGTTCATGAATGTGACTTTGTGCAAGCTTTCTATCCGTCTGCAGGCTGTATGTGTAGAATCAGTTCTCCAGGTCAGAAACATACATAATTGATTATCACAACCCTTCAATCAGGATTGCAACCTAGCTTCTCATATCACTTATGTTGTGTGTGTTAATTGTATCCATAAGTGGCGGGACCTACAGCTTAAAGCGACTCCGAACGACACCATCAGAATCATTGGATTCTAGCTGCAACCTATAAAATGAATTTACCTCTGTCATAAATGTTAAGAACCGCTTGAAAACCGATTCAATGGTTTTAAACTTTTTGTGTTTCAATACTCTAGTCTTTTGCAGTCAAGTACTTTGCCATACAGTAGACAGACGCATGTATGATTTGTTTGAATGTCAAAAATATGCCATGATGTGTCTCTTGAATGCTTAAAAGAAAAAGCAAAAAAAAAAAAATTCTATTTTTCTATGCATGTTTCAAAAAATGTTTTTAAAAAGGTTTCAAAATAATAGTCTTTAAATTGGCTTGGCTTTTAAATAATTTGTGTGTGTGTGTACATTTTAAATGTTGCTTCTTTATCCACATCTAAGCGTATGAGTAATATTTTATAGTGAAACTGAAATAAATATTGCCCATACGTTAGAGGGGCCTTAAATAAAGTACACAATCATTGAAATTAGTATAAGAGTGTACGAATAGAACATACATGGTATATACGAAATTTAAGTGAATAGAAATTTTGAATTTTTTGTGTCATGGTTTTGAAAATTCACACAATTAGCGATGAACAATGATTTGAAAAAATCTGGAAATCTCTTGTGAAAATAATTTATAAAAATTCAAGACAATCTAATCAGAAATAATCGTATGACCAGATGGTAGGGCTCCTTGTAAACAATTTCTTTCAACGTGAATACAGATAAGATACATCTCATGTATCAGTGCCCTGCTCTTGTTACGAAGAGACGTAGATTTCTGACTTTTAATTTTCTGATATCGTTAACCGTGGTCTCTTTATTATAAAGACCGCTGCAAAAGCAAGATTTATTTTGAACTTAGGATGGTCTTCTCTAGGAAATGCTTGACACCCGGGTAAAATTAACTGGGGTATCATAATGGGCCTAAATGCTGGCCTAAGGACATGCATACATAATTGGTCATTACAACCATTTAGTTTGGATTACAACCTCACTCACTCATGTGAATTTATTTTTACTCTCAGAGTTTTAGCCAGAAATCTGCTGAGAGGTAGTCGCCGAAGAAATATTTTTTCATACATTGTTTTGTTGGAAATGTCTGACCTGGAGTTTGAACCGTGGTCTTGTGTCTAATAAGCCAACACACTAACTCCGAGACTACGGCTACTTCGTTTTCTAGTTTATCGTAAGAAAACTGTGAGAATTGCCGACTTTTTACTTTCTAGTGTCCAATATGCGAACTCGAAATTGATTAATGCAGCGTTCCAACTACTAAAAAAAATTGAGCGAACCAGATGCTAATATACAACATATGGCATAGAGATACTAAACCATCAACTTTTCCTTAGTCAGTTGAGTTGTTTTATTCCAGCAAGCCTAGCCTGAGACTAGCTTTCCTAGGCTGAATTTTGTGGCAAGGCATGAGAAGGAAAAAGGAAAATTTTTAATCAGACTTTGAAATGATAATTGATAATCCAGATATCAGCTAGATATAGTGAGAGGCGTCTAGTCATTGTAAGGAAAATAAGTCTCGTATATTGAAAGCGATTGAATGCGATTAGAATTTAAGTTTTTAATTTTCTTAAAAAACTGCTTATATAAACGATAAACACCTTGAACTAGTAATCATAATGAAGAGAATTCTATACTCCAGGTCAGATATCTGCAACAAAACAAAATGTGAAAAAATATTTCTTCGGCGACTTCCTTTCAGCAGATTTCTGGCAAAAATTCTGAGTGTGAAATAAAATTATCATGAAAAAGTTTCTCAAAAATCTGTCGTTCGGCGACGACTTTAAACTGTAGGTGCAGCCACTCATGTATAAAAATTAACACACACAACATAATTGGTGTGAAAAGCTAGGTCGTAATCCTGACTGAAGAGTTGCAATGACTAATTATGTATGTATGTATATATTTAGGACTCAGGATTTCTCTAGGAAATGGTTAACCACCGGGTGGAATTAATTGTAGTATCGCAATGGGCCGAAACGCTGTTCTAAGTGGGACTTTGAGTGGGAAATTTGAGACTTTTAGGACAGTTGAGGTAAAAACGTCGAAAAACACATCTTATTGTTCACATTTCCATTTTTTCCGAGATATCAGAGTAAGAGGTTGAATTTAAAGCCCTTGTCCAATAAGCTAACACAGTACCCACAAGTTTACGTCGGCCTCTATTGAACGATTTTAACTAAATCACATGCAACGGCGTGAACCTGAAATTTGTATTATTCTGGACTTTGGCTTTGCGTAGAATTTTTCCACATGCCAGGATGGTGTTACCAAATTTCCCATTCAGTAATCTAACAACCTTGCATGAATTTATTTTGTTTCTCTCATTCCCTTCTCAATTTCAATCGTTTTGCAACACATTCAAATGGTTTCGGAATTAAAATTTGTTTTTAATTGAATATGTTTTCATTTGTATTGCATTGCATAGTCAAAGTGAATAATTTATTAAATTTTTATGGGCAACTGCAATGACAATGACAATGACACCAGACAACAATTAAATGCTCATGAATTAATTAGTGATTGATACAGGAATGAAGCTAAAAATCGAATTAAAATTTTCAAAAAGTTCGCACAACATTTTTGCACATCAAAAAAGGCATTGAAAAAGCCATTCAATTGGATTTCATTTAATTGTATTTGACTGCATCAATACAAATTCAATTTCAATAGAATTTTACTAAATTTCCCAATAATTTTCAATAAATGTTATTAGAGTGACATAGTCATTTATTTTCTATTTTTATTTTATTTTATTTTTTTTCAGAAATTCTTGACAATTTCCAAATTTAAATTAAAATGCTAGTGCTTGTGCAACAATTGATGCAAATACTTAACGCAAAATTTTATTTTTGGCTGCATATATGCATGCAACATGCAATATGCAATAAAATGCAAAAGCTTTTGTACTTCAGAGAGAACACTCTGTCTCTCTCTTCTCGTAGTGCGATTGAAATTTGGCATATTTTCTAACGATTTGATAGCAATTAATGAAATGGATTTTCAATGAAAATTAAATTGATTATTTGATTAGAGTAGACATGATCACATCTATGTTTGTTGTCTATGCGTTCCTCTCTCTCTTTCTCTGTTATTGCATGTTGTTGCATAGAGTTGTTGTATATTTGGATTTATGCCGTTGCATTTCGTTGCTGTTGTTTTGTGCCTGCAGCCCATAATGAGTGACATAAATGTGTTGCACATTACATTTCAATGTTAGCATATCAATTTACAAATAAATGGGCCATGTGTGTGTATATGTGTAGTTTAGAATCAACTTAAGTGAACAACAACATTTAATAGATCAATAAATTTAATTCAACAATAATTTGTTGCAACTGCAGTAGGAAAGAATTTAGTTTGCTGTGCAATTGTGTGATGAGAAGAAAAGCATCGTAATGCATTACTTAAAACATATTTATTTAAAACGTGTATATTCATACAGAATAATTTATGTCTTTAACGTTTAGTTTGTTCTACTAGCACTATAAATTTAATAAAACAATTAATTCTACACAATTTGAAACCATGTACAGTGAGCGTCAAAAAAATAAACTGTACACTATAGATAAAATTCTAACGATCAATAAACTCAACTTTTACCACTTAAGGAGAGTGCTCGCAAAAATGTATTATTTTTTCGAAATTTATTGTAATTTTTTTTTTTTTTTGGTTTCTTTTTTAGAAACTGGCAAGGAAACAATTTTAAAATAAAAATAACGGTAATTTATATTTATTTTTTAATGTACAGTTTCTTTTGACGCTCACTGTAAGTGTCACTTTAAATGAAATTCCTTAAGAGTTTTCGATAAATTTCGATACATTTAAGCCCAGCCTATGTGCTTGTAAAGAACGAATTCTGAAAATCTTAAGAAGTCATTCGATAGTAATCTAAGACTAAAGTTTCACGCAAAAACAGTTATAAACTGTAATATGGTTAGCTTAGATAGCGAAATTTCCTTGAAGAACGACTTCCCACTTAGGCAGGCGGTTAGTTTCATTATGATACCACAATTATTGTTCAACCCTGTGATCAAACAGACAACAAACAATATCTTTATTGGAGAGTTTAGTCAAGGACGTCAGAAAATGGTATTGCACTAACATTTACTTACTAAATTGGTCATTACAGTGACAGGACCTACTGTTTAATGTCGACTCTAAACGTCAGATTTTTGAGAACCTTTTCATGGCAATTTTATTTACTCACAGTGTTGATGCCAAGAAGACTGCTTAGAGCCAGTCGAAGAAATTTATGTTTTTTTATATTTCGTTTTGTTCGAGATGTCTGAGTTAGGGGCAGAACCACAGGCTCTTGTCTAATAAATCAACACACTACCTATTGGGCTACGGTGAGTGTACTCTACATGAAGTGAAAAATGTTCTCTTCCTCCTCGTCAGATCCACAGCTACTTCAAAAGTCATTCGACCGAAGACTAAGTCTATATGCATGCCTTCCAAAAGAACAGTAGCTCGTGAGAATGACGGATAGCCATGCGATTTAAAGATTGAGGTGAATCAGTCCTCTTCCTATCAAACGTATTCCGCAGAGTCTAGCAATACTGCACATACCTTTCTACAGCCAATGAAATTAATCCTCCCTGAAAAACGACAAGTAAGACTCCATTTAACTGAAAGCGTGTAACATATCGGAGAGTATAAACTCCGCAACGGTCTTAGCCAGGTTATCAGCAATGCAATTTCCAACGATATCTCTAAGTCTTGGAACCCATATAAGAGTTATAAGAGTCCGAAGTTTCCTTGGCAGCCTTGATTGCTGCTGAACGTTGAAATTTGACTTTCGTTTGGAGTTTAATCGTAGCTTGCTTGTCCGTGTAAATCTAGAGACTTTTGGAAAAAATCCCACCATTGCGTCGCTATGAAAATGGCTATGAACTCCGTTTGGAAAACACTGCAGCGATGAGTCAGCTTACAAGAAAATTTAATATCAGAACTCTTGATAAAGTGCTACAGCCTACTCTGCCCAGCATTTTGATGCCGCCGGTATAAACCGTAAGGGTCCCACTGGAAACCTCCAGACGATTACGAAATTAATAACAAAAATAACAATAATAGATCGACAATGCTGTTCTAGAAGTTGCCAGGCAGCAAACGAATGAAGTATAACTCGAGCAAAATGTAAGGTTGCCAGACAGCAGTTAAATTTTTGTATTATTTTACGTTAAAAATTGTGACTTTGGAATAAACTATGCTTTCTTTTTATGTTTAAGCCATAATATAATATTTCTTTAGAAAATATTTTTTTCTTAACTCGTCTACATGCCATTTTCATTAGGCTCTGTTACCATTTGTCTGGCTTGCAAAATAACAAATGGAGTGTCTTAATTATAAAGGCTGTTTTAAATGGGGAAAAAGACAAAAATTATAAAAACATTGTAATAAAATAAGCCCAGCATCGTAATTTTTTGGCCAGTTTTTGTAGCCCCTTGGAAAAATCTCTAGTTTTACAATGTTTTTCAATTTCCTGTACTGAAATCATTATGGGGCAGTTTATGCTGTTAGTTGTGCCATTGAAATTTATTTCGCTATCATAAACATACACACTCATATACAGGCTCGTAGGTATATAGAAAGAAAAACGCAGACAGGATATGGATACACTATTTCCCAGCTTCTCTTTGCTACTTCGTAATAGAGGGGTTATACAACGTTGATTTATGAGGAGAGAACACGACGTTTTTTTTTTTTACTTTTTTGAGAAGAGCAAAGCAAAGAAAGCAGAAAATATTTATCCTGCTGTTATTACGAGGCAGCCTCTTTCTCCATATAAATTTCTTGAGTTCACTGCCAACGACAGCTGCTCTAAATCGATTATGCATAATTTCTTTGCTTCTTTTTTTTCCTTGTTGTTGTTGTTATTCTTTATTTTTTGTACATTTTTGCTATTCCATGGAGCAGCCATCCACTTGTAGTAGTTTTTCTGCTTTTCTATTCAATTTTTTTTGTACTTTACAGGCTGCCTTTAATTTCCCCTTTTTAGGTTTGAATAGAGTGATCAAATGTCTACTATAAACGGCAGTCTGTAATGCCGTTTATGGCAGTGCATGTCAGTGGGTACACTGTTTAGCAGTTTAGTTGAGTTCAGCAGCAGCAGTAGAGTGTAGTTTTAAGTGTGTTTTCGAATAGAAATCGTTCTCTAAGTGTTTTGGAATTTATAACGTTTTAGCAATTTTACATACAAATTTTTCTACGTTTTATTTTTTTCTTTTGTACTGTTTTGCTCCATTGATAGCGTTTAGTTTTTTTTTTAATAAAATTTCCACAGATTTTTTTTATACAACAAGTTAAAGCTTTAATCTGGCTTTGCTTCTTAAAATAATTTTATTAAAAAGTTTAAGGAAGCCATACATTCTGCCGCACACTTCTGTATGTATGCTGCAATACGTATATAATTGTTTTGTAGTTATGAGAGTAAAGCAGAGAATTTTTATTCCATAAAATTGTTTTAACAGGACTCAAAGGATTTTATTGCCTTCATAACTTCAGGGGGTGAAAAGGCAAAAAAAAAAAAATGCAAAAAATAACACGAGAAGGAAAACAAAAATTTTATGCTCATAAACTGCAGTACCAAAATGGAAAATATTTTGTTGCCATAATAAAGAATTTCGTTTGTTTATTGCTCTTCTTTGTTTGACTTTTTATAAAAATATTTCTTAATAATTTAATGTATTTTTCCTTAAAAGAAAAAAAAAACCAGAAATACTGCTGCAGCAATGGAGTAAGTATGTTGGTCTTTCAGGAAAAATAATATTTTGTTGCATAGAGTTTACAGAGTCTTCAAAAAGGAATATTTTTCTGTTTAGAATTTTACGTAAAGCTAGAAATATTTGCAAGGTTTTTTCAGTGTTTGCAGTAAAAAAAATAGTGATAATTTCTTACACAATGTTTGTAATTCGTAGCATGTGCGATTTTTTATAACTTCCTCATTTCCCCGTAGTCTAGTAGGTAATATGTTGGCTTGCTAGATAAGAGATTGTGATGAAAACCCCTGACTTAAACATCACAAACATAACGAAGTACGAAAATTAAAAAAAAAAAAAATATTTCTTTCAACGATTTCCCCTCAGCAGCCTTCTGGCAATAAACTCTGCGAGTAAAATAAAATTGCCATGAAGAGTTTCTCAAAAATCTTTCATTCGGAGTCGACATTAAACAACAGGTATCACCACTCATGGATAGTATTAACCAACGCAACATGGGTGCTGTGAGAAGCCAGGTTGTAGTCCCGTCTAACCTCTTTAGACAAAGACCCATTAAATAAGTGAGTTGATGATTTCATGTAGCTATGGAGTTAATGTTTTAAAAATATCGTGTTTAGTACTGTGAAGACGTAAAGCGGGAACTTATTTTTGAAAAAATTCTCATGGAATTCACGTGATGATGTTGAGTATTATTGACATGTGGAGAAGTAAAGTGATCACAGGTTGTAATGACCAATTAATTAAGTAAGCAATTCTGCATTTCTCTCTTTGCTTTGTTTGGTTGGAAACTAAATCTTAAAACTTCCATTTGCTGGGATTTGAGCCTCGATTTCTTGTACAGTCATGTAGAACTGACTACTTTCGTTGTGGAATGACCTTCTCATAGCTACATTGCTGGAGATATTTGCCCAGACAGGCATTATTAGGCTCTTTGTCCATTAATATTATGCTGTTTGACGCACTTAGATATGTTTTGTGGGACATCGTCAAACATGTCGGAGTATGTATTTGATTTCAGGCAAAAAAAAGTTTCCCAAAAAATATAACGTTTGGAGTTGACTAACACCCACAACATAAGTGATATGAGAAACTAGGTTGTAATCCTGATTGCATCACACACCATCCATGTTGTGTGCGTTAATTTCTATCCAAGATTGGTGAGACCTACTACTTAATGTCGACTCGACAGATTTTTAAGAAGCTTTTCATTGCAATTTTATTTACTTACAGTATTTTTGCAGCGAAGGCTGCTGAAAGGCAGTCGAAGAAAGTAATATTTCTCCTTACATTTCGTTTTGTTCAAAAGTCGAGATGTCTGAATGAGGGGTAGGACCACGAGCTCTCGCCTAATAAATCAACACACTACCTATTGGACTACTGTCTTTTTTCCTGCTCACACCCGCAGCTTCTACAGAAGTTATTTGACGGAATGCTAAGTCCATCTGTATGCCTCCCAAAGGAACAGGGTTGTAATGACCAATTATGTATATATCAGACATCAGCAATGAGTATTCAAAAAGATGAATAAAATCGAATCATACTCATAATTTCTGATACTTATACGCTTTCATACTTATTTTTATATCATACTCATACTACTCATAGTACATAGTACTCATCATACTCATTTATACTTAACATGTTGTTGTACATGATTCCTACTCTGCATAACTCAACATTAACATGAATCATAAAATATATATGCATCGCATACGAACACTAAAATACTCACTAAAAGGTTCTGTGTTTGCTCTGCTTGCTGCTCTGTCCTTTTTTTTTTTTTTTTTTTTTTTTTTGTAAAACCAGCACTCAGGGGTTGGCCCCTACTCATGCAGTGCATTGTGCAGGTTTAAGAAAATAGGTTATAGGAAGGTGGAAAGAGGGAGTAGTGTTTGTGGACATTTGATTTAAATTTAACAATATCGTAACTGACGGGAAAAACTTCCGCAGGAAGATCATTCCACAAGCGGGCAGTGCGGGCAAAAAATTAATTTTCTCTGTAATGCATTGAGCGGTTCACTGGACAATCAACCACAAAAGGATGTGCTCTGCGAGAGGTACGAGTACCACGTAAAAATATGTGATTATCGGAAACCAAGCCCCTTATCTCTCGAGAACACCTCCCATTATAGTACCGATAGAACAATGAAACACACGCCACATTGCGGCGATGCTCCAACGAATCAATGGAGTTGGATACCTTACTGTCATTAATAAGCACCTTCGCCCTCTCCTGTACGTGGTCGAGAAGCTACAAAATAGACTTTGAAGCACCGGCCCATACATGAGAGTTGTACTCCATCCGAGGTCGGATAAAGGTCCTGTAAATAGTAAGAAGGTCGGATGGAGTGAAGTATTTTCTGCACCGTTTCAAAAAACCAAGGCACTTGAATGCTTCCTTCGACACTCGAAAAATATGATCGTTCCAACGAGCATCACAACTAATTCTCATGCCCAGAACATCAAGAGCATCCGCCTCCTCAATATTTACATTACCCATAGATACAGATGACAGAACACCAGCACCAGCACCAGCATCACGCCGGTGTGTCAAAAAACAACATTGGGTCTTGCGCGCATTAAAATCGACCCTGTTCGCGCGGCCCCACCCAGAGATTGTTATCAGGTCATTTGTGAGTGCGTCATTCATGTTCGACCTCCTTGCCCCAATCTCCAAAAGGCTCGGCCTCCGATCAAATGAATATGAATGACAAATGTTGCTGTCATCCGCAAAAGATTAAATAGGATTCGAAGTAATAGATAGAAGATCATTAAGAAAAATGAGAAAAAGAATAGGAAAAAGAACAGAGCCCTGCGGTACCCCTGAATTTATCCTGAACTCGTCGGAAAAGACGCCATCTATAACCACTCTAATAGTGCGATCTTTGAGAAAGCTCGATATAAATCGAGAGAAGTGACTACCGACACCAAAAGCAATTAACTTCGCCACCAGAGCCTCATGCCAGACCCTATCAAAAACCATTGCCTCACCAAAGCGCCTCACCAAAGCCATCTGTCCTTTGGCTTATGTATCTGTTTTCTTTTTTGTTAATGCAACAATAATTAAGACTGTAAATTTTGATAAATGTTTCAAGTGACTCTATATTAGTATTATAAGTATCTTTTCTAATGTTATGAATCTGAATGAGTAGGCTTATGTATCATATTTCGAATGGTATGAGTTTGATGTCAACGTTGTATGCATACTCATTGCAACCTGTACTTATAAATCAACGTTGTGTAGTGAGTACGAATGAATCAGAGTGCATAGTTAAATTTTTATATCGTTGACTCACTTATATTCAACATTTCATGAGTGCTTATGAGTAGCGAAAAAACGATTCATTACTGATCTCTAGTATGTATGTACATATTGTTACGTTTTTACCTTTTAAAAACGTTAAAAATATGAGCTCGTAGATTGCAAATAAAATAAAAATAAATCTGTGTTTAATTTTAAGTCAATTCTTTATTTTCTGCACAACCTTCGTGCCACTGTTCGAACTTATTCTACGCATACAATGATAATTTCCACAATATGTGCTCCTTTTCGTTATATTTCTCTGCTTATAACCTTTTCTTTATAAGCAACAACAACACTTGTTAGTTATTCTTCTTTTGCTCACAACCTTTTTTTTGTAAGCACCACACTAACAACTGTTTTCTACACGCAACTTGTCTGCACACAAGTCTGACTGGATTATAACTCGATCTCGTATCTTCACACACCACTGGTTGAATTCTCACTCAATTCAACGCGACGTCGTCACACGACTAACTTCACTCGAACTGCGAGAATAACGTGTCTTCATACACGGCTGACTGAATTCTAACTGAATCATCGTTGCTCGCTTTATCTTGCCTTTTATATCACTCGATCAACAGTGTGATGAATGCCCTTGAAGGATGATGACGACCTTCGGGAACAATCCAAAAATGTAAACAACTTCTTTCCATTTTTGTTGTTCGTGTATCTTATTTACTTTCGTCCAGGCAGAGTTGTTGTTGTTTTGTTTCTTTGTCTTTCTGCTATATTTCTTTTATACGCAGTCGTTGTTGCTATATTTGTTTATTCATCGATTTTGTAAACAAACCCTGTTGTTTTTGTTGCTATATGCTTACTCATTCGTTGATCACGTGAACAACTGCATTGTTTTGTTTTTGGAGCTTTTGTTTTTATGCGTGATCAAGTCCATTGTGTTGTTTTTGGAGCTTTTGTTTATTATTTTAACAACACCATTTCCATTTTCGTAACAATATGTATTTGAAAACTATTATAAGTATCAGTAAATCGCCGAGATATTGAGTTACTCGAAATGTACATGAAAAGAATTGCACAACATTATATGCAATTGAAGATGAATCGTCAGATTTCAGCAGTTCTATTGACTATTAAAAGTAATTCTGAGTTAAGATTGATGCTTGTTAACACTAGAAAGACGGGAGAATTAATATACCTTAAAAGACGGGTAGGGGTCATTTGACTACCTTCAAGTTTTAGTAGTAAAAATCTACATTTGAATTTCAAAATTTAATTTTAAAATTGCAAAGTACTCAGCAATAAAACATTTTTGTGTCTCTTTGCTTGGTAAACTGTCAGAAGGCACTTATTATTGTTGGTTTTTTGAAATTTCAAATTTAATTTCAATTTTTTTCACATATGGTGAAACATCGAGTTTTGCTTTATTGACTGTCCCAACTAGAGTTGTAAGTTTGGAGAGTTATCTCTCTGCCACCGATACTGCGGTAAAAAAGTTGTCAGTCATCACATTTCTCCCTTTGTTTACGCTAAGTTTCATTAGACGCATTACAATGTCCTCTCCAAGTGTAATGTTGTGGACGATTGTCATCTTTTCCCAAGTAGGGGAAACCGTTGAGCAGATATTTCGTTTTGACATTTATGCAAAGCCAAAATTTTATACCAAATTTTTTCGGGTTTATTCGTAGGAAAGAATTGTTTTCACCTGGTCTACAAAAAGATTTGCAATTTTCAATAAAACGGCTTCAAACATACGAAATTAAGGCGAACTTATCTGTTTTTAGTCTAGTAGATCTTTCTTGTCGCTCGTCAAAACAAATATATTTCATTATTTCTTTGAATCGGTCTCTAGACATAGTTTGTGAAAAAAAGCAACTCCCCATTTTTTGTTCCATAAATCATTTACAGATATATTTTTACATCCACAAGCACCCCTAGCGTATAAAACTGAGATGAATTTGTCCAGTTCTGGTAAAGTCATAATCCAGTTTGTGTCGCCAAGTTGTCTATGTGCCTCAGCCTGCGTACACTTTTGAATATGACACAAAATCAGTCAGCAGTCTCCAGACTGTTGTAAATTCAGCACCAATACGTTGTTTTGCGTAATGAGGAGCTCCTGGATGTACAACCAAAATGTTATGGGCAGCAAGACTACCTGATGTGGAACTGTTTTGAGAACCAGTCTTCCAAAGAATTCCTTCTGCTGACCGCATGTCGTGTTCATTTTCTACAACTGATGGAATTTGACATTGGCCGCGTTGTTCGGAAACTGAGTGAAAAGTGATTATAATAGCAAATTTCTTTTTACGTAAATAAAAAAAACATACCTAATGGTGCATTATCGATCGAATTATCACTATAAATTATTTCTGAAATGTAACACTCACTATCTTCTACATTTGCTAATAACTCATTTTCGCTTTCATCGCCTGATTGATCTTCTGATAAAGATTGCAAATACGCTGCAATATCTTTGTCCCGAAGAGATCTAGTCTATTCTAGTTTTGACAAACTGATAAAAATAAGTAAAAGCAATGTACGCGTTGGCTGAAATTACATTACGGCATACTAGAGAAAACTTAAACAAAAAATAACGGACGGGAAAAGTAATTGATAAAATATATAGCGGCAGTCAGATATGTGAAGGGTCAGATGACCCCTCTCCGTCTTTTTAGGTAGTTGTTTTAATAATTGCAATTTGGAGTACCGAAATAATAAAAAAATACTTTTAAATTAAATTTTATGGAGTATTATTAAAAGTCAAGAAGTACGAAATCTGTGATATAATTCATGAGAGAAATATTAGCAGTTAGATTTGTAAATGGGTCAAATGACCCCTGTCTGTCTTTCTAGGGTTAAATAGGATCTTATACAGCATAACATAACGCTCCTGTGTACTGTAGAGTCTCTAAAGTAAGCAAACAAGTCTAAACTTTTAAGCTTCAATTTCATATGACCATTTTCAGCTGAAACATTTCTTTGCTTCTTGTTTATTGACGTTTCTGAAATACTTTGTTAAAATAAATCTGAAAAGTTATTTTACTTTTTAAATTTTTATTTAAATTTTCTTTACTGCACAGTTTCTTTAGCATTTTTTTTTTTGTCTTCAAATCTACAACGTTAGTTAAGCTTGTGTTTATTATTTATGCTTTAATTCTGTGTTTTTTTCTTAAGTTTTTTAAAAGTTTTTTAAATTATTTTTTCATCACTTTTATGCTTTTAAGCTGATGCAGGCATTGTTAAAGTTTTTCTTTTTTTTTTTTTTTCTATTTGCTTCTTGAAAATCTTAACTGCAAAAAAAAAAATCTCAAGAAAAAGTTAAACAAAGAGAGTAAATGAGTGTTTGAGACTGTTTTTCTGTTACTTACGCTTACAATAAAGCAGCAGTAAAAAAGAAAAAAAAAAAAAGGAGAACGTTATAAAGTCTTGAGTGATTCTTCTTGTACTACCCGTCTACGTAGAAAAGCACTTGATATAGGAAAAATCTAAAGTCACTTGAATATTGAATATTTACACGCCAAAGGAGTAAGGCAAAGTAATACAAAAAGAGGAGAAAGAGAGTAGGTATGTAGTGTTGCTTTAATATTTCCGGTAGAATTTTTTAAATTATTTTTTTCTTCAAATAAAACTAACGTTTTACATGGAATTACAGTACCATGGCAGGCATTTTTTTTTTTAAAAATTTTATCGCCCGAAAATTTGGCAATTCAAACCATAAACCAAGTTTTATTTTTGTTTTTTCCGTCCAGTCCCTATTATTTCTTCATTGCAACACTGCGTCTATGCAAATTTCTTCAATTTTAATTTGAATTACATTCAGTGGACGAAGAAAACAAAAATTATTCTGCAACAAATTGTTACACTTTTTTTGTTTTACCTTCAATTCACTTTGTTTTTTATCACGTGGCTTTGTTGAGAAACCATTTGTTTGTAACTAGTTTTTGGGGTGCCAAAAAGTTTTGCCAAAAAAAAAATTAAAATTCCTTCCCACTTTTTTTTTTGTCGTCGTTCACTTTTTTTGCTAACTTCTCATGAATTCTAAATTGAAAGCAAATATTTCCGCAAATAAAGAAAAATGCAAAAAAAAATGTGCGGAAAAACAGAAAAAGAAAAGAAAATCAATTTGGAAAACTTTCATATGGAAATTTTATAATTTTTTTAAACAGAATTCGTCGTGTCAGAAAAAAATTTGTCTGCAATAATATTGCTTTAACAGATGACATGACAAGTATTTACACAAAAAAAAGAAAGAAAAGAAGAGCATTTTGGAACAGGGTTTGAATAAATTTTAAAGAAATTTTTTGGTGACTTTTTACCTTGTGGTGTATATATATATGTATATGTGTGTAACTCTGAAAAGGCATTCAGTTTAAGGTAAAATATTCAAATTAAGAAAAGAAATAAAAAATAATAAAAATAGATAAGAAAACTACTGCAGAGAGAGAGAAAGATAAGAATTAATAAAAGGAATTTTCATTTCTATAGCATGTCATTTAACATATGTTTCTTTTCTGCAATTGATTTTAAATACCATAACAATATTTGATTTAAATTTGATGGCAATTCAGATTACAAACCAGTCAAGCAATCAATTTGATTCAACACTTTAGATGTCTGAATTGATTTTAAAATAAAAGATTTTAGCCTGTACACCCAAACCTTTTTTTACACGGTAGATACGTTCCAGTGGATACCGTGTAAAAAAAAACCCGTAAAAAAAGACAAATATTATGTATGTACATATGTAAGTGTATAAACAAACTGAAAAGATATATGTACATAGGATTGATGCAGCAGCCTACATATGCCTATAAAATTGAATAACTTTATAAAAACGCACAGATTTAGTTCAATAGTATACACAGAGTTTTTATTTTATTTCATTTTATGATTACACCTATCCCCCGCTTTACACGGAAGATAGGTTCCATAAAAAACCGTGTAACTCGAAAAATTCACTCTTATATGGAAAAACCGTGCTAAACGAAAATCACTATAAAAAAGCCCTTTTTGTCAGTTTTTAATATTGTTACGCAGATCGAAACGACCTAATATCGTTTCACATAAAAACAATAAACAAAAGCTACCAGCTACACTAACACATATGTACATCGAACCATTTATAAGTAAACTAACAATAACATCAGTATGAGTATGAGAGAGATGGATAACGCAAACGCAACAAGAGGCAATGTGTATACAATACACAAACACACTCTAACGAATACATCGAACATCTTCCAAGTAAACCAACAACAAGCATGAGAGCAAAAGGGATGGACAAATAAGCAAGCGCAACAACAAGCAATACAGTCACCATAGAAATTGCGAGAATGCGAGACCGCGAACGTTCTTCTTCAAGAACGTTCGATGTACTGTTCGTGTTGGACTATAAAAGGGCAAGACAAAGCAGACGAGCGAGTCAGTTGTAATTGAGTCAGTCTTGAGTGAAGTTGCGTGTGAACTAATCAGTCGCGGTTTGAAGAGATCCGTTGTGAGCAGTATAGCGAATAGTTGTGTGTGAATAATAGTGAACAAGCAATAAATTGTAGTAATTATTGTTGTATCGGTTAAGTGTGAACAGTGGCACATAAGAAAGTGTGGACAATAAAGAGAGTTTAATTAAAATAAGACACATATTGGTTTTTACTTGGTTTGCAATTAACGAACTCATATTTAAACGTTTTTAAAAAGGTAAAAACGTAACAATATGATAAATAACAAATACATTTTTATAAATTATAGATTTTATAAAAAATAATTCTGTTATTTGCTCACCTTGAATAAATTTACGCTATCAATTATATATAAACACTAATTAAAAACAAAGTTTAAAAACAATGATGCTCTTTGTTTTGGTATTTCAAACAAACTAGCTTTTGATCATAAAACGGGGAGTTCCCATCTTATCTATTTCCATCATAGACATAGATTACTAAGAATTCGTAACTGTAACATACATTTTGTAGTGTTGTATTTTGACAGTAAAACAATGAAAATGTTATCGTAGATATAAGCAAATTATAGTTTAGTGTTTATAATTTCGTGCAACTGCAAAATTAATAAATTTCGTTAAAAAATTTTTATTTTCAAAAACCGTGTAAGATCGAAAACGTGTAAAACGAATCCGTGTAAAACGGGGGATAGGTGTATAAAACAATAAAGAAAAAACTTAAAAATTCTCTTCCATTTATAAAAATAAAATTAGTTATCAAACTCTTAAGACAATTAGTAACGGAATTATTTTCAATAAAAATTTTTTATAATTTTATTCGGAGTCAGTTTCTGATAGCAAGCGCATTCTCTTTTGCTGGGGTGGCTCAATATCAGTCTCGTCAGTAGAAATACTTATTACTTCTACATCTTCAGAAGCTGCTTCTGGCGTTGGTTTATTTCTTTTAACAGCAAATTCTGTTATAATGCGTTGTGATCCAACTTTGGAAAGCTCTTTATAGAGCTCTCTGTATCTAGCCATACATGTTTGTAGGTCTGAGTGAAATTTCACAGCTCTTTCAATTATGTTATCACATGTCAAAAAGTGTTCTGCCAACTTATTTGCCATTTGAAGGCCGTCAAGTATCAACTTGGCAGTTATTGGACTTTGAATTTCACTCTCATCAGTTTCGACATTTTGATCTTCATTTCCCAGCGTAACCTCCAATATCTCTTCTTCATTTAGAGCTTTATCAACAATTATTTCATTTATATCCTTAATGTTAAGATTATCAAACCCATCACCTCCAACTTTTCGCGCTAAATTAATTATATCTGCATACACTTCACCACCTGAATTATCATTCGCACAAGTGTCTTTGCCTTTGACGCATTCTGGCCAAATGCTCTTCCAACAGGCATTTAAAGTTGATGGTTTTATTTCTGAAAAGGCTAAAGCAGCATGCTTTATGCAATCCATAATCGAAAATTTCTTCCATGCGTCGATAACTGTAGTGTTAGCATCACTTTCTATTTCATTTAAAATGTACTGAAAAGATCTCTCAATATAATAAGTCTTAAATGTTGAGCTAATAACCTGGTCTAAATGGTAAATTTGTTAAAAAAAACCGTGTTATTTCAAATTCGCGTAAAAAAAAACCGTGTAAAAACAGGTTTGGGTTATAGGAAAATGCGATAAACAATTTACAATTTATTTACTGTCAGACTTTTTGCCAGAAATCGGCTGAGAGGAATTCTCGAAGAAATATTTTTTCATTTCATTTCCTTTTTTTGAAGATACAGTGAGCGTCAAAAGAAAGTGTACACTATGGATAAAATTCTAACAATCTCAACTCAAGTTTTCCACTTAAGGAGAGTGCCGGAAAAAATTTTACAATACTTCCAAACTTTTCTAATTCGTTTCTTCTTGTTTCAATTTTAAAAACTGGCAATAAAATAATTTAAAAAAAAATTAATGGTAATTTATTAATGTATATTTTTTTGAATTGTACACTTTCTTTTGACGCTCACAGTATCTGACCTGGTGTTTGAACCAAGGCCTCAGGTCTAATAAGCCAACACACTACCTATTAGACTACGGCGACTTCAAAATACTCGTTCGGAGTCGATTTTAATCTGTAGGTCCTGCCACTCATGTATAAAATGAACACACAACATAAGTGGTATGAGAAGCTAGGTTGTAATCCTGACTGAAGGATTGTAATGACCGATTATGTACGTACACATTTAGTTGAATGGAGAATGAATTGGAAACAGTAGAGTAGTAGTAGAGTAGAAGACAGAAAAAAACGAGATAAAAAGCCACCACGAATATAACCATACGATATATGTATGTAAGCCTCAACAACAGAACTATTTATTAAAGTTTTGCCATTTGACATAGGGAAACAGAAAGGTCCCTGAAAATCAAAAAAAAAAAAATTAAAATTATTTCGGGCGATCAGTCAAGCAAACTTTAATCTAATGGCGGCTGTAAGAGTTGCTTGCAATGTTATGGAAGTTATAGTTTGCAAAGAAGAAGATCACATAATTGCATTGGAGAGATGCCAATTATTTTACTTCTGTAACAAAATTCGTGACTCTAAATATAACGAATGAATTTGTAATCTTTCGACGATATACTACATACAGAAGGCAAAACAATAACTTCTGTATAAAAATTAGTAAAGAGCAGTTGTGAACAACTGAAGAAATCGTGAAACTATACAATATTGTTACGAAAATGGAAAAATCTAGTTAATGGTGTTTTCCTTTTACATCGTTTAACATTCAAATTATAAACAAAAGCTACAAAAACAAAAACAATGAACTTGTTTAGAAATTATCGCAATGCGTAATACAACAACAAACACCAGTCTAAAAAAAATGGTAAATAAGTAAACAAAAATTCGCAAACAACACTACAAGAATAAATGTAAACAAAATACACAAACAACAATAATGAATGTAAACAACGATGTTTAAATTTATCGATATTTCGAGAAGGCGAAGTTCTGTCCGTTAGCCTTCAAGAACATTCATCAGACTGTTTACCCTGCCATATAAAAGGCAAGGCAAAGCAGGCGAATGAGTTAGTGAAGTTCATTCAGTCTTGTATGAAGACGCGGTGTGTTTGAAGTAGAGATGAGCGATCCAGTGATTTTTGAAGAACGTTGTTCTCAATGAACGTGATTTGTTAATCACTGTTCTTTAAAACAGTGATTGTGGTCACAGTATTCCAATATTACAATAATGACAATAACGTATTTTATTAAGTCGTAAGAAAGAGACAACTAGATACATACTACGAAAAGACTACTAAACAAAATCAAAGTGGTGTCATCAATGTTATTATTTTTAATGTAATTTTATTTTATATGAAGTTTGACAATTAAGTTTCACAGAAAGTTCATGTATAAAAGACAAAAGTAAATAATCATCATCATCTACGAGTAATTCTGCCTCGCTCAAAATAAAATGAAATAAATTTGAGTATGTAACAATTTAGTAACTGTTATTTGGGAATTTTAATCACTGTAGTTACCAGTGAATTATCAATCACCGTGATTAAATCACAGTTTTGAAAATATCGCTCATCTCTAGTTTGAAGAGAGTAAGCGTGGTTTGAAGATCCCCGTTACAAAGATTTGATGAATAATTGCCTAGTAATTGTTATTGTTTATGCAAAGTGTATAAACAGAGGAATAACAAACAAAGCAATTGTTGTTGTTTACATCAAGTCGTGAACAGTGGCACACAGAATTGTGCTAATAATAATGAATTTTAATTAAAACGAAACACAAATTTATTTTTATTTTATTTGCAATCTACGAGCATATATTTTAAACGTTTTTAAAAGGTAAAAACGCAACAATGTATAGTAATAACGTCCATGTTAACAAGAGTAAACAATAGAAGAACAGCCAGGAAGCACTACTGAAAAAGCTATTCTATCGAATAGATTATTACATAATCTGTAACACTACGAAACGCGATATCCATCTTATGTATGGCGTACAAGTACATAGATTTTCTTAACTTAGTACACCAAGTTTAAAGCTTTTGCAGATATGGTAGCTTTTGTACCTTTATAACTGCTTAATATACTTAAGCATCGTATTGTATTGTGTAACAGGAAATAAATGTGAATTTTATATCCCATAACTATGGATACATAATGTTTTTTATAATGAATTTATTGCTTAACCTATGCCCCCCAAAGAAAAAACAAATAAAAATAGAAATATTGTTGCACCTGATCGGCTTTGTCGGCTATTGTTTTGAAAATTTTTAGGGAAATCTTATTTTCAATTTACGGAAATAAGTGCATAATCCTCTTAGAAACCAAACAAAATGAAAAATGAAAAATAATTGTTATTGCATATTGCACATGCATATACACAATTGAGAGAGAAACAGAGAGTGAGATCCCAGTTCTTTTACAAGATTATCCCCCCAAAAAGGAAGTATTACGTAGTAAATACTATTTGTTTTAATTATGTTACAAGAATGTGCTCCGAATGTGCAAAGAAACATTGTACCAGTACTTTTTAATTTAACTTTTTAATCCGTAAATGAACTGTATACGCACTTTAGGACTGTAAAACTAAGGAATTTTCCCAAATAAATCCTGATTTTTATTTAAGATTTTACATTAAGGCCCTCTACTATGCTGCCATACGCTTATACGAACGAACATAGACATATGAACAGTTAAAGAACCTTAAGAATGAAGGTCCTGTTGCTGTTTGTTGATTTTTGCATTGCCTTGGACTTTGGCTATCATCCATTGGCTTAGGCTTAGGTTTGAATATTATTTGCCTCTACACTCTAGGGCTACTGCTACTGCTGAATATGTAAATATTGCTTAAAAGCTTGTAGAAATAGATAGAGAAGAAAATTAGAATGAAATATAGACAGACAGACAGACAGAGAAATAAATTTGTTTTCTTGTCTGTGTCTGGCTTTGTATTTGTATTTGTACATGAGTTTCTTACTTTTTTTTTATTTTTTTCTTTTGCTTTCCAAAGTTGTTTGTTTATTTTGGGTACAAGTACCTCTACTCTACTGTATATACCATTAAATACACACACACACACATACATATTCTTATACACACATCTACACGTATAGTTTGATATATTGAAGTCAGTGAAAAAAATGCTTGACCCCTGATGAAACTTGTTTTAAAGCAAACCAAAGCAATGCAAAGCAGAGCAGAACAGTGTAAGAGTGTAAGCCAAGTGGAAGATGAGAAAGAAAACAAACATTGAATTACAAGAAAAACACATTTTCACTGTCAATGTAAACATTTTTGATAATATTTACACACTCTAAGTTTCTAACTCACACTCACACTTTTCTCTCACTCTCTTCTTTCTTCGTATTACCAGCAGTTCTACTCTACTAACTTACACACACACTAACACACAGCATTAGACATTTATAAGAAAGTTTTGCCGTTATTTGTTGATGCTGTTGTTAATGGCGTATGTTTACAAAAAAGTAAACAAAACCAACTATTGAGTTGTGCTAAAGCAAACAATGGGTGGCCAGATGTTTAACTTACCTGCTGTTATTATTCGATTTTTTTCTTTTCTTTTTAGTTGATTATTGAATTGATTTTTCGTATCTGCTAGACGTTATTTCGTTAAATAGATTTGAAGATTAGGCGGAGTATCTGTAAGAGAGAGAAAAATGATGAAAATTTTAAATTTTAAGTATTAATACAGAAAAAAAATTTCAAAAAATTAAAAACAATTTGCTGGAATTTAAATCTTTAAAGCAATGAGCATCATTTTTGATTTTTTTTTTTGCCGGAGTGGTAGCTCTAATGTCACAAAGCTCACTTGAGCACGCATAGCGGCCCGTTGTGATGCCACGGGTGAACGCAGTCCCTGTACTGACCAAGTTCCACCACAATCAGGGAAAAGGAAGAAGTTGGTCAGCGCAAGGGCTGCACATGTTTGATTAAAAAAACAATAATTAATTTGTATTAAATTGAAAAAAGAAACGAAATTAACAAAAAAATATTGAAATAAAAACAATAAATATGCGGTCGTTTAAAGTTTTATAGAAGCAGGGGTAACATTCACGATTTCTTCCAGAAGAAGGCAAAAAGGTTAACAGTTTTCGCCTTGCAAATAATAATTGTCTGGAATTACTCTTATTTCCCTAAGAATAACAACGAACATCTTCAAGAGGTCAAGAAATGTAATCTCTTGAGCCAGAATAGAACTGAATAAGCAAAACTCTTTAATTTATTGTCTGTATATAATCATTAGCACTTTAATTTATAAGATTTCGATCTTGTTGTGCTAAATTTGAAAATAAAATAAAATAAAAATAAATAAATAAATAAATTCTAATATATTAACAGAGAGAGCAGAAACCTTTTCATTCTACGTCCTGCTACAATAGATCAATCTCCTGGAAGAAATGTGATGGTAATGGATTATTGTGACATCCCTCTTATCTTTACAACAAATAAAGAGCTATCCATTTCGTGGTTTCAAAAGTATGGGACTGGAATTCGACATCTGTCAAACTAAGTTGTGAAACAAATTTTTTTCTTTTCAGTTGAAAGTCTGACATTGACGAAAATGGATCGCTTAAGTATCACACAACGCATAAAAATGATCAAAACACACGATGAAGCACATTTCACACTCGGTGGGTATGTTAATAAACAAAATTGTCGTATTTGGGGTTCTGAGAATCTGAGAAGTAATTGAAGAGAGGCCATTACATCCAGAAAAAATCACTGTTTAGTGCGCTCTTTGGTCCGAAGTTGTGATCGGACCTTGCTTCTTCGAAAACGACGATGGAACGACTGTCACCGTCAATTCGGAGCGTTTTGGTCATATGATAACCGACTTTTTTTGCCTGCTATTGAAGAATACGACTTGGAGAATATGTGGTTTCAACAAGACGGTGCCACATGCCACACAACTCGAGCGAATATGGCTTTATTGCAAGAGACATTTCCTGGCCGCGTAATTCCTCGTCGTGGCGATATCAACTGGCCACCAAGGTCATGCGATTTGACACCATTAGACTTTTTTTGTGGGGCTACGCGAAATACCGTGTTTATGCAGATAAACCTTCAACTCTTGAGCACTTAAAAACCAACATTCGTCAAGTTATGGCTGAGATACCGCCCAATATGTGTCAAAAAGTGGTCGAAAATTACCTCAAAAGAATCAATGCTTGCAACACTTCGCGTGGAGGTCATTTAAATGATGTAGTGTTTCACACATAATGTCAACGTTCAAACTTTAAAATAAAAAAGAAATATCATGAAAAAAATATTTTATATTATTATTATTTACGTTTACTTTTGAAACCACAAAATGGATAACCCGGTAGAATAAATTAAACGCTCGACTGCGTAATATGCTCTACAATATATGCATACAACGTATATCTACATACATAATATGTGTAATATGCTCTACAATATACGCATACACACCACTTATGTTGTGTGTGTTAATTTTATAAATGAGTGGCAGGACCTACAGTTTAAAGTCTACTCTGAACGACAGATTTTTGAAAAACTTTCTATCGCAATTTTATTTTATTCTCAGAGTTTTTGCTGAGAGGAGTCGACGAAGAAATATTTTTCCATATTTCGTTAGTGGCCCGTTCACCCCCATGCCCAGATCTTCAAACGTTCGGTCAGCCAAATGCCTATGAAGTCTGTTTTAAAGTTCATGTACTGATGTACTCATATAAAGTTTAAGGAATTTAGTATTCTCAACCTAGTTCTGACAACAAAGACGGAGCATTTTGGGAGAAACGAAAGCAGTAAAAAACTTATACTGAGCTGTAGTTTATCATACCAATATTTAGTTTCATACGATAGAAAGTAAGCATGATTAACATACATGGGCATACTGCATTATAATTCTAATGCATTAAGCTTTTCAGTATTCAGTAAATGTTTACTGGTAATGAAATTTAGATTTCATTTTTGTAACTGTAATTTTTTTCAGTAATCAGTAAAAATCAATTTCTACTGAAATTTTACTGGTACTGCAAAGTACCCATCTATGATGATTAATAACTAAGATAATCTTCCGCATTTAGTAGGAAACATGATCATAAGCCCGATAATATAGTGTATGATAGTAAAAATCTGTAGCTTCTAAAATCTATTTGCGTTGGAATAAAAGAATTGGCGTTGAATAGCTTGAACGTAACTGAGAATTTGCTGCGAACAATACTAACTAGACCAATGATCTTATGAAAGGTGTTGCCTTTACATACATACATAATTGGTCATTACAACCCTTCAGTCTGGATTACGATCTAGCTTCTCGCACCTCTTTTCTTGTGTGTGTTAATTTTATATATGAATGGCGGGACCTACAGTTTAAAGTCGACTCCGAAAGACAGATTTTTGAGAAGTTTTTCAAGGCAATATTCTTTGTTCTCAGAATTTTTGCAGAGATCTGCTGAGGGAAAGTCGCCGAAGAAATATTTTTTTTATATTTTCGTTTTGATGTCTGACCTGGGGTTTGAACCGTAGCCTTACGTCCAATAAGCCAACACTCTACTAGACTACGGTGACTTCAAGGTGTTGCCTATGGGTTCGGTTTATACTACTTAGGCACGGGAAATCAATGTTGACACGACTAAAGCACAAGTAATCATGGTTTTAACAATTCATTCAATTTGTAAGAATCGGATTCTTACAAGATGAAAAATAAATTACAATAAAAACAAAACGTATTGACTTAGTTATTTAAAATTTAATTACCTTTGTAACGCTATCAATCATTACAATCTGGCATCTCTTTAAGTTTACCTTTAACACACACAAAGACCAAATAAAGATCCACATCTACAAGAAACATTTACGTTTTCTTTTGGCACTATCCCTTTGTTGTTGTTGTTGTTGTTGTCTTTTATTGTTAATGTTATGTTAGTTTCTTAGTTCTAAATAACTACCATTTAATATAATACCCATACAGTAAGCATGTGTATATGTATGTGTGCCTTCAAGTTGCCATGTTAATACATTTTGCTTTGAATCTGAATTTGCGTGTACATTACACACATACTTACTTACCATAAAACATGAATACAAAAATGTATGTGTGTACACCTTCAAAGTACAAAAGGGTGCCTGGTTAAATAAACAATAAATAACGGCAACAACAACAGCAACAACAACAACAATTCAATGTAAAATGTCAATGCTCTATAAAGTGGTGGGTTAGTTGTATTGGTAGTGGTGTTGTGTGTATGAAATCTCCCATCTTTCTTTAGTCTATGCAAACTAAACATACATTTCATATGCACAGTTATGTTGTCGTATATTTGAGGTAAGTGAGTGTATGCGGGTGTGTACGTGTGTGAATAAGTGTCTATATTTGCGTAAATTCTCCATAAATTATAGTCCTTTTTTACATTGCGTAGGTGTTTTTATTTGAAAGTATTTTTGTATGTATTTTCACATGTATTGTGTTGTTGTTCGTGTGTATGTTTATTTTAAAGGTTTTAAGCGCTTTTTGTTTGCACATTTTTTTGTATGGGAGTTTCCATAGCCGGTGTATTATTATTTTTTTTCTTTGTTCGTTAGCAGATATTTGCTGTTGTCGCTTTTAGCCAAGTAACAACGCCTATTCAATGTTTTACAAATTTTTTATTGCATAATTTCACATTTAATAGCAAAAACAGTAGGTAAAGGTTGAGTTTTTCCTGTTTTTCAATAATTTATAGTCAGAAAATTTTCACTGAAATTGAAAAACGTTGTAGGCCATCATTTCTATCAATTTCCTAAACCCAAACGTTTTAAAAAAATCACCCTTTATTAGTCTCAAATACTTCAATTCATATTCATGCCGCACATGAAAAAAAAACCAACTAGAGCCTCATATTTTTCTTTAAATAATACTAGGTTTGTACTGTTATTGATGAGTATCTGTTTCCCTTCCCCCATATTCACATTTCTAACGATGAATTTTATTTCGTTGTCAATAACCATTTTCAATATTATTAAAATAAGAAGGATACTCCTTCAGCATTCCTTTACCCTCATAAGTATGTATGCAAGTATGTGTCTTGTCTTAATCCTTTTTGCACACATTTTTTTAAAAATATGCCATACGAGCATGAGTTCCTAGAAATTGTCAAAAAAAAAGGTATTTTTTGGCAACAATTTAACCAAGACGTTATTGAAACTTTTATTGATTTTGAGGTTTTTTTTAGGCTAAATAGCATAGAAAGATTTGTTAAGGTTGGGGTATGGAAATAACAGAAAATATTGATTCTAATAAGTTTAGATTTTCTTCAACTGTTTATTATTATTTTTCAAATAATCTAAGATGTTTAGGATCGTTAAGGGGAAATCATTATTTTTTTATACAGCTTTTGAACATTTTACAACAGATGTGTGGAGCAGAAATCAGCAATAAGTATTCAAAAAGATGAGTAGAATCGAATCATACTCATAATTTCTGATACTTATACGCATTCATACTTATTTTTTTATCATGGAACCTCTACTCATATTCAAAGTTTGAAGTACTCATAATATTCATGCTTAACAATACGTATGATGTTGTTGATTTCGACTCTCCATAACTCAACATATACACGAATCACAAAATAAGTATGATTCGCATACGAACACTAGAATACTTACCAGAAGGTTGTGTGTTTGCTCTGCTTGCTGTTCGGTCTTTTTTGATTCGAGTCACTTGAATCATTTATAAGTATATTTCTAAAGTTATGAATCTGATTGAGTATGAATCAAATGAGTTATGAATCAAACATATTTCGAATGGTGTGAGTTTGATGTAAACGTTGTACGCATACTCATTGCAACCTGTACTTATAAATCAAGTACGTAGTGTAATGTAGTGAGTATGAATGAATCAGAGTACATAGTTAAATTGCAATATTGTTGACTCACTTATATTCAAAATTTCATGAGTTCTTGTGAGTAGCGAAAAAACGATTCATTGCTGATCTCTGATGCATACATAATGTCTATAATTGGACATTACAACCCTTCAGTCAGGATTACGACCTTGCTTCTCACACCACTTATGTTGTGTGTGTTAATTTTATACATGTTTGGTTGTTTGCAAAAGCAACCAATTAAAAAATTAAAAACTTAAAAAATTAAAAATGACAATGTATATCGCTTTTGCAAATAATTTTATTTAGCGTAATTTCTGTTTAGCGTCTTTACTCTACGGTTGCAGCAGAACGAATGTTCGAGAACTTTCTGATGCAATTTAATCAACGCGCGTTTTTCGTGTTTTTCCCTTTTTCTTTTATTCGCCGGAGTTGCCATACATGTCACGATTTTCCAGTGTTACCAGATGTTTTCGTGGGGATAACCCCCACATTACTCCCCCCTAAATAAGGTTGCTAAGCAACAATCTGAACGTATCTTCTGGGTTTACTTATCTGTCTACCTGAGCGTGATGTTTTAGGAGGAGTAGCTGTATTCTCCGTTGAACGTTGTGGTTCCATAGGCTTCGTTCGACTAACAGGAACTGTAGGGATGCTGGTATAAGGTGATGTTCGTTGCTGATCTGTAGTGCTTAATTTTGGAATCTCTAATTGGTTTTCTTTGGGCATAAACGCAGCTTTAACTCTGTCTATGCTCACATTGAGGTTCTTGCCTCTCACTTTTATCTCAAAAACTTTGTCAGTTTGATTTATGACCTCATATGGTCCATCATAGGGCGCTTTTAACGGAAGTCGTACTGCATCATCTCTCAGGAAAACATGTGTGCACCTGGCCAATTCTTTTTGGATAAAAACAAACCTACAGTTCAAAGTCGACTTCAAAGAATACTTCTGCATTAGTATCGTTAATCCATCTTCTTAAACTTTTTTAACTTACACGGACTTACACGGCTTAAGTATTTTGTCTCAATACATATTGAAATCACTGGAATATATTCAAAATAAGCTGTTCTATATATTTTTGGCATTAAATTCGACATATGTACTTGAAGAAATTTTTTTTAAATTTCCCTTCATATTATTGCAACAACCTGTTCAATTAATAGACGTATGAGTAATATTTACTGTCTACGAATGAATACGAATATTACTCATACGTACAGGAGCACCCTTTTAATACAATGCGAGTAAAAACAATTCTTTTTAAAACAACTAGAAAAAAAGAAAATTTATACGAAAAAAAAAACAAAAAATATTCCGAATATATTTTTTGAAAAACAAAATCTGTCGCTTAAATCATTTACAATCCCTTTTTAAGCCACCAAAATAAATAAAAATATTTTAAACGCCCAAAATGCAATGTTGATGACCCAAAAAATAATCTCTTCTGCCTCCTCTTGTTTTTAAATTTTCTTTCTTTCCTTCTCTTCTTGTCCCTTTTTATTTTCACTTTTTTTGATGACATAAATTGTCACGTTTCTTAAATGGAATAAAAATAGAGCCGACGTTGGGTGTCTACAAAACTGGTGGCAATTTTTAAGACCCACTTTCAGAGTGCAAAAGAACAAAAAAAAAAAAAAAAAAGAACGAAACAATACAAAACAAAGCTTGAGAAAGGGAAAGTGAAGCATAATAAAGACCTTTTGGATTACAATTCAGACAGGCAGACTCTAAGGCACTTTAAAAAAATGTGGAAAAAAAATCACGAGTTATTTTTGGTTTTGTTTTCTCTTTTTGTTGCTGTTGGCTGTTGCTTGTTGTTTCATACGGAAATAACTTGACCTCATGCTGCAAAAATTTTTTGCTTTTGCTTTTGTTTCTTGTGAATAATTACAAACACATACACATACACATATGCACTTACACATTTTTACATTCACTTTCTTTTTTTTATCGGTTTTTGCATACAAATCAACTGGAAAGTGGAAACTTGCTGTCTCCCAATATGTTATTATTTTTGCCTTTAAATTTTTGTGTGTATTTGTGTTTGGATTTCTTTTTGCTTTCAATTGAGCTATGGGGCTGCATGTATGCGTTGGCGTAAATAGTTCTACATTTCAATTTCTTCTGTGTATGTGGGTATTTTGTTTCATCTTATAAGCGGATTAATTTTGTTTTTGTTTTCTTTTTGCTTCATTGTCGCACTCTCATTTGAATTAACACTTCTGGGTTGAAATAAAAAGAGTACAGAAGCATGAACAGCAGAGTTCAGTACAGTGCGGGAAGGAAATCCAATTGTTAGGTAAACTTCATTTAAAATTTCAAATACAATCTGATTACCTTAGGGATGTTCATTTTTTTCTAGAATATCTTTAAAAAATTCAGCAAACAAAACTTCTTCGAACGGAGAAGAAGGCAAGCAAACAAGCTAAAGTTTCTGACTTTGGTCAATGTGGTGACCTCCAGGACGATCTTTGTCCTTCTGTATTCAAGTTAACCCCAATGTGGTCCCTCCTAGATGGTATACTAGCACCCGTTAGATGTTAACTAATGCTTGCAGCGAAGTTTAATTCCCTGGACTTTAAGTTTGGGTTGGGTGTAGGGCTTGGAATCCATCACGTAAAAATATAATCCAATGAAAACCAAAACACAAGCCTCTGTAAAGATTCGTCATGGGGAGCGTTTTGCGGAAGGCGGAAATGCATTGCAATGCCACAATTTTTCAAAAAAGCGTCCAGTTGCTTGCGTACGCTGACGACATTAACATCATAGGGCGTACCAAGCGAGATGTTACTGCGGCCTTTAGTGCTATTGAAAGGGAGTCTACTAAGATGGGTCTTGCAGTAAATGAGGGCAAAACGAAGTATATGTTGTCGACAAGTAGAGACGTGCAGTGTATTGTATCTCAGATTACTTCCGAAATCTATACTTTCGATATAGTCAAGGAATTTATTCAGTCAGATGTCAGTATGGAGATCAAGCGCAGGACCACTCTTACCAATAGCTGCTACTATGGTCTTAACAGGCAATTGAATAGCAGAGACCTGTCTTATGACAAAATTAATACTCTACAAGATGCTCATCGTCCACGCGCTTCTTTATGGCGCAGAGGAATGGTCACCATTAAGCATTGATGCAGCATCCTTGAGAGAATTCGAGAGAAATGTCCTTCGCAAGATCTTCGGTCCAGTGTGAGTTGGTGATGATTTTCACATCCGATTCAACAGTGAGCTGTATGAGCTCCTCAACGACATGGACGTTGTGCAGCGTATTAACATCCAGCGGCTGCGCTGGTTCGGCCATATTGTTCGACTGGGGAAGGATACTCCGGCGAGACGGGTATTTGATGCTGGGATTTGCGGAAGTCGGAGAAGAGGACAACGTTGTTTGCGTTGGAAAGACCAGGTCGAGAAAGCCATGTCATCGATTGTTGAGACCAACGCGCGGAAGAAGTAGAGGCGTCTGGAAAGATGTGCTAAGGCAGGCAAAAATCCGTTAAACGGGTTGTTAATGGGCAATTAAGTAAGTAAGTAAGTAAGGAGTCAGCTGAATTTAAATTGAATGAATATCGAACTGGGATGAACTAATTTTTTCGACATACAGAAAATCGAATGCTTTTAAAAAACATATCGCGACATAAATAGAAAGTAAATCAAAACAAATATATACGCGAATCGGTTCATATGTGAGGTTAAAGTTCCGTAATTGCATAACTTTTAAATATTTCGAATAGAGTGTATAATGGACAGCCTCTTAAAGCAAATAAATAATTTAAGTTAATTCCTTTTGCTTGACCGACACATGTTCTAATTTAAATTTTTTTTTTGTTTTTTTTTTTTCTTATGAAAATATCACATCGTTTGGCACTTGCCATCTTTGGCTTAAAACCGATTGTCATATGAAAATATATTGTGTGTCACTGTTGTTGTTGTGCTCTCTAGCAATAAAACGCACACACACACAAACACAAAACAAAGATACAGTCTTATCTCGCCTTCATTCTTGTTTTATTTTTCCCAAGAATATTTGCTATTCAAAGAGTGGGGTTGAGAGTGGTAATGTAGTGGTTATTTTTACAGTTGCCGGCATTATAAGCAACAGATTTTTTGTTTGCTACATTCTCGGTACATACATACATACATACATACACAATCACATGAACCCACATGCATGTAAATAGAAACATGGACTCTCAAGCATTTGCAAATGTGAAGCATCTGATACTATTTAGCCCCAACAGTTTATTTATGTAGGTGCACGAGAGAAAGTAGCAAGTATGTGTGTGAGTGTGTTATAATTTCTCTTCTCGCGTCTGTTATTTCAGCCATATTCGTTTAAAATACATGATGTTTATATTCAATGTGTCCTATCGTAAGTATACAGAGATTTTTTTTTTTTTGTTTTGATATGTTGTGTACGTGCCTGTGTTTGTATGTGTGTGTTCATATATGTATATATTTTATTGCAAAGTAATGTAAGTCAACATATTTGGCCTACATTTGCTAAAATACGGTCTTTTTTCCTTCTATTTTTTCTCTTTCATTTTCTCTTGGTGCTGTGTTGTGTTTTTTTTTTCATTTCATTTTGTTGTTGTTGTTGTTGCTTTTTTTAATCGACCTAAAATATAAACACACAACAATTTCTACTTTGGCAACATGATGAATTGGACTACACTTAATGAAAGAGAGGTGGAATGGTGTGAGAAAGAAAGAAAAAATAAAACAAAAATCAGTAAAGGAAGACAAACTGCAACAATATATTCTTATACATTCATAACTGCTCTGGCTTATACAGGCACACTGACACACACTCACACTGAGTGCAGAGTAACATCAGCAACAACAATTGCAACAATGACAGAAAGTAGTAGAAGCAGAAGAAGATGCAAAAAAAAGTAGGGTATTGTTAGTTAAAGGGGGTTTAAGAGATTAAAACGGTATAATGAAAAAATAATAATAATAAAATGCATACCAAAAGCAACAACAAAACAACAACAAATGAAAATGTAGAGGAGCAATAAGTAAGAAAACAACAAAATGTTGCAAAAGAATAAATGACAACTGAGTAGAACAAGTGCCAGCAATGACTTTAAAAACACAGTCTGTAAAAGAGTAATTTTTATAGAAAGTTCATTTGGCAATAAAAAAAAAATTAATAATAATTTAAATTCGTAAGGATTAATAATATAAGAAAAGTACGATTATTTCTGTTTTTAATAAGCAGTCTCCGTCCATTTATTTTATTTATTACTGATTATTTGTAATAAATGAAACGAATGAAAAAAAGTATTTGCTTCGTTACATACATACATCAGGATTACGGCCTAGTTTCTCGCACCACTTATGTTGTCTGTATGTTAATTTATGAGTGGCGGAACCTACAGTTTAAAGAAGACTCCGACCGTCAGATTTTTGAGTAACTTTCCATGGCAATTTCTTATTTACTCTCAGAGTTTTTGCCAAAAATTTGCTGAGAAAAAGATTCTGAAGAAATATTTTTTCATATTTTCGTTTTGATATCTGACCTCGGGTCTGAAACGTGGCCTTGCGGCTAATAAGCCAACACACTACCTACTATCGGGTCCGCCATCTAACAATTTTTTTTTCAACTAGTGCTTATTTCGTGAATGGTAACACTTAGCTCATGTCTGATTTGACAGACGATTAGTTTTATCCTTCCGCTGAACGAAAATTGACCATCCAATGCGTTTTCGCTTCGGTAAGTGGGCCTGCGATCGACTTACAGAAGATGCCAATTTTGGCAAAAAAAAATCATCTTTTCAGATGAAGCACATTTCGATCTTGGCGGGTATGTAAAGAAGCAAAATTGTCGCATTTGGGGCATAGAAAACCCGCACGCATACATTGAAAAGCCGACGCACCCAAAAGGAGTCACTGTTTGGTGCGGATTTTGGTCCAGAGGCATAATTGGGCCATTTTTCTTCGAAAATGAGCAAGGAGTGGCCGTTACAGTCAATGGCGATCGTTATCGGGCCATGTTGAACGAATTTTTGTTCACAAAAATTGAAGAGGAAGATATTGGCAACATTTGGTTTCAAAAGGACGGCGCTACGTGCCACACAGCCGTGGCTACACTCGATGTTTTGCACCCTGTTTTTGAAGATCGCATTATCAGCCGCAGAGCTGATGTCGTTTGGCCACCTCGGAGCAGCGATTTGACACCGTTGGACTATTATTTGTGGGGTGTCGTCAAAGATAAGTGTTACGCCGACAAGCCAGAGACAATTGACGCTTTAAAGGACAATATTCGTGAAGCCATTGGTGAAATACAGCTGCACACAATCGATAATGTGACCGATCGGTAAAAATTGGACCGATCGTGTAGGCTACTGCATGGTCAGCCGAGGCAGCCATTTGTATGAATTTTTTTTCCATTATTTTACAGACAATTAGTTTTATCCTTCCGCTGAACGAAAACTGACCATCCAATGCGTTTTCGCTTCGCTAAGTGGGCCTGCGAGCGACTTACAGAAGATGCCGATTTTGGCAAAAAAAAAATCATCTTTTCAAATGAAGCTCATTTTGATCTTGGCGGGTATGAAAACAAGCAAAATTGACGCATTTGGGGCACAGAAAACCCACACGCATATATTGAAAAGCCGACGCACCCAAAACGAGTCACTGTTTGGTGTGGATTTTGGTCCAGAGGCATAATTGGGCCATTTTTCTTAAAATGAGCAAGGAGTGGCCGTTACAATCAATGGCGATCGTTATCGGGCCATGTTGAACGAATTTTTGTTCACAAAAATTGAAGAGGAGGATATTGGCAACATTTGGTTTCAACAGGACGGCGTTACGTGCCACACAGCCGAAGCTACACTCGATGTTTTGCGTCCTGTTTTTGAAGATCGCATTATCAGCCGCAGAGCTGATGTCGTTTGGCCACCTCGGAGCTGCGATTTGACACCGTTGGACTATTATTTGTGGGGTGCCGTCAAAGATAAGTGTTACGCCGACAAGCCAGAGACAATTGACGCTTTAAAGGACAATATTCGTGATGCCATTGGTGAAATACAGCTGCACACAATCGATAATGTGCTTAAAAATTGGACCGATCGTTTAGGCTACTGCATGGCCAGCCGAGGCAGCCATTTGAATGAAATTATTTTCCATTATTAACCGGAAGGATTGTACTTTCAAATAAAAAAAGATATTTGAGAAAATATTCAGTAGTTTTTTTAAAGCATTTTCAAAAAACAAAAAGTTATTTGGCGGTCCCCTTTAGATTCCGGCGAGTTTCAATTACATAATTCTACACCAAATATAGATCCGGATGGTATTAAAAACACCTTACGCAGCAGGTTCAGTTTTAACATTTTGAGTAGAAAATTACGTCTTTCGATAGACACAACTCTTATAAAGAGAACAACGACAATAATTGTACAAGTAACGCTTCTATACAGTCCTTCTGTCAGCTATTTAAACTTCCTTTAACCGTTTAATAACTTCCGGTGAATAGTGAGTATTTTAGTGTTCGTACGCAAATCATACGTATTTTGTGCTTCGTGTATAAGTTGAGTTATGGGGAGAGTCGAAATCAATAACATCATACGTGTTGTTGTTAAGTATGAATATGATGAGTACTTTAAACTTTAAATATGAGTAGAGGAGGTTCCATGATATTAAAATAAATATGAATACGTATAAGTATGAGAAATAATGAGTATGATTCGATTCTACTCATCTTTAGATAAGTAACAGCTATTGCATGGTGGACTCTTGTTATTACAAGCAAATTTTGTCGGAACTGATTCAGATATTCAGTGATGTAATACAGAGATAATATCATCGAGGTTAATTCCTGAAATTATTGAATCCCAATCAACATTCGATAATAAATAATTGAATTTATTGTAATCCACACGATGGAAGCAGAAGACTTTACAACGATGTTTTTTTCGAACTTCAGCTTGCACATACATAGATGTTCAACTCAATCGTAGGGTGAAAACGATCTTCAGGAGTGGAAATTGGATCACAATGCTTTATAAAGCAGTCGTCCTTAACATTCACAAATATTAAATCGAAAATTTTAGAATAGTCATTAAGTATTCCATTAATTTGAAATAGGCTCACATCGAATAAAATATTAAAAAAATCATCGAATCTGTCATTATTCATTGATTGAACATAATATCCATTCTCGAAATTCCAACGTGCGGATGGAATATTGAAATCACCCATAATAATCAGCAAGTCTTTTGCACTAGCAGAGGCGGCAACTGTTTTAATGATTTCAGCATGTTGAATATATAAATCCTGCGGAGATGAAGGAGGAATATAGGAGCACGTTATGAATATTCTACTATTCAATATTAGGTAACGAGTTAGTTAAAAGAAGTTCGGATGAAAGAGTACTAGAAACAGCTATGAGGACACCACCACCATAAGAGCCACGATCCCGACGATAAATATTATATTTATTACAAAGTATTTCGGTGTTTAAAAAGTATTTCGGTGTTTTTTAATACTCATTGCTGATCTCTGGTATGTATTGTGATCTAAAGTATGTCAGTTTTCTCGATCCATAATTCTACTAAAGTCTCGATTAAAGAATGACCCCCCCCCACATAGTTTGCCTATCCATGATTATTGCTATTTAACTTGCTCTAGTTTATAGTTTCCATCTCTCATTTTACTATTGTAATAGCTTTACAATGCTATTGTTTTTGTTGTTGTTATTATAATATTACTTTTTGTATTATGCTAAATTGTTTTACTTTGTTGTTGCTGTTTTTTATTTTTTAATATTTAGTTTTTTTATTTGCTACACTCTTTCAGTTTCAATTCAGTCTCATTTAGAAACGAAAGAAAGATAGATTTGAACAAATTTTTTTCTTTCATTTTTTTAATATTGAATATTGATGGTTGTTGTCGTTGTTGTTGTCAGTGTTGTTGTTATTGTGCTCTATTTATTTCATTCATATATTATTGAAATTGTTATTGCCGTTGTTGTTGCTGTTGTTGTTGTATCATATTATTACTTGTGCTTAAATTAACTTTCAAACTTGGCATCACAGCTGAGCTGGGCTGGGCTGGTTTTTTTTTGTTTTTTTTTTTTCTTTTATATTCTGTTCCATACTCCTGCCTCCATTCACACATACATACATTCTAATTATGTTGTTTGTATGTAAATATATATGAGGATTTATAATAGTGTTGCCATAGTTTTATTGTAAAATAAAGTGATTTGTTTGCATATTTAATTGTAACAAATGCTTTCAAACAGCCATGTCACAGAACGCAATTCCGATCGAAAATGGTTTCAATTCCGAAAGTCGAGCCTTTAGAAAACGAAAAACGAAAAATTTCTTCGGAATGAAACCACTTCAAATTTTCAAAGTGGTTTTGATATTTTTGATGATTTATTAAAGAAAAATATTAATAAAACTTAGTCAAACTGAAAGACAAAATGGTATATTTTATTATTACATCGGTTTTCTAAGTATTTACTTAATATTTATGCTTAAGAAATTTAATTTTGTAAACTTGCTGAGGAAAACACAACAAAGTGATGTATTTTTTCATCGAAGTATTGTCACGTTATTTTTTGACCAAACCACTTATTTTTGAGAACAAAAATTTATTAAGTAGAACAAATTTAAGCGGTGGCAACGCAAACGATGGACAAAAGAAAATACAAAAATATTTTTACGTTGCATTTAATTCAGTTTTATAAATATGTAAGTAGAGATCTATTGAAATTTTTTTTGTATTATTAACTTATATTTTTTTAAGGTGCAAAGGGGCATTTCTCATAAATAATTTTTAATTTTTTTTTGATTTCAATTAAAATTTTTCTTCTTTTGTTTTGGTTCTGGTTTTTATTCACCAATTATGTTATTTTTCTGTTGTCATGCACTCCGTTGCCATACTTTATTTGAAAAGCAGCAATTTTATAATTTTTGGGAATGAACAAAATCGTTCGGAATCTGAAGAACCTAAAACAAAATCGATCGGAATTGCATATTCGGAATCAAAACCATTCCGATCGGAATCTGTGACATGCCTGAAAGTCTTTATTTCTTTGTCCAGTTTCCTGTGGTACTTAAAATAGTTTCCAACTTCATCTATTTTTAATTCAACACAAGCATTAATTGAAGAGGGGCATTTGTAAAAGCTTTTTTTGGCTATTTTTTTGAAGAAAATTTTCTTCACTAATGTAGCTTAATTTTCAGTCGGTGCCTTACGTTAAAAAGTAAAAATTTTGCACAAATGGCTCGGATAACGCATAAATGATTGTGGAAAAGCCATAGCATCCGGAAAAAAATGGCTGTTTTAAGTGCATTATTGTCTGGAAACGTCATGAAGCTGTATTTCTTTGAAAATAGTCCTTAAAGAACAGTTACCATCGATTCAGAGCGCCATGGCTGTATGATGGCCTACTTTTTGGGCCTGCAATTGAGGATAATGACGGTATAGTGTTATAAAGAGACTGTGCCTCGAACCACACAATACAATCGATTCTCATATTTTGTATTCAAAATTTCTTGAGAAAGTAAGTTTACGTTCTGATGACATCAATTTACCAAAAACATGATGCGATTTGAAGTCGCCGTAGTCTAGTAAGTAGTGTGTTGGCTTATTAGACTGAAGGCCCGAGTTCGAATCCCAGGTCAGACATCAAAACGAAAATATTTCTTCGGCGACTTCCTCTCAGCAGATTTCTGGCAAAAACTCTGAGAGTAAATAAAATTGCCATGAAAAGCTTCTCAAAAAACTGTCGTTCGGAGTCGACTTTAAACTGTAGGTATCGCCACTCATGTATAAAATTAACGCACACAACATAAGTGGTGTGAGAAGCTAGGTCGTAATCCTGACTGAAGGGTTGTAATGACCAATTATGTATGTATGTATGTATTATGCGATTTGACACTTTTAGAATTTTTTTGAAGGTAGTAATGGAAACGTCAAGAAGTTGCTGTAGTCTAGGTGGTAGTGTGTTAGCTTGCTAGACATAAGGCCACATCCTCTCAGCAGATTTCTGGCAAAAACTCTGAGAGCAAATAAAATTGCCATGAAAAATACATACATAATTGGTCATTACAAGCCTTCAGTCAGGATTATGACCTAGTTTCTCACACCACTTATGTTGTGTGTGTGTTAATTTTGCACATGAGTGGCGGGACCTACAGTTTAAAGTCGATTCCGAACGACAAATTTTTAATTGTCATGAAAAGTTTCTCAAAAATCTATTGTTCGGAGTCGACTTTCAACTGTAGGTCCCGCCACATCTTTACAAAATTAACACACACAACGTAAGTGCTGTGAGAAACTAGGTCGTAATCCTAACTAAAGGGTTGTAATGGCCAATAATGTATGCATGTAACGGAAACGTCAAATTGAAATCCATTCAGTTTCAAATTAATTCCAATATTTTCTTTACTAAATTCTATTTTTCGCACTTAAATTCCATTTTAAGACAATGGCAACACTGATCAGCAATTTTTATCATCATTGCTTCTGCTACTTCTGCTACTTTTGTAATGTCTCTTGTAATATAAAAATAAAAACCATTGAGTGTAAGAATAACATCACAACGATTGGTGTCATCCCATGTAAAAACGTTCTCTTTATGTGGCATGTGAACAGGGGATTCGAGGAGAGTGAGAGAGAGAGAGAGAGGCAGTGAGAGCTTATTTATTTTATTATATTGGCTATAAAGGATATCGAAATCGGCTTTAATGTACCAGGTTATCCATTTCGTGGTTTCAAAAGTAAACGTAAATAAAACAAATATAAAATATTTTTTTCATGATATTTCTTTTTTATTGTAAAGTTTGAACGCTGACATTATGTGTGAAACACTGCATCATTTAAATGACCTCCACACGAAGTGTTGCATGCATTGATTCTTTTGAGGTAATTTTCGACCACTTTTTGACACATATTGGGCGGTATCTCAGCCATAACTTGACGAATGTTGGTTTTTAAGTGCTCAAGAGTTGAAGGTTTATCTGCATAAACACGGTCTTTCGCGTAGCTACACAAAAAAAAAGTCTAATGGTGTGAAATCGCATGATCTTGGTGGCCAGTTGATATCGCCACGACGAGAAATTACGCGGCCAGGTAATGTCTCTTGCAATAAAGCCATATTCGCTCGAGTTGTGTGGCATGTGGCACCGTCTTGTTGAAACCACATATTCTCCAAGTCGTATTCTTCAATAGCAGGCAAAAAAAAGTCGGTTATCATATGACCATTACGCTCCGAATTGACGGTGACAGTCGTTCCATCGTCGTTTTCGAAGAAGTAAAGTCCAATCACACCTTCGGACCAAAGAGCGCACCAAACAGTGACTTTTTCTGGATGTAATGGTCTCTCTTCAATTACTTGAGGATTCTAAGAACCCCAAATACGACAATTTTGTTTATTAACATACACACCGAGTGTGAAATGTGCTTTATCGCTGAAGAAAATTTTGTTCGAAAAACTGCCGTCCACCGCCTGTTGTTCAAGCACCCATTCCACGTATCTACGACGTTGTGAATGGTCAGCTGGCTTCAGTTGTTGCGTGAGCTGGCCTTTATATGGATGTAGGTGTAGATCTAAATGCAAAATACGCCATAATGTGCCGTAAGACAGTCCTAATTCCTGAGAACGACGAGGAATCGACACATTCGGGTCTTCGGCAACACTTTCACTTACAATAGCGATATTTTCAACGGAACGAGGGGAACGAGCGAAACGATGATGCACAGGCCTTTCAATATTTGTAACCACTCCAGTCTCTTCAAATTTCTTCACAATTTTGCCAATTGCTTGCGTAGTTGGACGATTATGTAAACCATAATCTCCTCTTAAAGCACGATACGTGGCTGTGGCAGAATCACCATTTTTGTAGTAGGTTTTGATAATTTTTATGCGTTGTGTGATAGTTAAGCGATCCATTTTCGTCAATGTCAGACTTTCAACTGAAAAGAAAAAAATTGGTTTCACCACTAAGTTTGACAGATGTCGAATTCCAGTCCCATACTTTTGAAACCACGAAATGGATAGCCCTTTATATGACTGTATGTGTGTGTGTATGTATGGATGTATGTATGTATATGTGAGTGAGTATTTAAGTATGTATTTATTAGGTTAAATAATTGATAGAAAAAAAGAAAGAAAAATAGAAAAAAACTTGTATTTGTAAATAAGATGCTGTTGTCTGTCGGTTGTGTTGTTTACGGTTTTCCGTTTGTAACTTCAACTTTCTTTTGACAAATACACATACGCTGACATACAGACATACACACATTTTCTATTATATAAACATGTATCGTTCTATTTATTTTAATCCTTTACTTTATCATTTCAGTTTTCATTTATTTTTGTACTCCATTTATGGGTTTTTATTTGTTTTTTTATTTTTTTTTTATTTTTTTTTGATATTTTTGTCTACTTCCGTTTGGTGTCAATGTTGTGGGTTTTCTTTATTTTTTTTTTTTTTCGTTTAAATTAAAAAATATAACTGATTTATTCTATTGGATTTCGGTTTTTTTTTTGTTCAAAATGTCAAGGAAACTTCTAAAAATTACAATAAAACACTCATCATTGTCAAAATAGATTAAAAAAAAAAGCGATAGAGGATTGGAAAATAAATTTTAAAAAATTTGAAATGCCAATGATTGTAATTTGATCACGTTGTGCTATGGAACTTTTGTACCTTTTTTTTAACTGATGACATCCTTAAAGAGAAATTACACAATTTGTTTACATTCTTAAAGTCGCCGTAGTCTAGTAGGTAGTGTGTTGGCTTATTAGACTGAAGGCCCCAGTTCGAATCCCAGGTCAGACATCAAAACAAAAATACAAAAAGAATTTCTTCGGCGACTTCCTCTCAGCAGATTTCTGGCAAAAACTGTGAGAGTAAATAAAATTGCCATGAAGAGCTTCTCAAAAAACTGTTGTTCGGAGTCGACTTTAAACTGTAGGTCCCGCCACTCATGTCTAAAATTAACGCACACAGCATAAGTGGTGTGAGAAGCTAGGTCGTAATCCTGACTGAAGGGTTGTAATGACCAATTATGTATGTATGTCTTAAAAAGTTAAGTGCAGCTCAAATATTGTTACGTTTTTACCTTTTAAAATCGTTTAAAATATAAGTTCGTAGATTGTAAGTAAAATAAAAATAAATTTGTGTTTAGTTTTAATTAAAACTCTTTATTATTCGCATAATTCTGTGTGCAACTGTTTACAACTTGATGTAAACAACAACAATTGCTTTGTGTCTTATTCTTCTTTACACTCTTTTGCGTAAACAATAACAATTGTTCGACAGATCTTTATAACGGAGATCCTTAAACCACGATTATTCTCTTCAAACTCCGCGCGTCTTCACACAAGACTGACTGTATTTTTACTGACTCCGTTGCTTGCTTTGTTTTGCATACGCTGACAACATTAACAGAATAGGGCGTACCCCAAGTAAGATGTTACTTCTGCCTTTAGTGCTATTGAATGGGAATGACAGTAAAAGAGGACAAAACAAAGCATACATTGTCGACAAACAGTGACATGCAGTGTATTCAGTCACAGATCACGGTTGATAATTATACTCTCGAATTTATTTATCTTGCCTCTGACGTTACCACCAAAAATGATGTTAGTCTGGAGATTAAGCGCATGATCACTCTTGCCAACAGGTGTTAGGTTAGGTCGGAGTGATAGCTCTGATATCACAAAGCTCACTTAAACACGCATAGCGGCCCGTTGTGATGCCACGGGTGAACGCAGTCCCTGTACTGGCCAAGTTCCACCAAAATCAGGGAAGAGGAAGAAGTTGGTCAGCACAAGGGCTGCACAACAGGTGTTACTATGGTCTCAGTAGGCAATTGTGTAGCAGAGGCCTTTCTTGTATGACGAAACTAATGCTCTACAAATCACTCATCGTCCACGTACTTCTTTATGGCTCAGAAGCTATTAAGATCCGATGCAGCAGTCTTGAGGATATTCGAAAGAAAAGTCCTACGCAAGATCTTCGGTTCAGTGCGTGTTGGAGATAATTTCTGCGTCCGATACAATAATGAGCTGTATGACCGTCTCAAAGACATGGACGTTGTGAAGCGTATTACAATTCTGTGGCTGCGATGGCTCGGTCATGTTGTTCGGATGGAAGATTATGTTACTGCGAGAGAGGTATTTGATTCGATGATTATCGGAAGGAAGTGTAGTACCTTGTCTACGTTGGAAGGACCAAATTGAGCAAACCCTGTCATCGATTGTGTTGCGAAGGCGTGCAAGAAGCAGAAGCACCTGGAAGGATGTGTTAAGGCAGACCGAAATCCGATAAACAGTTTTTTAATGGAAAATGAAGTAAGTTAGTCTCAACATTAGAGTTTTCGCCTGTAGTAAAATCGATTCTATTCGAATGACAAAATCTGTTACATTTTTAATTGCAAGAATACAAAAGTAATGAAAAAAACTTCGTAAAACTAACACAAGAAATCATTTAAAGTTAAAACCACTTGCTTTTAATCTTCTTTAGCAGTACGCTGTGTCTTTTATTGCAGAAAACTTCTTCGCCCAAAAACTTTGCATTCAAATTCAGCTTTGCATCTTCTTTATCAGCAACGTTATCGTTTTCGATGCTTTCAAACTAAATCGATTAATACTTTAAATAAAGCAAAGAAAAAAGCCTCCAAACAGTTGCTATTTTTTAAGCAAAAAACGTTTATTTTTTTATGTGTTTATGGCAGAGTATACAACATTTTTGAAAGTTTTCCTTCCCTCCCTCATTTGAAATGAGGCTGTAGCTCTCTCTCTCTTGCAATTCACTAAAGATTGTGTAGCAGAGCACAAGAAATAATCGAACAACAACGAGTACTTAAGAAATGCAAATGTTAGTGGCTGTAATCCTTGAACCATATTTTAAGCGAATGGCAATTGAATGCTGCTGATGATGATGAATTTACGAATTTACGTACACAAACACAACACAAACATTTATTTCAAAATCGTAGTAGAAAATCAGACTTAAAACCATATGCACTTATAGGCAGGCAATGCAGGCATGGCATGGCAGACCTTTTTAAAAAAGGAAAACCGAAATAAATGTAACGATTTTATTGTAAAAAATGGGTGCCTTTTGCTGGCCATATCTGCATACGACAACAATAACAAAAAACAGCGTAGCCAGAGCTGTTAAGAAAGTGTGGAAACTTTTTACATTCCTCAAGATGATGCAATGAGTGAGTGCTTTGGAAAGTAGACGACTGGGAACTAAAAGAAGTCGTTGAAGTAAAGAAAAGAAACCACCAAAGCACAGTTTTCTTGCTTCTCTTAATGGTGCTTTTTAAGTGCAACATTTTGTATTCGGTAACCCGCAACTGAAATTTTAATTTTTTTTCCCCCACAAGAAAAAAAAAAACTACCTCAATGCCCCAATAAATATTTACTAGGGGATCTCATTCTATTGTTTCCATTGCTTCTGCTTTTTTTTTTTTTTTGGTTTTTTTGAAAAGAACCCTTAATTGCACTGCTTTCTCTAACTACTTCACTCGTTTGTTACACTTTTTTTTTTAGAAAGTAAAAGAAAAAAAATCCCATAAAAATAAGCGAAAGAAAATTGCAATTTTTATTGCAGCGCGTTGTTTGTGGTGTGACCATTTTAACACTTAATTTCTCTTTATTAGTTTTCTTAATAAGCGCGATAAATTTTAAGATGATAAGCTATTTGGAAAAAAGCACTTTTTAATCGAGTCATTCGTTCATTAATTTAAGAGAAAAACTCATTTTCTTACTGGATGGTGGCAGCACCAGGTCTGTTCAGCCACAACAATACATATTTAAAACATTACGAAAGATGACTGACAATGCCATGAAGACTCATGTTTTGATACAAGATTTCCATGAAAATTAAAAAAAAAAATTAAGAAACGATAATGGATTGGTGAGATTGGTGAGTCCCGCATCAAAACTTCTACATTAAAAGCTATTCAACCTGTACTCAATTTTTTATTTATTTAAAAACATCTATGGATCAAAATCCTTACAGACTATTTACATTAACAAATTATTAATTAGAATATACATTTTCAAGTGTTCCAAGAAAGTATAATATTACGTTTTATGATATTAACATTCAACGAGTAATCAATATAAGTGTAAAAATAATTAAAGTTTCTACATAATCTCCTTAATGGATCATTGTTAGCATAATTAGTTTGATGATATTTAAGTTGAAGGGGTACGAAATTTCTTGTTGGTCTAGAAGGAACATTGAAGCAGATATTTCCCAGTAGAAATTCCGAACAAATAGAGCCATTCAATAAATTTATCAGAAAGCTTATATTCAGCACCAAGCGTCTACTTTCCAACGTAGGTAGTTTAATTAAAGCAAGTCGTGAAGAATAAGATTGTAGGTTCACATTTGGATTCCATGTCGAGTTTCCCAAACAAAATAAAAGAAACTGCTTTTGAACAGATTCAATATTGTTTTTCTGATAGGAAGTAGAGGGATCCCAAATAACCGATCCATACTCTAAAATAGGCCTTACGAAGGCAGTATACAATCGAGTAGTTATTTTACGATCAGTAAACTCCTTAGCCCAACGTTTTATGAAAGCAAGCACCCCACGGGCTTTATTAATCATCATAGTTATATGTTTATTAAAGTTTAATTTGCTATCGAGGAGAACTCCCAAGTCAAGGAACTCAGTAACTAATTCCAGCTGAAATCCGCCTAATGAAAAATGACCTTCTGTAATCAAGTTTCTCGAGAATCGCATATGTTTACATTTCTTTAAATTAAGATACATTAGATTAATATTACACCAATCGTAAAACATATTCAAATCATGTTGTAGCTTCTTTCTCTCGTGAATACTATTATAGGTCAGGAAAATTTTCAAGTCATCCGCATACATTAAAATATTACAGAATTTTATTACACATGGTACATCATTAATAAAAAGGGAAAATAATATAGGACCCAAATGGCTTCCTTGTGGGACTTCGGAACTTACGAGGATGTGTTTAGATGTTACATTGTTAAAAACTACGCACTGCTTCCTTCCAGTTAAATATGACCTTAACCAATTCAAAGTAACAGTTGTAAATCCCAACAGATGAAGTTTCAGTAAAAGCAAGTTGTGATTTACTTTATCGAAAGCCTTACTGAAGTCGGTATAAATTACATCAGTTAATTGTTTGTAATTAAAATCATTATTTATGATTGTAGTTAGTTGCAAGAGATTTGTGGTCGTTGAGTAACCTCTCCTAAAACCATGTTGATGACAGGATATTAAAGATGATAATTGATTAATAATATTATCCGTTATGCATTTTTCAAAAAGCTTTGGTATTGCGCTAAGTTTAGCAATACCTCTATAATTAATTATATGTGCTTTATTACCAGACTTGAAAAGCGGAATTATGTAAGAATCTTTCCATAATTGTGGAAAATAACCAAATTTTATTGATCTATTAAATAAGATCTCCAATGGCAAAGCGAGAGCATTTGCACAATATTTCAATACACAGTTTGGTATACCATCCGGTCCACTATTAAAAGAAAGTTTAACTCCACTTATAGTTGATAGAATCTGTGTTGCGGAGATCGGAGGAAATTGAATTGACTGGCTTTCCTTAATTGTATAAGGATAGGAGTTACCGTCGTATTCAATTTAACCGGAAGTGCAAATTCAAGTTAATAAAAATCCCTTCAACACTTTAGAAGAGTTCGGTTGGTATTTAGTAGTCCATAAAGGATTTTTTCTACTTTCAATAACATTTTCTAATTTTCCTAGTGATCGCTTTACATAAATACATAATTGGTCATTGCAACCCTATATGTGAGGATTACAACCTAGCTTCTCACACCATTGACGTTGTGTGTGTGTTAATTTTTATACATGAGTGGCAAGACGTACAGTTTAAAGTCGACTCCGAACGACAGCTTTTTCATGGCAATTTTATTTTAGTCTCAGAGTTTTTGCCAGAAATCTACTGAAAGGAAGTCGTCGAAGAAATATTTTTTTCATATTGTTACGAAAATGGAAATGGTGTTGTTAAAATAATAAGCAAAAGCTCCAAAAACAAAACAATGCAGTTGTTCACGTGATCAACGAATGAGTAAACATATACCAACAAAAATAACAGGCTTGTTTACAAGATCGATGAATAAACAAAAATATAGCAACAACGTCCGTGTATAAAAAAATATAGCGGAAAGACAAACAAACAAAACAACAACAACTCTGCCTGGACGAAAGTAAACAAGATACACGAACAACAAAAATGGAAACAAGTTGTTTACATTTTTGGATTGTTCCCGAAGGTCGTCATCATCCTTCAAGGGCATCTATCACACTGTTGATCCAGTGATATAAAAGGCAAGATAAAGCGAGCAACGATGATTCAGTTAGAATTCAGTCAGTCGTGTATGAAGACACGTGATTCTCGGAGTTCGAGTTAAGTTAGTTGTGTGACGACGTCGCGTTGAATTGAGTGAGAATTCAACCAGTGGTGTGTGAAGATACGAGATCGAGTTATAGTTCAGTCAGACTTGTGTGCAGACAAGTTGCGTGAAGAAAACAGTTGCTAGTGTCGTGCTTACAAAAAAGGTTGTGAGCAAAGAAGAATAACTAACAAGTGTTGTTGTTGCTTACAAAAAAAGGTTGTAAGCAGAGAAATATTACGAATAAGCACATATTGTGAAAGTTATCATTGTACACGTGGAATAAGTTTGAACAGTGGCACAAAAGTTGTGCAGAAAATAAAGAATTGACTTAAAATTAAACACATATTTATTTTTATTTTATTTGCAATCTACGAACTCATATTTTTAACGTTTTTAAAAGGTAAAAACGTAACAATATTTTCGTTTTAATACCTGACCTGGGGTTTGAACCGTTGTCCTACGTCTAATAGCCAACACACCACCTACTAGACTACACTGTCTTATTGTTGTCAAAAATATGGTGTGTCTTTACTTATTTTACATCGATCTTCTACGGGATTTAGTTGTCCAGGTCTAAAGCCGCACTGATATGGTGTTCCTTCTGACGAGTGGCTTCAGTTGTTCACACAATACGCTCGTAAAAACCTTATATGCGATAGAGAGAAGGCTTATACCCCCGTAGTTGGAACATACAGTGAGTGTCAAAAGAAACTGTACACTAAGGATACAATTCTATCAATCACTGAACTCAACTTTTACCACTTAAGGAGAGTGCCCGAAAAAATTTGACAATATTTCAAAACTATTTTGTAATTTTTTTTTTCTTGTTTTAATTTTAAAAACTGGCAATGAAACAATTTTCAAATAAAAATAACGGTAATTTATTAATGTATATTTATTTAATGAACATTTTCTTTTGACGCTCACTGTATGGTAGGGTCTCCCTGAAATGAATGAAAACTAAATACTTTTTTTTTGTTGGGAAATAAAAATTGATGATCAAAGTAATATTTGTTCAGCAAGTTTTGATCTCAACTGTATTTGTGCAAATAAAGAAATAAAAATAATGAAAGTAAAGTGAAGTCTAGTGTACGGAATTGAAATGTTAATGGCTGTGTAGCATTTATAGAAGAAAAAAAAAAACGAAAACAAAAACAAAAACAAAAACGAAACTAAAACCATTACATTAATGTTTTTCTTTTTCCTCTTTTTGTTTTCATTTCATGGAAAATTCATAACACACTCCATCATTTCGTCATTTCTGTAGAGAGAGAGATATGTATTCTGTTCATAATTTTTATTTTATTTGTTGCTTTTATTGTTTTTTCTTTTTTTTTTTCAAAATGAATTCATTTAGTGGCATCGAACATCTTGTAAAAATTTCATTCCATTTAATTTTTATTGTTCATTTTATTTTTTATTTTTATTTGTATTTCTTGTAATACTTTTTGGCATTCAAGTTCTGTTCTGTTTTGTCTGCTCTGTTGTGTTCTGTTCTGTTCCGTTGTTTTTGTTGTATTTTCTTGTCATTACTTCCAAATCGTATAATCACCAGAGATTGCGATAGAAATGCAAAGGGATTTCACTGAAAGTAAGGTTATAATAGTCTAAATGAATGTCTTTCTGAAAATTATTGCATAAAGTAAGCGTCAAAAGAAACTGTACACTATGGATAAAATTCTAACAATCACCAAACTCAACTTTTACCATTTAAGGAGAGTAACCGAAAAAATTTGATAATATTTCATAATTTTTTGTAATTTTTTTTGTTTCAATTTTTAAAGCTGGCAATGAAACAATTTTCAAATAAAAATAACGGTAATTTATTAAAGTATATTGATTCAATATATTGTTACGTTTTTACCTTTTAAAAAGGTTTAAAATATGAGCTCGTAGCTTGCAAATAAAATAAAAATAAATTTGTGTTTCGTTTTAATTAAAATTCATTATTATTAGCACAATTCTGTGTGCCACTGTTCACAACTTTATGTAAACAACAACAATTGCTTTGTTTGGTATTCCTCTATTTATACCCTTTGCATAAACAATAACAATTACTAGACAATTATTCGACTGATCTTTGTAAAGGAGATCTTCAAACCACTTTTACTCTCTTCAAACGCACCGCGTCTTCACACCAAACTGACTGAACTTCACTCACTCACGTCGCCTGGTTTAGCTTGCCTTTTATAGGGCAGAGTAAACAGTCTGATGAATGTTCTTGAAGGCGAATGTTCATGACTTCTTCTTCTCGAAATATCTATAAATGCACACATCGTTGCTTACATTCATTATTGTTGTTTGTGGATTTTTGTTTACTTGTTTATCATTTTTTTATGCTGGTGTTGTATTTTTGTTTACTTGTTTACCATTCTTTTTATGCTGGTATTTGTTGTTATATTAAGCAGTACGATAATTAGTAAACAGGTTTGTTTACTGCATTGTTTTGTTTTTGTAGCTTTTGTTTATAATTTTAATATTAAACGAACGAGAAGTCGCCGTAGTCTAGTAAGTAGTGTGTTGGCTTATTAGACGTAAAGCTGGGGTTCGAGCCCCAGGCCGGACATCAAAACAAAAATACAAAAAGTATTTCGTCGGCGATTTCCTCTCAGCAGATTTCTGGCAAAACTCTGAAAGTAAATAAATTGCCATGAAAAGTTTCTCAAAAAATCTGTCGTTCGGAGTCGACTTTAAACTGTAGGTCCCGCCATTTATGTATAAAATTAACACACACAACATAAATGGTGTGAGAAACTAGCTCAATAATCCTGACTGAAGGGTTGTAATGACCAATTATGTATGTATTAAACGATGTAAAAGCAAAACACCAGTATCTAGATTTTTCCATTTTCGTTACAATATTTTTTTATTGTACAGTTTCTTTTGACGCTCACTGTATGTACAGAAAGTTGGGTGTATATTTAAGAAGAAAAATGAAATACAACAACAACTAAAAAATATTGTAAAACCCTTACAAACACTTTAATGCTAAATTTTACACCAAAAACCCTAATACATATGCAGACATGTACACTATGCTCCTCTAAATTTGACATTCTCTTTGAAAGATTATTGCATGTGTGTGGGAAGGAGTAATTGTGGGAATGTATGTGTTGAAGGAAAAAAGTTTAGCATGAATACTTTGTCTATTACAGTGAATGGATCATCATTCTATTTCTTTTTCACCCATTACACTCGTACTCTTTCATTCATTTCTTTTGTTTCCTTAATATTCTTTGCCGGCTTGAAAACTTTTCAAATTCATTTTCATTTATTCATTTCATAGTTTGTTGTTTTTTTTTTTTTTGTATGAATCAAAGAAAGAAAACTTGTTAAATAAATGTCATATTTTTCCTATTGTTTTATTAACACTTCACCCTCTTCCTGTCTCTCTGTCTCTCTCCCTTATTCGCTTACTCTCTTGTTGTCTTTACAATCAAATACACTCCAAACGACAAGTCAAGACTGACTTTTAAATGCAAATTTATTTACGCATTCACTTTTCTCCCTACCCTCTGCTATTGTTATTGCTGTTGTTGTCATTGTTCTATTCATAAGTTCACAGTCAAGTTAGTTTTTGTTGTAAATTTTATTACAGCAATTCGTTTTTAAGCGCTTTTTATGTTGTTGTCTTCTCTGTTTTTTTTTTATTTTATTTTGACAACGAATTATTCCAAGATTTTCTTGATTTCATTCACACAGGAAAAACTGAAAGTTTATGTCGAAAATTAAAATTTCAAGGAGACTTTTATTTCACGGAAACACTTCATCTACGTCACAGAAATTGTTGAAAAACAAAATTTTTTTTCGTATTGTTTCGTTTGAGTACTTGAATTGAGCTTCAGTTCAAGCATTAATAGCTTTCGTAGTGCTTAAGTTTCCCTAAACAGAACAACATCTGTTTAAGCAGCAGATTTTGTAATTCCATAAAGTTTTCTTTTTTGAATTTCTAAAAATTAGTCATCGGCTTGAGGAATATCTAGAGTTCACTAATCGGCTTCACGACAGTAAATAAGGCCTGTCATAAATTCAAGGGGACAAGGTTATAAAGGGTGATTTGAATGGAAGGGTGAATCGATAGTACGGTCCATATAATTTAATGTTTGAAGATTATTTCATGCAAATGTTGACCGCGACTGTGCCTCAAAAGGTCCATCCGCTTAGTCCAATTTGGCATACTCTTTCCAACATTTCGGCCGGTATCTCACGAATAAATGCTTCAATGTTGTCTTCCAATGCGTCAATTGAAGCGGGCTTGTCTGTATAGACATGAGCTTTAACATAGCCTCACAAAAAATAGTCTAAAGGCGTTAAATCGCACGATCTAGGCGGCCAATTGACCGGTCCCGAACGTCAAATAAAATGTTCACCGAACTCGCCTCTCAGTAAGTCCATTGTTGCGCGTGTTGTGTGGCATGTGGCACCGTCTTTTTGAAACCACATGTCATTCAAGTCAGGCTCTTGCATTTTGGGCAAAAAAAAAAAGTGGATATCAGTGGGTCGATTAAACTGACCATAAAATGGAACAAGCGCGCGATGAACTTTCTTAACAGAGCACGCATTTTGATAATAAAATTCAATGATTTGCAAGCGTTGTTCGTTTGTAAGACGATTCATGGTTAAATTATAGACCAAACTGAAGATGTTTGACAGTGAAACAAAACACGAAACGTGCGTGAGCTATTTAAACCAGTGTTGCCAAAAAGATAATAGCTAAAAAATCACCCGTTAGCCACCGTAATCTAGCAATACCAGAAATCAGCAGTGAATCGTCTTTTCGCTACCCAAACCGCATTTTTTTTAGAATATCCTTACTGATCCTTCGCATAAGGCGTTTCCCAGTACTCTTGTATTCAACAGCTCTCTGTTGTAAAATTATTTGAAATATTTCTTGTTTTTTTTTTTTATTTAATCGAATATAATTGGCAACATATTGTGCAATTCCTCTTAAAAAAAAAAACTAGAGAACATTTTAATTAAATTTAAATATTTGCCAATTTGCCAACAAATAGTAGGAAGGGAGAGAGAGCCTATTAGCATTAAATCAATTTTATAATTCGTAATGCAAAAGCTACGAACAACCAATATTGGTTACGTGGCATAGTAAGACATATTGTACGTGCCTCTAGAATGGCAGCTGATTACATTTAAAATCTACTACGCCTGCGAAGAACAGTATGACAGTTCTGAGTGGTGCTACATTTTATTTTGAGCTTGTATTTCACCTAAGTTTAGTGATACCAAAAGTACACTTAGAACGTTTTTAATGTTCTTGAATTTTTAAATTCTACTTTCTCTAACCTTAACACTGTCAAAATTTGGTTAAGATGCGCTGATCCGTTCCGAAGTTATAGGGAAAAATCTACTTAGAATACACATATAGTCATATGGCGCGTGAAAACTTTGAGAGCTCATAACTCAAAACACACTTTTTCGACTTAGAATGTTATAGAACGGAGGCGTCGATATTATGTTGTTGATTTTGAGTCTCTATAACTCAACATATATACGAAGTTAAGTTGAGGTTTAAGGTGAATTATGCAAATGTGTAACTGAAAATGTTAGTTTATATACGATATTAACAATAATGAAAATGGGCAAGATTTTCTAACAATAAAAAAAATTAACCAACAATTATTATTTCATATTTATAAGTATTCCGAATCGAAGCTTTTTACTCATCAAAGCAGTATAAATCGTATTAGGGTAGAGCACTAGAATTGCGTGCTGTGTAGCACGCAACACGATCTCGTTGGAGTTGCATATCAACCAGAGATCAGCAATGATGACTAGAATCGAATCATACTCATAATTTTTGATACTTAAGCTGGAGGTCCATACCACGCATTCTACGCGGCTGGCAAAAAAGTAGAATTAATGCATTTTTTTGGTGAAAGTTACACGCACAAAAGCGTAGGATGCCTTGACGCATAGAACACGAAAAGTAGATCTACTTTCTACTTTTGTAAGCATCACAAGCGGCGCGCGTACAAAACAGCTGATTTTGACAAGTTGTTTTGTTTTAATTTGTTTAAACATTGGCGCGTAAAAAGCGTTGCATGTAACTTGAAGCGTAGAATGCGAAGAAGGTATGAAATGCACGGAACGCTTTGATGCGAAAACGCGTGGTGTGGACCTCCAGCTTTATACGCATTCATACTTATTTTAATATCATGGAACCTCTTTCTACTCATATTGAAAGTTTGAAGTACTCATCATATTCACACTTAACAACACGTATGATGTTGTTAAGTTTGACTCTCCATAACTCAATATATACACGAAGCACAAAATAAGTATGATTCGCGTACGAACACTAAAATACTCACTAAAAGGTTGTGTGTTTGCTCTGCTTGCTGCTCTGTCTTTTTTGCTTATGTGTCTTGTTTCTTTTTTTGCAAATGCAACAGCAACTAAGACTGTAAATTTTGATGAACGATTCGAGTCACTCGAAGTATTTATAAGTACATTTTATAAGTATTTTTCTAAAGTTATGAATCTAAATGAGTAGGCTTATGAATGAAACATATTTCGAATGGTATGAGTTTGATGTCAACGTTGTACGCATACACATTGCAACCTGTGCTTATAAAACAACGTTGTATTAAGTGGGAATGAATTAGAGTACATAGATAAATTTTAAATATTGTTGACTCACTTATATTCAAAATTTTATGAGTGCTTATGAGTAGCGAAAAACTATTCATTGCTGATCTCTGGTTTGCGCTGAACTTTCCTCATGTTGAGTTTTAAATTTTAAACTGAAATGAATATGGAATTCAGTAAAAAAACAAAAATTTTTCCATTCGAAAAATGAACACAACCTGCTGCTTCGGCACTTGTAGCATACAAAAGAAAAAACAAAAATAAGCCAAATAAAATAAAATACGTTTCAAGTAAATAACGACGATATTAACATTACTACCCCAACAATAACAATAAATAGGAAAGAAAAAAAAATACAATCTGTTGTTGTTGTTTTACAACAATGTTGACTAATATTGTTGTTCGATGCCAATATTTTTCAACCGACAGTCAGACAGAAGCCATATTGAATGTAAATCATTAACATGATTATCAAACGTTGTTTAATTACAACGTATTACATGTATACAAGTATGTATCATATGTGTGTGTGTGTATTTAGTATTCAATTTATAATTGTAAATGTATGTACACATATGTATTTAGAATGCATGTGTGTGTGTATGTATAGGATAGTGTTGTGCATTGTTGCTTAATTACATGATTTTCTACCACTCAAAACACTTTCATACTGCAAATCAGGGGCTATGTTTAACATGAAACATGTTAACAATTCATAATGAGAGGCCCACAACACTGAGTAGGCATAGTGCAGCAAAAAAGTAAATACACACCATAGGTGCAATAATTACAAATTAAAAATAATTTCAATGATTTTTAAGCAAATTTTGGAAAATGCGTTTACAATTCAAATGCTTTTAAAATAGGCTTCAGTAAATAGGCTTTTAATTAAACTTTTAGTCAATAAGTAATCATTCTTATTGGGATAACATATTCTGCAGCGAAGTTCTGTCCGTTGAGGGTACGGTTCCTTCTCTAGATATGATTGGAAAATATAACCAAGCGTTGTCATGCTAAAAATTATAATTTTAGGTTATGTTTACCGAGCCCTTTTCGCCCAATGACCGCTTAATATGACAGAAAATAGGGCCACTTCTTAAGCCTTATAATTAATCTTCAAGATTCTTTATAACCCAGTGTCTAGGCTGAAAATTTCACAAAACCTCTACAAATTCTACTACTGCCTACAGATTTACAGATTTTTTCTCTTTCCTATTTCCTGACGTTCATTCAAAAATAAAAAGAATTATTTAAGTTCTTTGAAAATCATTCATTGGAATAAGAACTGACGTAAATTGCAAGTGAATAAATGCAGAATAAACAAGTGCGAGTTTCGTAACACATTGTTTAACAATTTAAGCTTCTGTCACGTTACTTGGCAATTCTGGCTTTCTTTTATTGCCTTATGAAAGTTAGAAGAAGATTAATTTGACGTTTCGACAAATTTAAACAAATTTTCTAGGAATTTATGATGTAAGTTGCTGGTTAAATTCAAATTTTACTTGAATTGATTCTCTTTTTTTTACATGCCATTACATGAATAGTCTTAAAATAGCGTACACTGGCAACAAAAGAACTGTTAACGTCGTCTATTGTTCAGGTTTTCAATATGATTGCATTCGAACACAATACACGTAAGTGGAGATGAAGTGCAAGAGAAGAGTGGCTTAGAGCACAATTTTCATTTCATTAATTTTAAATATCTTGTGAAGAGATATTAAATATTAATTTGAGCTATTAAAACATATTCTACACACAAAAGCCTTACAATCTACCAAATGGAGGATGAAGATGAAAATCACAACAACAATTGAAGTGTTTCTTCATAGTGTGTGGTGGAAGAAAATGAAAACATTTAGGAATTTTACAAGGAAGTGATGGAATTAAAGATGATTACAATGTAACACAGGCATTAGAAACTTTTTATGTGGGTTTGTAAACAGGATTTTTTCTTTTAAGGAGTGCTAATCACCGCAAGTATAGTGGGTAGTAAGTTAGCTTACTAAAAGACGGCTGCGAGTTCATACCAGAGATCAACAATGAGTATTCAAAAAGATAAGCAGAATCGAATCATACTCATAATTTCTGATACTTTTACGCATTCATACTTATTTTCGTATCATAGAACCTCTACTCATACTCAAAGTTTGAAGTACTCATCATATTCATACTTAATAACACGTACATATGATGTTGTTGATTTCGACTCTCCCTAACTCAACATTTACACGAATCACAAAATATGTACGATTCTAAAATACTCACTAGAAGGTTGTGTGTTTTCTCTGCCTGCTGCTCTGTCTTTTTTGTTTATGTGTCTTTTTTCTTTTGTTGTAAATGAAACAACAACCAAGACTGTAAATTTTGATCGAGTGACTCGAATCATTTATAATTATTATAAGTATTTCTCTAAAGTTATGGATCTGAATGAGTAGGCTTATGCATCAAACATATTTCGAATGGTATGAGTTTGATGTCAACGTTGTACGCATATTCATTACAACCTGTACTTATAAATCAACGTTGTAGTCATAGCGGCCAGATTTGACGATTTATCGTCATTTTGACGATTTTGAGGTCCAAAAATATCATATTGACGACATGACGATTTATGCCCTTATTTTGACGATTTTTAGCAATTATCATATTCTTGTCTTTAGTATATTAAAATCCAATTTAAGCTTTGTATTTGCTTTGCAGTTGTTACTATTGAAAATATATGCTAGTAATAATAAAGAGTAAAATATTATATTTTTAAGTTATTTTACGTGTGAAGATTTTTCTTTATTTATGCCTTTTTAATCCCTTAAAGCAAAAAATTTCAACTCCCAAATAACATCGTAGTTGAGCATAAATTATCATATGCCGTTGCAGACAATTTTAAAAATTCGATTATAGCTTTTAATATTACCCTAGGAAGACCTAAGGCAAGTGCCACTATTTTTTTTGAATACAACAAACACTCAGGGGATTACATTGTGTTTGGAACTAGGAAAATATATTATAGGAAGGAGGAAAGAGGGAGCAGTGTTTATGGACACTAGGTTTGAATATTTTTATACCAAAAGTAACAGGAAAGATCTCTGTAGGAAGGGAGGGAAGCAAGGCACTGAAAAATGTGACAGTTCTAGCGAACATCACACTGAATTTTCATGCCCATAACGTTAAGATTTTCTGACTCCCTAATATTTACACCACACATGGATATAGATGATGAAATATTATTGCTGCTTATCATTGACTTTTTATGTTTTTGTTTTTAAAACCTTTCAATTTATTTATTTATTTTTGCTGACGATTTTTTTACGATTTCAATGAACGTCTTTGACAATTTTGACGATTTTTTCTCAAATATTTGACGGTTTGATGCTTCATTTATCTGGCAGCTATGGTTGTAGTGAGTACGAATGAATCAGAGTACAGAGTTAAATTTCAATATTGTTGACTCACTTATATTCAAAATTTTATGAGTGCTTATGAGTAGCGAAAAAACGATTCATTGCTGATCTCTCATAAGTACGCTTATACTAAATGCTAGAGGTGTGCACAAGACATTCTGTTTGCTTACACTTCACCGAATGCAATACTTTAGTGTACTCTTTTCTGTTGCTCTTGATTTTACGAGTGCACTGAAATGTGTATTTCTCATTTATTCAATGTATACAACAGCACTCGTTTGTCTGTGAAGTAACGGAGCTATGCTTTGTGTTGTAAAAGCATATTTTACTACTGAAGCTACATTTTCAGTACTGCTATATTGAAAAATATGTGTACATAAGTGTTTCTATACATTCTTTGCTTTCGCCATAAACTTATAAAAAAGGTATTTCCCCGAAATAAAAATTTTAAAAAAGTTACTGGCAATGCAGGCGTCGACGAAGATGTTCGGTTCCCGAGAGCAAAACATTCGGAGCTTTCTCCGTTGTTAAAAAACAAAAACAAACAACAACAAATGAATGTTGTGACTCTATGAAGAGTACAATATTTTTTGTTGCACTCTTCACACAACTCTCTTTTATACTGTTGTACAATGGTTTACGAGTGCAGTTGTTTTTTTGTTCTCTATCTTTGCTTCACACTTATTTATATTTGCAGCTACAATCAATATTCGGTCTTGGGAAAAATGCAATACTGTGCAATTTTATATGTCTTGTGCACATCTCTACTAAATGCAATGAATGTGTACATTATTTAAGGCCCACTCAGACGTATGAGCAATATTTATTTTAGTTTCACTTCAACATATTGCTCATACGCTTAGGTGGGGATAAAGAAACAACATTTAAAATATACACACACACACAAATTATTTAAAAGCCAAGCCAATTTAAAGACTATTATCTTGAAACCTTTTTAAAAACGTTCTTTGAAACATACATAGAAAAATATAATTTTTTTTTGATTTTCTTTTAAGCATTCAAGAGACACATCATGGCATATTTTTGACATTCAAACAAATCATACGTACGTCTGTCTACTGCATGGCATAGCACTTGAATGCAGAGTAATAGAGTATCGAAAACCAAAAGATTAAAAACCAGTGAAACGGCTTTTTTAAGTTGATCTTAAGATTTATGACAGAAAAAAATAAAGAATTTTACAGGTTGCAGGTAGAGTCTAATGATTCAGATGGTGTCGTTCTTTATCCTGTGTCAAACCAATATAACACGTATTGTCATACCAATACACACCAATACAGAGGTAGCCTATCAGGCTACTCCAATTATGGTATTCACATTCGACTTTTCCACTAGCATTCCAGTTGTTTATTTTCAATTTCGCTCTTCTACAGTGCTTACAGAACCAATTTGTCAAAATTTTGTATTTTAAACAGACTTATTATTGAATAAATTTTCCGTATCTAGGATCCTAGCATTCATTGATGATTTCTTTATACAAGTTGCGTTTTTATTGAGTGAGTAGCTAGTTCTCTTAGTGCGGCTTGATGACCCAAATACATACTTATATACGCATTTCTGATACCACTCTTTTTTTTTTGGTGAAACCAGCACTCAGGGGATGGCCCCTACTCATGCAGTGCATTGTTCAGGTTTTTAGGAAAATGGGTTATAGAAAGGTGGAAGAGAGGGAGTAGTGTTTGTGGACATCTCAAGATGCGAACGGCAAGGAAACGAGTTGCTGCTAGGTGACTATAAAATGGCCAGTGCTATACCTTCACCATTAGACAGTCTACAGGCAATCGTCCCCAAGAAGCCCGCACCCTTCAGTCCTAGCTTCTCACACTACTCATGTTGTGTGTGTTAATTTTATAAATGAGTGGAGGGACCTACAGTTTAAAGGTGACTCCGAACGATAAATTTTATTGAGAAGCTTTTCATGGCAATTTTATTTACTCTCAGAGTTTTTGGCAGAAATCTGCTGAGAGGAAGTCGCCGAAAAAATATTTCCGTTTTGATGTCTGACCTGGGATTCGAACTCGGGCCTTCAGTCTAATAAGCCAACACACTACCTACTAGACCACGGCGACTTCAAACTTCTGTAGGATTGTCTATGCTCATAATAAAATTGCATGAATTTCATGTTGAAGGGCAGATGGATACAGTACGCTTAGATACAGTACACGTGTATCAGACTTTAATCTATTGAATGCCCCAGCTATCCACAGGAGGCTCAGCTGATAACTTTTACCCACTATCAGGCACCAATCTCGAAACTCTTGTCGATTTTCATTTGAGAATTCATGTAGTTTGTGTATTCGCCCCCGCTTACAAGAAAATGCCGTCCATTAGTTTCTTCCAACTGTTTCCATTTCGTAGTATCCCAGTGCTAAATCACTTACATACATACATACATAATTGGTCATCACAACCCTTCAATAAGGATTACCATCTAGCTTCTCACACCACTTATGTAGTGTGTGTTAATTATATACATGAGTCGTGGGACCTGCAGTTTTAAAGTCGACTCCGAACGACAGATTTTTGAGAAACTTTTCATGGTAATTTCTTATTTACCCTCAAAGTTTATTTATTTATTTTATTTTATTTATTGCTTACAAGAGCTTTAAGAATGTTATTCTTTTATAGCTCAGTAGGATATACACAAATTACATTGGTCATTAGTATTCCCTAAATTAAAGTGCAATTGTTTTATAAAGTATATAACTAATACACAAAAAGGCAATAATTATATTTCACACAAAATATCTAAAATAAAATTTAAAAAAAATGAAAGTATTATAAATGCTTTTTTTTTTTAAATATTTGAGGACATATAGTCAAAAAAGTGACTTCTTAAAACTGCTCTTTCTCGAAATGTTTTTAATAGTCATTGGTAAGGAGTTCCACAAATTAATTGCGTTGACGAAAAACAATCTGCTAGTATTGATGTAAGTGTATCTAGGTATAATTAGAGTTGTATATCTAGTGGATCTACGAAATACAAGCTTCTCAAAGAGATAGGGTGGTTTCTTACGATAAAGAAGATTATGTAAGAATATAATATTTCGCATCCGAAGGTAGTCGATTAAGTCACAGACCAAGATCATTTTCCTCCAGGACGATACACTGCTAAACCTAGTTAAACCATACACATACCGCGTAGCATTATTAAAAGATACTTGCAACTTATGTAGTGAGAGAGAGTTCAATTTACTGTAAACCTCTGCAAAATAATTAATAAGTGGAAGTATTAATTGAATTATAAGTTTCCTCTTAACTTCAACTGGTGTGAAGTTAGACGACATTCGTAAATTACGAAGCAAGAGGTATACGTTACGCACAACATGATTAATATGGTCAGTGCATGACAAGGTTGAATTGATCCAAAATCCTAAGTATTTAATCTTACTAACGTACACAAGAGATGTGTTCCCCAAGTAAATGGTCGGAAAATAACTCAAATCATATTCCCATCTACTGATTGGTAATATGTAAGATTTTCCAGGACTGAGCATAAGGTTATTATCCTCAGCCCATTTTAAAACAGACCTCAAGTCATAGTTAAGTTTGTAACTTGTATCGTCTATCAGACCAATACGGTTTGAGATGTACAGCTGAATATCGTCTGCATATGCATGTACCATACTGAAAATAAATCATTGACGAACATACTAAATAGCAGGGGGCCTAACACGGACCCCTGTGGAACACCAGATGTTATACGCCTCAGCCTCGACTGCCTATTTCCAATAATTACCCTTTGGGCTCGCCCATACAAGTAGTTTTCCATAAGAGATAAAGCGGTATTTGTAAATCCAAAAGTTTTTTCCAGAAATCTGCTGAAGAGCTTCTAGCCTCTTAAACCAACGCTCTTTAGTATTCATTAATTCAGGAGTGTAAAATACTATAAAAATATACAATAAAAACAAACAAATAACACAATAAATGCTGCTGTTAAACATACTTTATGTTTACTTGTAATTTAAACTTTTTTAATAATGTTTACTTAACAACTCATTTGTTAATTGGAATATTCGTTCATTCGTTTCATTTCATTTCATTACACTTTCATTTCGCATTCAGTTTGATGTGTACGTGTATTCCTACAACATACAGTGAGGAACAGAATACATATTTACTTTTGTGAGTGTGGTGAAAGTATTTCCACAATAACAATTTAAGTCGCTCTGGATAAATAATACTTAAATTACAACTCATAACACAGTTATTTTTATTGTTGTTGTTTTTAATATTTTTGTTTCCGCTTTTTTTTTTTGATAAATAATTAAAATTTTCATTCTTTTGTAATCAAAGGAAGAAAATGAATGAAAAGAAAAGAACTTTTTTTTAATTAATTTTTAGCAATAAACACTTGTACTTGTACTCACTCCATTTGCCTTAAAATTCATTCAAGTTAAGTGATGATTTAATCATTCATTCACAATGTAATGCCATAAATTGCTTGTGTAGGCATTGTATTCTAGTGTAACTGTCTGTCAGCTGGACTGACTGGCTGTCATTCTTATCAGTTTTGCTAGGATAACATCAGAGAAGTGAATATGCTATCATATGTACCTACCATGGAACAGGATATTAAAACCCGATTGTTGCGATACAACCGTATCAGGTGTAGTTTGTTGTAACTGTAGTCGAGTAGGTAGTAGTTGTTGTTGTCGTTGTCATTGTCAATATTTTTCAATTTCAATTTCAACAAGCCTTTGTTTTCATATTTCAATTCGATACAATTATTATTGAAAGCTTATGAATTGTAAGTTGATTGTTGTCCAAAAGGAAATTCAAATTTTACCTGGTTTTTGTTCGAAAACATTCATAAAAAATAATAAAATTGTTGGCCAGGAATTCCTATGACAGGAGGAGAATAGAAATCCTTGTTCATTGTTCAAGGTTGCGAATTCCTTTGTTGCTGTTTCTCCTACAATTATTATTTACTTTTAACATTCAAATGTCCTTGTTACCTTAGCTTAGCTCTGGCCACACACAAAACTGACATTTTTTCTTCAATTCAAACGAAATGCTCAAGATATTCTTCGTTTTTTTTTTTTAAATTTCTTTTCCGATTTTTTCTTTTTTTCTAAAATTTTTTTTATTTCTTTTCTTTCGAAAGCATTTAGGTCAGGGACATCATACGAAAAATGGAAGAAAGAAAAAAACCTGAAAGGAAATATGTTTTCTATAATTTTTTTTTCTATTTTTATTATTCATTTGAAAGAGATACATACAGTCAGCGTCAAAAGGAACTGTACATTAAAACACATATCTAATATATAAAGTTCTCGTGTCACGGTGTTAGTGGTTAAACTCCTCCGAAATGGATCACCCGTTTTCATGAAATTTTGTGTGCATATCGGGTAGGTCTGAGCATCGGACAACATCTATTTTTCATATCCCTAAATGTTAAGAGAGCGTGGCAAATCGTTAAAATTGAATATTTAAGTACATATGTATTGATCGTAGACGAATAAAATTTGGTGGGTAAGTTCGTAGAGTCGATATCGACAATCCCACCAAAAATGGGTGTGACAACCCTCCCCCTTCAAATGGTACCTATAACTCTACTGAACCGATTTTAACCATTCTTTTTTGTTCGAAAGCTTATCACGTTTAGATGGTTTAAAAAAAAATTCAATATAGCAAAAAGTAGGCGTGGCAAACCTTTAAAATTGAATATTTAGGGACATAGTGATCGTAGTGGGTAAGTTCGTAGAGTCGATATCAACAAACTCACCAAAAATGGGCCGTGGCAACCCTCGCCCTATAAGTCGGCTAATTCGATTATAAGTACATCCCCACACACTTATAGTAAGTTAGTTATTTTTATATAACTGTCTTATGCAGCGTATTATAAATATATAATGTGACCTCTTTTGGGCAATAAAAAAAAATCAATTTTGGACGGGACGAAGTTCGCCGGGTCAGCTAGTACAGTTATAAATTACAGTTATTTTTATTTTAAAATTGTTTCATTGTCTGTTTTTAAAATTGGAAAAAAAAAATTACAAATAATTTCGAAATATTAAAACAATTTTTTCGTTCACACTCCTTAAGTGGTAAAAGTTGACTTTTTGCTGATTATTAGAATTTTATCCTTGCTGTACAGTTCCTTTTGACGCTCACTGTACATACAAACTGTAAGAAATATCACATTATAAACATTTCATTAATGGAGGGGGAAGAATGAAAAAAGAAGTAAATTTTTTATAGAAAATCTGTTAAATTTCGTTTGTATTTAAGGGGATAAGAATCTAAGTTAGAAGGATTTCATGTGGGTAACCGCTTAATGATCTCTAGCTGAATATCCCTCGCTGAATATCTCCTCCAGAAATACAGGGCATTCTTGAACAACCATAGATGCACTCTCTACCGGTGAATATGCTTATAGCACCATACGATATACTCTGACATCGACACAAGGCAGCAATTTTAATGGCCATTATTTTAGCCTGAAAAATATTACAATATTGTGGCAGTGCCAGGGACGATCTAATGTTCAGTTTATCTGTTTATCTATTTATTCCACATTCGGCTTTTAGATCCATCCTAGAAAACTTGAATTACGTCTCCTGGGAGGTGTGAACCGTCATCATAAAAGGATCTATTGGATCGAATTCAAGTTCATGTATCGTATAGTCAATGGGCTCATTCAGACCTCCACCATTCCCAATATTTGACAGGACCTTAGCTTCTGCACTTCCATGCCCCCGTTGTCATAATTTGGATACCATGTCGTTACAATTTCACTTAATTGGAATTTAGTCCATCAATCCGTATTCGTATGTAAGAGTAAGTAAAGAAGGGAATATTCCTGTTCTATCAATTAGTGTCGCTTCCTTGTTGTTGTTGATTAATTGGGATCTGTGTTATTCGATCACCTGTAATATCTTTCGCAAAACTCTTGAGGCCAAACAGAATACAGCTGCTGCAAGATATAAAGTGAAGCGACGTGTGACAAAATCTCTTGGGCCTTAGAAAAGTTGACTGAAAATTCATTTTTCTATCGAAAAATTATGTCTACTTACGAAGCACACTTTTAGTTCAATGGATATAAAAAATAAAACAATCAAAATTGCCGAATTTTGTGTAAAAGACAACTAAAGGCAGTACAGAACTGCCAATTCACGCTGAAAGTAATATTGCTTAATGCAATGTGTGTGCCGCGCCTTGCATTCTTCAAGAAGTTTTAAAAACGCAACATTTCAGTCGAGAAACAATCAATGAACACTTAGTTTTTTTTAGCTCAAAGCGGAATTAGACTTACTTGATATAAGGGTTCAATAGGATGATGTCAAGTTATACAGGGCATGCACTTAAGTGTGGAATTTCATATATTCTTTTGCTTCATTATTCTTCTTTTTGTAGGAAGGCATGAGGCCTCTAATGTACAAAGATAATTCAGACACAGGTAGCCAGGCGGCTATCAGAGCACTGGCTATCTATAGAAATGAACTAAAGGATGGTATACGACTGTCACAGAGGTCTTAACGTGGTGGCGAAACGATATGATGTTAGTACAGTATTCCCTCGATTTACGTCGTAGAATGTTCCGGAAAAAGGCGACGTAAATTGAAACGACGTAAATCGAATTTCATATTGCTCATACTACAAAGTAGTATGTTTTTAACAAGGAACTTAAAAAAGTTACAGTAATTTTTCGATTTACGTCACAGTTGGTTCCAAAAAAAGGCGACGTAAATCGAATGACAACGCAAATCGAAGTTGACGTTAATCGAAACGACGTAAATCGAGACGACGTAAATCGAGGGAATACTGTATCACATGGGTAAGTGCGGATCGGATGAACTCTCTGATGAATTCTCGACATTGGGTATTCCTTTGGCTACATGCAAACTTATAATTGACAATGCAATCGTGGACCTTGTCAACAGTAGATGGGCAGCTTTGGACATGGGCAGATCGGTGCAGAAAATCTGGCCAAGGCTGGATAAAAGAGGCGTAGCAGCTCTGCCTAAACTGCAGAGACTATTATCGGGGTTATTATGAGGGCATTGCATTATAGGAACGCATGCGAGCCGTATTGGTCTTGGACATCTTGCAAATAATTTCTGCTGAATCTGTAGACATGAGGAGGAGGATGAGACATGCCCAGCACTTGTTCGGTGGAGAAGGATGCACTAGGGTGCCTACTATATACATACATAATTGGTCATTACAACCCTTCAGTCAGGATTATTGACCTAGTTTCTCACACCACTTATGTTGTGTGTGTTAATTTTATACATACGTGGCGGGACCTACAGTTTAAAGTCGACTCCGAACGACAGATTTTTTGAGAAACTTTTCATGGCAATTTTATTTACTCTCAGAGTTTTTGCCAGAAATCTGCTGAGAGGAAATCGCCGAAGAAATACTTTTTGTATTTTGTTTTTGATGTCTGGCCTGGGGCTCGAACCCTGGCTTTACGTCTAATAAGCCAACACACTACCAACTAGACTACGTCGACTTCATATGGAGGAACTAAATGAATTGTCATGCATTGCCATTGGCAGACTGAGAATATTTTATCGGAAGCTCCGAGTAATTTCTGGACTAGGGAAAAATGTGAAACTGTGGTATCAGATTGGGCACTGTATATCCGCTTTTAACTGCATCGATGGGGTAGCTAGCCACTTCTACCCACCTACCTACCTAATTTTTATCATATTGTTACGCAGATCGAAACGACCTAATATCGTTTCACATTAAAATAATAAACAAAAGCTACCGGTCACACTAACACATATGTACATCGAACCATACATAAACCAACAATAACATCAGTATGAGTATGAGAGAGATGGATAACGCAAACGCATCATAAGCGAACGCAACAAGAGCCAATGTGTACACAATACACACTCACAAATGCATCGAACATATTCCAAATAAGGCAACAACAACAAGCATGAGAGTAAAAGGGATGGACAAGTAAGCATATGCAACAACAAACAACGCAGTTGCCATAGAAATTGCGAGAATGCGAAACCGCGAACATTCTTCTTCAAGAACGTTCGATGTACTGTTCGTGTTGGACTATAAAAGGGCAAGACAAAGCAGACGAGTGAGTTAGTTAGAGTTGAGACAGTCTTGCGTGAAGTTGCGTGTGAACTAATCAGTCGCGGTGTGAAGACAAGTTGCGTGCGAATAAAAACAGTCGTGGTTCGAAGATATCCGCTGTGAGCAGTATAGCGAATAGTTGTGTGTGCATAATAGTGAACAAGCAATAAATTGTAGTAATTATTGTTGTATCGGTTAAGTGTGAACAGTGGCACGAAAGTAGTGTGGACAATAAAGAGAGTTTAATTGAAATAAAACACATATCTGTTTTTACTTGGTTTGCAATTAACGAACTCATATATAAACGTTTTTAAAAAGGTAAAAACGTAACAATATGTATAGTAAACAAATAAAAATTATAACAATAAAAAATAATAAAACTAAAAATTATCAGCTGCTAATTATTATAATTTACATTAGACTCTCATAGTGTATCTAATAAATTGGCCAGCGACTGTATACTAACTAAGAATTATTTTAATTACATTAACTTTAGTACTGCCTACTCTAGGGTACTATTGCATGGTTTAATTATGCAATTCATGGTCTTCATATTTTCCATTTCACTGATGATTATTATTTTTTTTTTTATTTTTTTTTTTGTTTGTTTTAACATTGAAATTAAAAAATGAAAATCATTTAATACCAGTGACTGGCTGTGAATCCAAGCATATTACTTACGTTTTAACGTATTATCACTTCATTGTTGCTGTTGTTGTTGTTGTTGTTGAATAATCATATTAATTTTTTACGATTTTCTTTTATTTTATGACCATTTTTTATTATTATTTTTAACACATTATATTATTTATTTAACAAATTACACACTCTTTTCACTTGTTTTTTAATAATTTTTTTTTTTTGTTTTTTTTTTTTTTTGTTTTTTTTTTATTTAATACGGGCTGATTAATTTTATAAACGCAGTAAATAATTTTTTTTTTTTTTTATTTTCTTTTTCTTTTTTTATTTTGTTTTTGTTTTAATTATAATGATTTAAAGCTGCAAAAAAGAGCGCGGTCAGGGCAGTGTTTAACTTGTTAATTTATTTCTATCGTCGTATATTTTTGTTTGCAATTGTTCAAAATTAATTACTTTTATGTGATATTTCTCTTATAATATTTATTTATTAATCTGGTGTTTATCGTTTCTTATTAATTATTTTGTTTTTTATTTGATTTTTTCTCTTTTTTTATTCTCAAATATAATATTATTTAATTTATTTATTATACTGTTGCTGTTTAATATGGCATTTGAAATTGTTTTTTTATTTTATTTTTTCTTATCATTTAATTATAATTTTTGTATTTGTATTGTTTATGGTTTAACTGTGTATTTCATTTGTTATTTTTAATTTTACTCATTTAATTTGCATAATTAAACAGCCTAGTTCAGTTCAACTTTGGCTTTAATTTCATTGCTTAGTTTAATGGCTTTCTTTTCTTTTTTGTTTTTGTGCCTTTTTAATTTATTAAAATGTTTAAATAATTGTTTTTCTCTCTGTATTTAGAATAAATATTTAATACCATGCCTTGGTATGTATTTGTCTAATCTATTATTTACGATTCGTATTTAATTGCTATTTAGAGCATAAATCTGTAAATAAATTGAAAAAAAAATAAATTAAATAAATAAAAGAGAATAGAAGCAGATTAATTATGGTTTATACAGTGGTATTTTAATTATTCATTAAAATTCTACAAATAAATTTTGTAAATAAATTCATAAATTAATAGCATATTGATTCCCCAAAATGTACTGCCTAAGGTACTTTAACAGTGATTATGAAAACAAAGAATCTCTTCAAATTGCCTCATAAGAAGATTCGTGCAAGTTCCCCATTCAAACAATCAACGGCACGTAAAATATCGTCCACCGGGCTATTTAAGCAAAGTTGCACGTCATCTGCGTATAAGTGGATTTTGCAATTCAAAAGATATCCAGGTAAATCATTGACATACAAGGAGAAAAAAAAGTGGTCCAAGGATAGAGCCTTGAGGCACACCTTTGTCCAAAGGTAGAGAATCAGACCATTTGCCCCTCAAAAAAACAGATTGTGCGCGTTGGGAAAGATACGAGTGTATAAGTCTGGCAGATGTATTAGAAAATCCGAAGAAGAATTTAAGTTTCCGAATAAGCATATTGTGATCGACCGTATCGAATGATCCAAGAGAACTAAAAAGTTTGCATCGCCATACTCCAAGGCCTGTCTAACATTCTCACTAACATCTACTAGAGCAGTAATACAACTATGACCTGATCGAAAGTCAGATTGCATTCTAGAAGGTTAGGTTAGGTTAGAGGACGTGTACTTGTCCGTTAAGACAAGTACAATACCCGGAGGTCGAAATTGACCCATTGTACAATGTCCTTGGAGAGGGAAGGAAATAGAGGGAATAGGATGAAAGGAGGGCATAAGGGTAAGGGGAGGATGGGAATCACACAGAAAGAAACAGACACAAACAAGGGTTGAGCGCGCGACTACACTTATGAAGCCCTAGCACCTCTCAACCAGCTCAAACTGCTAATGAATCTGTGGAGAGCCTTGATGTCGGCTCTCGACACAGAACTCAAGCTCTCAAAGAAGGCTCTGCCAAGGGTCCTCAACCTCAACCTACCAAGGGCTGGGCAGTTACAGAGGAGGTGTTCGATAGTCTCTAACTCCTCCTCATCGCAACATACCCTGCAATAGTCCGGCTGGGATCTGTTCCAGATCCCCGTCAGCGACCTAATCTCGCAGTGCCCTGTGATAAAACCGACAACCAACCTTACGCTGGCCTTAACCAAGCCCAGCAGCCAATCTGTTCTCTTACTGTCCACAGCAGGCCATAGACGTCTAGAGACAGAACAACCTGATCCGTTTCTCCAACGCCTCTGCTCTTCCTCCCTGACCCATCCATCGATGAGGCCATAGAGGTGGCAGACTGGGGGTTCAGGACCAACTATTAAATCGCCCCCCGAAAGGGTTGCATTCTAGAAAGGAGATTGTTCAAATCAATGTAATTCATCATTTGCATATAAAGTATCTTCTCAAGAACCTTCAAGAGAAAGCATAACATAGCTTTCTCATTATCATTTACAACAAAAGAAAACAGACACATAAGCAAAACCAACGGGCCGAACAGCAAGCAGAGCAAACACACAACCTTCTAGTAAGTATTTTAGTCATCGTATGCGTTTCTTACTTATTTAGCGATTCGTGTTGAGTCGATACCAACAACATCATACATGTTGTTAAGTATGAATATGATGAGTACTTCAAACTTTGAATATGAGTCCATGATATTGAAATAAATATGAACGCGTATAAGTATGTATTAGAAATTATGAGTATGATTCGATGCTACTCATCTTTTTGAATACTCATTGCTGATCTTCTATACGAATGCGTATTAATCATACGAAAACATTGGTGACTTAAACACTTGGACAGAAGAAATATCCAAGAGCATTTAGATTCTATCCGGCCATGGATACTTCCAATAACACATCTGTAGACCACAAGATGGGAAATATACAGTGGGCGTCAAAAGAAACAGTACACTAATGGATAGAATTCTAACAATCACCAAACTTAATTTTTACCACTTAAGGAAAGTGACCGAAAAAAATTGTAAATTTTTCGAAATTTTTTGTAATTTTTTTTGTTTCAATTTTAAACACTGCCAATGAAACAATTCTAAAATAAAAATAACGGTAATTTATTAATGTATATTTTTTTAATGTTTCTTTTGACACTTAATGTATTTTATCTTTCTGTATCTACTAGTCTAGTCGCCTTAGTTTATTGTTGGTAGTGTGTTGGCTTATTAGACGTGAGGCCATGGTTCAAATCCCAGGTCAGAAATCTCCAACAAAATGTGATATGAAAAAATATTTCTTCGTTGACTTCCTCTCAGCAGATTTCTGGCAAAAGTTCTGCGAATAAAAAAAATTGCCATGAAAAGTTTCTCAAAAAAAGAAATCTGTCGTTCGGAGTCGACCTTAAACTGTAAATCCCGCCACTCATGTATAAAATTAACACACACAACATAAGTGGTGTGAGAAGCTAGGTCATAATCCTGACTGAAGAGTTGTTATGTTTGTAGATATGTATACCGCAATACGGGAAATATATCTTACCCTTCCGTATCTACCATAAAATAGTACTAGATTATGTCTCATACACCTTTTTCCGCCAGGCTAAGTGACGTCAGAAGCATTAGGAAGACATTGGTATTATTTGTAACACAAACATTGTGCTAAAGATGGCATGTAGTGAAGATAGTTGGAACGCAGCAAGAAAATTTGTGGTACTTATACTCTGCAGGAAGAAATTTGACTTAAACGCAGTGCCAAAAGAGAAGTTTACAGTCACACAGAACAGCAACAGCGCCAAAAACTTAAAAAAATATCAGCACCTTAGAAAACTGAAAGTGATCGTAATCAGATCTCGCATAATGCTTCTTCTTCCTTACCTTTTGAATGATATTTTAGGACTTGAATATGAGCATCAGTAGTGAAATGTTGCACTAGACGAAATGATGCCAAAACTTTTTTTTTTTTTTTGCTAAAACCAACACTCAGGGGATGGCCCCTACTCATGCAGTGCATTGTGCAGGTTTAGGAAAATAGGTTATAGGAAGGTGGAAAGAGGGAGTAGGGTTTGTGGACATTTGATTTAAACTTACCAATATCGTAACTGACGGGAAAAACTTCCGCAGGAAGATCATTCCACAAGCGAGCAGTGCGGGCAATAAATGAATTTTCCCTGTAATGCATTGTGCGGTTCACTGGACAATCAACCACAAAAGGATGTGCTCTGCGAGAGGTACGAGTACCACGTAAAAATATGTGATTATCGGGAATCAAGCCCCTTATCTCTCGAGAACACCTCCCATTATAGTACCGATAGAACAATGAAACACACGCCACATTGCGACGATGCTCCAACGAATCAATAGAGTTGGATACCCTACTGTCATTAATAAGCACCTTCACCTTCTCCTGTACGCGGTCGAGAAGCTTCAAAATAGACTTTGAAGCACCGGCCCATACATGAGAGTTGTACTCCATCCGAGGTCGGATAAAGGTCCTGTAAATAGTAAGAAGGTCGGATGGAGTGAAGTATCTTCTGCACCGTTTTAAAAAACCAAGGCACTTGAATGCTTCCTTCGACACTCGAAAAATGTGATCGTTCCAACGAGCATCACAACTAATTCTCATGCCCAGAACATCAAGAGCATCCGCCTCCTCAATATTTACATTACCCATAGATACAGATGACAGAACACCAGCATCATGCCGGTGTGTCAAAAAACAACATTGGGTGTTGCGCGCATTAAAATCGACCCTGTTCGCGCGGCCCCACTCAGAGATTGTTATCAGGTCACTTGTGAGTGCGTCATTCATGTTCGACCTCCTTGCCCCAATCTCCAAAAAGCTCGGCCTCCGATCAAATGAATATGAATGAGTAAAAGAGTAAATAGGATTCGAAGTAATAGATAGAAGATCATTAAGAAAAATGAGAAAAAGAGTAGGAGAAAGAACAGAGCCCTGCGGTACCCCTGAATTTATCCTGAACTCGTCGGAAAAGACGCCATCTATAACCACTCTAATAGTGCGATCTTTGAGAAAGCTCGATATAAATCGAGAGAAGTGACTACCGACACCAAAAGCAAGATTGTATGAAAGCGGTGTCACTTAGGCACTTAAATTTATTTGAAAATTTTTCATAAAACTTAGCACAAATTATATACAAACGTAAATATTCCGAATAGATCAACTTGATTTCCGAGAAAGAACAAAACATTGTTGAACAAACCCACAGTCTGCCGTAAGCCTTAGACTGTTGAAGATAAGAAATAATATTCTTCCCTTTTTATCGACATTTTTTACAGTAATTTTCTCTCATTCAACTAAGGTTGGCAAGGGAGTCTGATACAAAAGTTCGATATATGTTTTCCAATCTAAAGCAATAGTATCGGCTGGCATTTGTAGTTCAGGAATGGGACTTTGTGCATACTTTCTATCCGTTTGTAGGCTATATGTGTAGAACAGGGGGGGTTACCAAAATATTTTTGGCTGTGTATTAGTGAGTAAGAGAGAGAAAATAAGTTGAGAGCTTACAGTCATAGAAAAATGTTAGTAATATAACCTATTTTGATTTTCATTTCATCAACATACATAAAGTTATACATTTTTGATTTAATAATTAGGTAATGTTTTTTTAGATATTTGCTGGGTACTACTTTTGGTTCATAAATTTCCTCTCCTACTACTAACCAACCTTTTAATTTTTCCAAAACATTGCTTTAAGTCAACAAAAAAATTGTTCTCTTTTCATATCATCTAAATTATTTACTTGACTATTAAAACAATCAAAATGTTCAAATTATATATATTATTTTGACCTGTTCCCTTTATGATCCAATCAATAAAATATTCTAGCTCGAGGTCAATTTCTTAAATATCAATTTTCTTTATTATATATCGATATTTCGATATCCAATACAATATTGTATGTGATAGCGAGCAGTGATAATGTTTATATTTTAGATATTGCTACTCTCTTTTTTGAATCCTGAAGATGATATCCGATGGATATCGAAATATCGATATATAATAAAGAAAATTGATATTTAAGAAATTGACCTCGAGCTAGAATATTTTATTGATTGGATAACAATCAAAATGTGTTTTAAAAACGTATAAGACTTTGAATTTAAAAAAAAGGATTTTTTAACATAAAATATTTTTTGAGTGTAAACATAAAAAAAATATTATAGCATCCGTTGACATGTGTGCTTGTCGCTGCCTGATCGACGACTGAATAAAAGAGCATAAGCAATGTGTGTGAATTCTCTCTGCACAATTGTGCTATGAAATGGTAATCCCTGGTGTAGAAGCAGTTCTCCAGACCCGGAACATACATAAGTAGATACATACATAATTGGTCATTACAACCCTTTAGTAAGGATTACAACCTAGTTTCTCACACCACTTATGTTATGTAATTTAATTTTTGATTTTTATAGTAATTTCAATTAATCTGAGATTTTTTGTCTGTACACTGCTGGGAGGAAATATTTTTTCGTTTTGTTCGAGATACTTGACTTGCGGTTTGAACCGTGTCCTCAAGTCTGATAAGCCAACACAGTACCTACTAGACTAGGGCAAATACACGTTCACAATCTTACTTAATGTTCAATTATTATTAGAAGTATGGAAAAACAAAAAGATTAAAAGTGTTGCTGCCTAATAATCTTAAACTCTCATACACGAAAAATATTATGAAGCCAAGGTTTTTGATATACCAGGGCTAAGCTTCCAATCGCAAGTTTTAGAAACTATTTACTGCTGCTGTTATAAACAGCAAAAAGTTTGAATTTCTTTTAATGCCTCAAAAAATGTTTTTTTAAGTGGATTAATAAACTCTTATTCTTATAAATTATATGCCTTCATTGCTTAATTTTAAATCAAAATCGGTTTTTTTAAACAACAATTTCAACAATTTTTCTGCCCAAATTTAAATTTTTTGCTACAAATTTAATAAAAATTTTAAGCAGCCATTCTGGCATCCTTCAGTCATTTTTTTATTTTTTTTGTTTATGATGGTTAATGAACCGTGTTTTTGTCCTTTTCTTTTTCTTTGAAAACTGTGAACAGAATAGAAAAAATCCTATCAAACATGATTGACATACAAAATACGATACGAAATGAAATTATTTGTTGTTCTGTTACTCATGTCTGTTGATATGGTTGCTACGTACACACATGTGAACACTCGACATCAAAATCTCAAACAATTGATGAGACAACAAAACAAAGTATTTTGTATTACAGGACAGAGAGAGGATGATGTTGATGATGGGAAGGGGGAGAAAAATCCTAAAATCAATGAAACTTAATACATGCGATTGTAGTTGGAGAAATGTGTCATAAAATATTATCATGATGTGTTGTTGTTGTTTATATGGGTGGCCTGCTATGAATCAAACAAAACATCACACATACACATACACTTACTAAATACACATACAATGTAAAACAGTGTTCTTTACATTACAACATTACTTGTATATCGGGTCCGCCATCTAACGTTTTTTTTTTCAACTAGTGCTTATTTCGTGAATGGTAACACTTAGCTCATGTCTGATTTGACAGATAATTAGTTTTATCCTTCCGCTGAACGAATATGGTTGAAGAAGATGCGTTTTCGCTTCGCTAAGTGGGCCTTCGATCGACTTACAGAAGATGCCGATTTTGGCAAAAAAATCATATTTTCAGATGGAGCTCATTTTGATCTTGGCGGGTATGTAAACAAGCAAATTGGGGGCACAGAAAACCCGCACGCCTACATTGGAAAGCCGACGCACCCAAAACGAGTCACTGTTTGGTGCAGATTTTGGTCCAGAGGAATAATTGGGCCATTTTTCTTCGAAAATGAGCAAGGAGTGGCCATTACAGTCAATGGCGATCGTTATCGGGCCATGTTGAACGAATTTTTGTTCACAAAAATTGAAGAGGAGGATATTGGCAACATTTGGTTTCAACAGGAGACGGCGCTACGTGCCACACAGCCGAAACTACACTCGATGTTTTGAGCCCTGTTTCTGAAGATCGCATTATCAGCCGCAGAGCTGATGTCGTTTGGCCACCTCGGAGCTACGATTTGACACCGTTTGACTATTATTTGTAGGGTGCCGTCAAAGATAAGTGTTACGCCGACAAGCCAGAGACAATTGACGCTTTAAAGGACAATATTCGTGAAGCCATTGATGAAATACAGCTGCACACAATCGATAATGTGCTTAAAAATTGGACCGATTGTGTAGGCTACTGCATGGCCAGCCGAGGCAGCCATTTGAATGAAATTATTTTCCATTATTAACCGGTAGGATACCACTTTCAAATAAAAAAAGAAATTTGAGAAAATATTCAGTAGTTTTTTTTAAAGCATTTTCAAAAAACAAAAAGTTATTTGGCGGACCCTTTATTATATGGAGCTTGGTGTGTATGTGTAAGGCTGTAACACAGTCAGCCTTGTCCATTTACAGTTTTATAAAGTTTTTCTAAAAAAAATATGGATTTTTAGTTTTAGTTGTTGCCGTTTTTACTGTTATTGCCACATACGCTTACATGCTGATAAATAAAGGCTGTTTTCAAAGGCTGTTTCCACCAACAAGCAGTTCAAGGATCTTTATTTTTAGTTTCTTTCTTTTTACTTGAATTCTTTCCTTCCTTTTATTTATTTTCTGTTTTTTTTTTTTCTTTTTTCTCCTTGAGATCATTAAAGTTCATTTGCTTTTAATGTTCTCGCAGATAAAAAAATCACAAACAAACAGCAAAGCAAAATCCTAATTAAAAAAACAAGTTCATTTTTGGGGTTTACGGCATACGCCAGATAGTTTTTGTCCTTGTAAAGCAGGAAAATATGTTCAGTAAATTGCGTTTTAGGCAAATTTCATCACTTTTAGTTGGTTGCACATTTTTGTTAATTTTTTGTGTTTTTTTTTCGTTTATTATTGACCACAAGGACAAAAATTATTACAAAATTATTCAATGCGAACGACTTTGAAAAAGTAAGAAAAATAGAAAACGTTTGCAAAATTGTAAAATTAGCAGCAGGATTTGAAAATATTTTCAATATTACCTTGGATTTAAGCTGTGCAGTATGCTGTTGCAATCTGTACCAGGTAGAAATATTAGAAAGAACTGTGAACATTTTTGAAGTACCTTTGTAGACCTTTCAAATTTTTATCCAGATATTAATACTGGGTAGTCCAACCAATAATTGTTTTTTGTTTTAGATCACCAAGAAGTCGCCGTAGTCTAGTAGGTAGTGTGTTGGCTTATTAGACGTAAGGCCCTAGTTCAAATACTAGGTCAGACAGCAAAACGAAAATATGAAAATATTTCTTTGGCGACTTCCTCTCAGCAGATTTCTGGCAAAAACTCTGAGAGTAAATAAAATTGCCATGAAAAGCTTCTCAAAAATCTGTCGTTCTAAGTCGACTTTAAACTGTAGGTCCCGCCGCTCATGTATAAAATTAACACACACAACATAAGTGGTGTGAGAAGCTAGGTCGTAATCCTGACTGAAGGGTTGTAATGATCAATTATGTACGTATGTTTAGATCACCAAACCAAACCAAATTAAATGGAAATCGAAAGGTTATCCAAGCAAAATTTTTATAGGACTCACAGAAAGCTATAATCGGTATTTAATACATTACAATGCTTAGATCATGCCTTTGTGTGCGAAATACAATGTCATTTAAGTGATTGCTTCTGGATTGGTTGTGACAATCGATTGTTTTGGAGCAGTTTTCAATCACTTTTTCAGACATTGTGGTAATAATCTGACGGATTTTGTTATTTAAATGCTTCAACGTTAGTGAAATAACCACGTAGACTCGCTCATTAGCTGAGATCCACAAAAAAATTCGAATAAAGTCGATTTGTATGACAAAATGTGGAATTATTCTCTATGCGGTAAAACTAAAAACGGTCGTGTCGTGTCCAATTCATAATCTTCAATTACAGCGCGTATATTGCAATAAGGGAAGGGTATGATTACGTCTGTAACTCATTCAGAAGCTTTGAATTTTTTTATAATCTTTCCAATGCTTTGCATCGTAGTTCGGTTATTACGAATCACCACATTTACAGAAAGTTTTTGTTAATCTTACACATTCTTTGGTGGTTACATGTTTCATTTGCCTCAATTGTAAAACTTTCTTTAAATGAATGACTTATCAGGTAAGCTTTTTAGCAGTCAACAACTTTGTCAGATGTCACATTACGTCACTTGTGTAAAACGCTTTGTGCCATTCAGACGTAACGACTTTCATCTTAGAAAATAATACCGCTTAACAGCATTCAAAAAAGTTTGAAGGGAAATTCAATAAAGAATGTGGTCATGAGCAAGCAAAACTTGAAATATCATTGATCATCACTGGAGACGCTATCTGTACAATTCATTCAACAGCAATTAATCTGCATACTATGTATATGAGTTGAAATTGAAAGACGATGAAACAAAATTTTTCATTTAAATGATCGTTCATGAATTCCACAAAAAAAAAAAAAAAAAAAAATTGACATTTTTCCTATAAATCATAACAGACGATTAAAAACTAAAATTCACACCTCTACAATCTGAAGTCCAACAACCGCTTATAAAACTTAGCCTACCAACCCGATCAATGTCAGATGTGAATAATCGTGAAAAAACAGGCAATTTGCTGTGTTTAGTATGCCCAGTAAGAAACCATCATTTATGAGTTGTTGTAACGGAATCAAACGATCACAGTGGAGTTGTTCTAAGCGAAACTGGATCTTTTAAAGCGTGCCAGAAAAATACCTAAAACATAGCAATAAATTACGTATATTCCATCACGACAACGCTAATCGTGATGAATTTTTTACCAGCTAAATAGTTAATCCTCTATTTACTATTCATTTCATTTGAAGGAGAAGGTTTTCTTTGAAATTCACTCATGTGGCCTCATGTCTAATAAGAAAACAAAACAACCTACTAGAATACGGCAACTTCGATGACAAATATTTAAAAAAATTAGTTTGTATCAGTATTCCACAGGTAGGTAGATTGGAGTGGTAGCTTTGACACCAAAGGCACACTTGAGCACGCATAACGGCTCGTTGTGATGCCACGGGTAAACGCAGTCCCATTACTGACAGAGTTCCACCAAACTGGGAAAGAAGTTGGTTAGCGTAAGGGCTGCACCAGTACTCCACAGCAAACATCAAACATTTTCCAAAAATCTTCTGTATTAAAATTTCAAGAATTCTTTTTTGTAATAATTACAAAAAACACCCACAGTCTTGGACTCGGTAACAAAAGCTTATTTATTTATCATTTAATTACAAGCAATTAAAAATTGAATTTAAATACGTACAAACTAAGCGAAAGTAAGAGAATATACTCATTGTAATGCCACAGACCAGCACCACACTATCGTTAATCTTAATCTTAATAATCGATTTACTTTTAAAAAGATATTTCAAAGCTTTCCTCTTTCTTTTTCTCTCTTCCTTTATCAATTTTTAGAGGGCTGGGAGTTACAACAATTTGTAGTTTGGAATTTGTGGCGTATACGTACGGTGACCATCCGTCCACTATTGTAGCGGACAGTCCGCTATTTTAACCTCCTGTGTCCGCTATTTTTTTTGCGTCCGCTATTCGTCCACTATTTTACCACACTTAACTCCTAAAAAGTATTTACTTTCCAAAATGTACGCTTTTGTCCACTTTTTTCAATAATTCGGTAAAAACGATAGATTACTTTCTTACATAACATACATACATAATTGGTCATTACAACCCTTCAGTCAGGATTACGACCTAGCTTCTCACACCACTTATGTTGTGTGCGTTAATTTTATACATGAGTGGCGGGACCTACAGTTTAAAGTCGACTCCGAAAGACAGTTTTTTTTTTTGAGAAGCTTTTCATGGCAATTTTATTTACTCTCAGTGTTTTTGCCAGAAATCTGCTGAGAGGAAGTCGCCGAAGAAATATTTTCATATTTTCGTTTTGATGTCTGACCTGGGATTCGAACTCGGGCTTTCAGTCTAGTAAGCCAACACACTACCTACTAGACTACGGCGACTAATTACTTTCTTAAACAAGAAAAATGCTCTACAATATTGTTTAATTGTTTTAATGATCCTTTTGCTATGTCTTGTTTATTACTTAAGTCAAGCTAATGTCTTCCATAAATATATACTGCGTTTAGAAGGTCAACATATTTCAATGCCTGAAGCGGCTATAATATTAAAAGAATTTAAATCAAAGTTAATAGAACTTCACAATGAAGTATTTTTACGACATAACATACAAAATTCTATTTCAGTTCTTAACTCAAAGGCACTTGATATAAAAATTTTTAAGGAAAAAATTAAAAACTTTTACAGAACTTGTATTAGTTACCTGAATCACATATGTACACATTGAAGGGAAGTTAATAGAGGAATCAGAGTCGGTTAAGTATTTGGGCATGGTTTTCACCAACAATCTTCGCTGGGATAACCATATTGAATGTATTAATAAAAAGATATCTTCAGGTATTGGAGCTATATACAAATTTAGGAGGAAAATTGGCCTTAGGACAAGGATGATGATTTATAATACTTTGATTCATAGTCACCTTTCTTACCTTCCGATGATATATGGTGCTAGGAATTGTACTGCTCTCAGAACATTGCAATCTGCTCAAAATAAGGCCTTAAAACTAGTTTTTAATTTACCGGTAAGATATCACACGTTGGATCTTTTTAGAAATCAGGCGAAGAATATTTTACCCATAAGAGGTCTGTACAAACTGCAGCTTTTGAAATTTGTCTTTAAAATAGTTAGGAATCTGGGACACAGTTCCATTCTGCTACAACAGAATGTTGAGAGAACACATCGACAAACTAGGCAAAGTCAGTTTCTGACTGTTATAAGATGTCGGCTGGAATTGACGAAACAGCGTATTAGCTTTGCTGGGCCGAGTACATACAACGACCTGCCTATGTTGTTAAAGAATATAGAAACATTTGCGGTTTTTAAAAGGGAATTGAAAAGATATTTATTAATGAACATTGAGACACTTCTTATGTAGATTTGTAATATTATTTTATATTAGTTTATAGGAAATTGAATTGTACATTTATTGATATATACATACGTATACATTTTTCATTCTTGGTTTATTTAATATGGGGACATCCTCTATATATGCACGTATACATATGTGTGCATATGCATGCGTGTATATGGATAAGGTATATATGCCTAGACATTGTATATGGACAAAATAAATGTGTATACTTAGGTAAATATTATATATTATGAATATTTAATTTAGTTGCCAACATGCCTCTCTAATGCCAATACTGGTGCTGATGCTATGATTAGTTTAAGATACATATGTATATCTAAATAAATAAATAAATAAAAAAAAAAAAAAAATCAATGGGATGAATCTTTTAAAGTAATTGAGGAACTTGCATGGATATTGTTAGATGCAATTCCATCTTGATCTTCAGTTGAAAAGTCGTTAATAAAGGTAACATAAATCAGAAATGTTTTAAATATAAATAATAACGAAATTTTTGATGAATTCACTTATGTAAAAAATTATGCAAATGCTGAACAAATAGAAATATGGAAACAATCAGCATTAAATCCCGATAAAAAGTGGGTTGAAGTTTTAAAATTTTTCGAAACGAAAAATATTCCTAATAAATACACCCTGAAATTAGTAGATTTTTCATTTGCTTTGCCAGCGTCTAACGCACCTACAGAAAGAGCTTTTTCAATATCTAACAATATTTGGTCTTCCGGCAAGTCCCAAATGGGACTAGAAACTTTTGAATCTCTTTTGACCATTAAATGCAATTTTGAAATGGACTGTTCGGAATTTAAAACATTTTTATCTATCAGACCCAATACTTAAAAAAACATACATTCTGTAGAGAAATATCAAAAGTAAATTTATAGACATAAGATATCCATGTATGTATATGTACAGTCAAACTCGTTTATAACGAACTCGGTTATAACGAATTCTTGGTTATTACGTACATATTTTCAAGTCCCAACGTTTTAATAATAATTTTCATAAAAAAAACATCGTTTATTACGAACTCGTTTATAACGAATTCTCGGTTAAAAGGAACTACTTTAAATGGTCCCAGTAATTAAATTTCATACATTTTGCCTTTTTATAAAAAACCCTCAGAAATTACTTTGAAGTGTGGCAACAGTCTTCACTTTTATTTAATATGGCAGCAATAATTATAACTCAACATCTTTAATCAGCTGATAGATAAAAAGAATTAAAACGTCAGTTGCTAAATTATTTGAAAATGTCTAAAAATAAGAAAAAATCACTGTCTGTTCTTCAAAAAATTAAAATATTAAGTGAAATGGATGAGAAACGAAAATCAAATAAAAACATATGCAAGGAATATAATATAGCAAAATCAACACTATCAACAATTTTAAAAAAACAGGACAAATTTGAAAATTTTTATAAAAAAATCAAAAGTCGACAACAAAAAAATACGAAGTTCAAAATTAATAAAAAAAAATGTTTTTTGTTTTTAATAAATGAAAAAAATTATTTGTATTTTATAGTTTCTTCTATGACTTCACCCCGATTATTACTAACTTTGCCTATAACGAACTATTTTTTCTGGTCCCACGGAGTTCGTTATAACCGAGTTTGACTGTATATGTGTAAATTTATGTAAGTTTGGGGATATTATTTGTACCTATTTAAGACTGTATTTTAAAAAATCTTTATATAAAATGTTAATTATAATAAATGAATTTTTTTGTTTTTCAATTTCATATATTTGTCCGCTTTTTTCTTATGGAAATAATGGTCACCGTACGTATACGTATTATTATTATTATTATTTTTAAAATAAAATCACTCATACGTCGACACACTTTTAAAATTGAAATACAGAGCGAAACACAAAAAATTTTGATTTGTGTTAGGTTTTCCTCTGCAGCCCTTGCGCTGACCAACTTCTTCCTTTTCCCTCATTGTGGTGGAACTTGGTCAGTACAGGGACTGCGTTCACCCGTGGCATCACAACGGGCCGCTATGCGTGCTCAAGTGTGCTTTGTGAAATCAGAGCTACCACTCCGACCTAACCTAACCTAGGTTTTCCTCGATGTTTAACTATGAAACATTTTATGACTGCCTCAATATCTTTAAGTAGGTGATTTGAGTTAAAGGTATAAATTTTTATGTTTTTTTTTCCAACCGTGTAAAAACCCCCTTTTAAAGTGCTTTAAAAGCTTTAAATTTAAAATACTTTCAACACAAAAAATACTGAAATGCCATTTGCCGTGCTTGTTTTAAAGCTATGCCGCCAGAGAATCATGTGCACATAACCTTAATCTCTTGCAATAATTTCGCTTTGAACTTTTTCGTCTGTTTACCAGACACTTTTTCTACGAGTACAACCGGAAATACTTTATCCATATAGCCATTAATTAGTGTTTGCTTTGAAATTAAAAAACTTACACACACAAACATACAATGTTTCTCAAATTTGAAAAGAAATTTCACACTTTATAGTTCCATCCATTCCATTACGTTTTATACAGCAAATACATGTATAACCAGCAATCACTCTCATCATACACATCCATTTTCAAACCAGTACAACAGAATAACACAAAATTATCAACAGTTTTTCTTTGTTTCTTGTACTTTATAACTGTTTTTAATTGCCATTATAAACCATTTAATGATCATCATAATATTAATGATAATTGAAGAACATGTTGTTGTTGTTGTTGTTGTTGTTATGGGGGAAAAAAGTAATAAACACAGAGTAATACACACACACACATACTCATAAACACACGTACGCTCTCAATATTCTATTGTAGGTTACTCAAAATGATGACGACAAAACTGTGTGTGTGTGTGTGGTTTTGCTAAATATGGTTGTATTGGTATATTTGTTATTTCAAGGCCATTCGAATTTACTCTCCTTGATGGTTTCACACGTTCGTTTTACTCTTTTGCTCTTTCTCTTTCGCTCTCTTACGGTTAAGTAATTTAATTGTGTTAAAATGAAGGTGTTATTTGAGTTATTAAACCCGTGTTTATATTATTTTTGTTGTTGTAATTTTTTTTTGTATTTTTTTCAATATTAAACTTGTTGTTGTTGCTTCTTTTATTTTTATTTTGTTGCTTTTGTTTTGCTCTGTTTTGCTTTTAAGGTAAAGTGCGTGTTAGTTAATGACGTATTGTAAAAGCAACAACATTTGCAAAGCATGAACAAAAAAATTCAATACACACACACTTACACACACACATATTTATTTATACTCTCCGTATTTTAACTTTCGCCTTAAGTTTTTGTTGTTATTTTCGTTTTTTCCTTGCGTATAAGAAACAAAGAAAAAAAAACCAACGTCCTTAGCCTTATTTCGTTTCAATACACATTCTCCGTACACACACACACAAACACTTTGTAAGCAGTAGTCATTCATACACACACACATACATTGGCAATGCATACACTTTCGTTTTTTGTTAAAGCTGAAGCCTATACATACACATACACTTACTCGCATTCATACACAAACACTAAGAGACACCCAATTATTTTATAACTGTTTAAAGGAGGCTTGAGGGAGAAGAGGTGTTTTTTATTATTTTTTCATTTTTTTTTTGTTTTTTTAAAGGAAAAGCAGCTCAAGGAGCCAGGCGGCAGATTTTTTGTTGTTTTTCTTTCAATATTATGCAATATTTGGCAAAATAAATTCGTTTTCTTGCTTTAAAAAAAATCGAAACGAATACAAAATATTGCAAAACTTACTTTTAATTTAAATTTTAAATTTTTTCCTTTTCAAAACTTTATTTAAAATTGTTCGTTTTGTTTGCTTTATTACTGACGTCAAAATTTCTTATTCTACTGCTTTTTTTTTTTTTTTTGGGACAACAGAAGTTTTGTTTTTAACTTTCACTTTCCATTGATTTTCATTTAAAGAACACTAAAATTTTTCTTTTTTTACTTTTCCTATTAAAAATATTTTAAATTACTTTCGTTTTAATTTTTCTAATTTTAAATAAATTTTTTAAAAGAAATTTTCATAATTTTTTTTCTTATGAACACTTTAAACATATTTTTTTTCAAATTCTATTTTAATTTTCACTTTAAAAATTTGCTTTCAAGAAGCCTTTGTTATTCTATTTTCCAAATGAAACACACTCTCGTTTGCCTCGTCGTATTACGAGGCTCTGTTCTAAACGCTTTAACCACCAAAACTCAACTGATTCTGTGAATATGTGTTAAGTACCTTATGTGTGTAACACACATCACTAAAAATCTTCAAATACCTCTTTTTTCCGTTATTTTTTTCTCTGGTTTTGTTTTTTTTTTTTTTTGTGCAATTGTTTGCTTCTCTTGTAAAACAACAACAAAAAATTCATCAACGTTCATAGTGTTTGCAAACAAATACTGGGAAATTTTCTTGTGTAGAGTATGCGCATTAAGCCATTGTACTGTTAAGCTCTTTTTAATACTCTCTCTCTCTCTCTTGTTTTTCACTTTCTTTACTCAACATTACTGTTAGTGTTATTGCTTGTGTAGCAGTTATCGTATGTTGTTGTTTGCAAGTGTGTAGGTGTGTGTGTAAGTTAGTGAGTGCGTATAAATAAAAACAAAAGTTTTTGTTTATGTTTTTACACATTTTAATGTTTTGTTTTGTTTACAATTTTTTTTTTTTTTTGTTTGTTTTTGTTTTGTTGTGCTGTGTTGTTTATACTCTCTTTTATAACACATGCTCACAAACACTTACGTACTAGGGTTTGTGTGGATGGATACATATGTATGCTGATATGTACGAGTGTTTAAAGCAAAACAGTGTTGCTATTAACACTACCATGGTTTTTAAAATATTATTTTTATTATTTCAGTAGAAATTTCTAAGAATTTTGTTCTTCGTTATTGCAAGCTAGAGCAACAGGCTTTAAATGCTGATTTTTCGTTGAGAATTTTCTTCAGCAATGAAGATTGTTTTTTACTGAAAAATACAAAATTAATGCATATTGGGCTAGTGGAACCGTGAAGGGTTTTGGAGAAAAGCCATTGTTTCTGGAAAGAAAACGATTTGCTGTGCACTATGGGCCGGAGATATCATTTTGAATTTTTTTTGTTGAAGAAAAAGGAAACCTACTGATATACACTGAATTCTGGTATTATATGATGAAATACAACACAAGAATGCAAATAATTCAGTCAAAGTCATTTAAAAGCTGGATAGAACGACTTATGTATACCAAAAAGTAAAAAGTCACTTGGATTGAGCTTGCAAACGCCTTGTCTGGCATGATAACTAAATTATTAGGGCTTAGATGGAGTGAAAAAGTCCTGGAAATTCTCAAAACTGAATAAAGCATTTCATTGAAGCGATAAATAAATCATAATAAATAAATAAGTCGCCGTAGTCTAGTAGGTAGTGTGTTGGCTTATTAGACTGAAGGCCCGAGTTCGAATCCCAGGCCAGACATCAAAACAAAATACAAAAAGTATTTCTTCGGCGATTTCCTCTCAGCAGATTTCTGGCAAAATCTCTGAGAGTAAATAAAATTGCCATGAAAAGCTTCTCAAAAAAACTGTTTTTCGGAGTCGACTTTAAACTGTAGGTCCCGCCACTCATGTATAAAATTAAGGCACACAACATAAGTGGTGTGAGAAGCTAGGTCGTAATCCTGACTGTAGGGTTGTAATGACCAATTATGTATGTATGTATGATAAATAAATCCCTGTCATTTCCATTATAAAAGCTATTTCATGTAAATAGCATTCGCAGCTACGCTATATCCGTGAATTCTAATTTTTGCATATTTTTTCTAACATTTTCCAACAACGAACTTTCTAACGATCTGTTTAATGCTGCCTTCAATTGTTAGAGTTGTGGCTGACTTGCCTGTATATACAACAGATATGACGTATCGATACTTAGATCTCTCTTAGATCACTCTCCATACGTAAGCTTAATCACCCTCTAAGTCTCTGCCAAATTTTTCCATGTTATCATATGCCCTGTGACATGCGGCACCGCCTTGTTTAATATATATGTATGTCAACTAAGCTGAATTCTTCTACTTTGGGCAAAAAACTCTAATAATAATCGCTTGGTATCTTACTCCATTGCCTCTAATTTTGCGATTCTCCATCATGTCATGGGAAGTATGGTGCTGCCGGTCCAAAAACAATACCAAATAGATCATCTTTCTTTCGAATTCAATGACTGCTTGTTCATTTGTTAGTTTACTATTTCTGGTTCTTCAACTAACAGTAGTAATTCTATGCGCACTGACGGCTATCAAAATGCTTTCGATTGAAGCCTTCAGTTTAAAATTTTCTTTCATTTGCCGCAACTTCCCTGATAGACCGCCACGTCAGTTTTGTTTCAATTTACATACATTTACAGGGACACATACATAATTAGTCATTACAATCGTTTAGTCACTATTACGACCCAGTTTCTCACGCCATATATGTTGTGTGTTAATTTTATCTAAGAGTGGCGAGACCCACAGATTTCATTTGAGAAACTTTTCATGATAATTTTATGTTGCTCACAGAGTTTTTGCCAGCAGATTGTTGAGAGGAAGTCGCCACAGAAATATTCTTTCATATTTCGTTTTGCTTGACAAGCCTGACCTGGAGTTTGAACCACGACTTCACGTCTAATAAGCCACACACACTACATACTAGGCTACGGCAACTTCAAGGAGCCCTGGTATATTTTTGGTAATTCTGTAGCTGTTGAACTTGCTACAATAGCCGCAATTATGTCGAATACTTATTGACGTATGACATAAGGCCGTCTATAGAGCAAAGGCAGTTTATTACCTGTTAAGAAATTAGATACGAATGTACACCTCTACTACTATGTCTATACTTGTGTGGCATTGCATGATTGCCTCATCTGCAATTGACTTCTGCTAGATGGATTGATTTGTAGATCAGTTCTGAATGCCGACAATGTTGCCTGCGGCTGAATGCAGAGTTCTGTCTTTTGGCTCACTATTTATCGATAGCTTAACAGAGATCTCACTTTTAAATACCAGATCGATCACTACTAAATAAAATTCGTAAACTTTACTATCTGATTTTGCATTACAATTTGGTACAATTTGGTAGAAAACTTTCATTAATATGTTACGTTTTTACCTTTTAAAAACGTTGGAAATATGAGCTTGTAGATTGCAAATAAATTAAAAATAAATTTGTATTTAGTTTTAATTAAATTCTTTATTATTCGTACAATTCTGTGTGCCACTGTTCACAACTTGATGTAAACAACAACAATTGCTTTTTGTCTCACTACAATAATAAATGTGAACAGCGATGTTTATATTTATAGAGATTTCGAGAAGGCGAAGCCATGAACATTCGCCTCGAAGAACATTCATCAGGCTGTTACATACATATATAATTGGTCACTACAACCCTTCAGTCAGGATTACGACCTAGCTTCTCACACCACTTATGTTGTGTGCGTTAATTTTATACATGAGTGGCGGGACCTTCAGTTTAAAGTCGACTCCGAACGACAGTTTTTTGAGAAGCTTTTCATGGCAATTTTATTTACTCTCAGAGTTTTTGCCAGAAATCTGCTGAGAGGAAGTCGCCGAAAAAATATTTTCATATTTTCGTTTTGATGTCTGACCTGGCATACGAACTCGGGCCTTAAGTGTAATAAGCCAACACACTACCTACTAGACTACGGCGACTGTTAACGTTGCCATATAAAAGGCAAGGCAAAGCGGTCAACTGGGTTAGTAAAAGTTCAGTCAATCTTGTGTGAAGACGCGGTGTGTTTGAAGACAGTAATCGTGGTTTGAAGATATCCGTTACAAAGATCTGTCAAATAATTATCTAGTATAACAATTACGTTTATGCAAAGGGTATAAACAGAGGAATAACAAAAAAAAGCAATTGTTGTTGTTTACATCAAGTTGTGAACAGTGGCACACAGAATTGTGCGAACAATAAAGAATTTAATTAAAACTAAACACAAATTTATTTTAACATCTTTGTTTACTCGTTTACCATTTTTTTATGCTGGTTTTTGTTGTTATATTAAGCAGTGCTGTAATTTGTAAACAGGTTTGTTTACTGCTTTGTTTTGTTTTTGTAGTTTTTTGTTTATAATTTTAATGTTAAACGATGTAAAAGCAAAACAGCAGTTTCTAGATTTTTTCATTTTCGTAACAATATGTTTTAAATCGAATGCCTAATATAGAATTTAATTTTATCTGTAACATATGGCAGTTTAAATTTAAATTTCCGCCCCATTCGAAATGAATTCTTATCTCCTGACATTCGTCCAGCATTCTTGTTTAAATTCCAATGATTGTTTTCAGTTTAAAAATTTTACACGCCATTATTTTCATCACCACCATCATTAACGCCATTATCTTTGCCCATCAAAAACTTTCGAAGATAATTACTGTTAAAATATTTTACCTGCCATTAAGAGTGTCTAAAAGCCAGCTGGCTAATATAGCTGAGGGAGAGATGGAAAAAACTTTCTTTTTTTTTAAAGGAAAACGATTAACGGAAATTAAATATTAAAATGACGATGCTGTACAAAGCAAATCTTTAATTATGAATAGACTCTAGAGAGAGGAATACGAAGAAAGAAAAAAAGTTTTCTTTCAACTTCATCAACGTCAGCTTATAACCACAGCCACAGTCACAACCACAGCCATAGACTTTCTTTCAGCCTCAGTATCAGCATCAGCCTTGTAGCTGAGCAATAATAATTTATCAGAGTTTCATACAATATTTCGTAGAGGCTCTTGCCATTTTTCTTCTTTAATTTTATGGCTGTCCTTGAACTTTGCGAAAGGACCTTTTGGTAAAACCTAACCTCAAAGCATTCACACGCACGCAGGCACACACACAGTAATACACTCAATTTCTCAGTTTAATTCATGGAGATTGTACAGCCTAAAGTTGTATTCGTTATACCACTGAGAGCAAGATATACACAGACACACAAGCACATAGTTACACAGCTATACAGAGAGCAGATGTGTGTATGTGCCTGGTGTTGTGCAACAGTGTTTGTGTGTGAGAGTTTCCTTTAATGTTTTGAGTAACAGAAATACGAACAGTTGCTGTTATTGTTGGCCGCATGTGTCTGTGTTTTATCGTCTACATCGGTTTCTGTTGTTGTTGTATGGCTGTTCACTCTCATGCTCACTTGCAGACAATCTTTAATGTTTTCTTAGCCGTGTAGTGTAGTGTGTGGTGTTGTGTGGTGGTGTAGAGTGTAGAGTATTGGTCGTTGGTATTTTTATCCATCAATATAGTGTCACTGACTTTTCATTGCTATTTCTGTTTCTGTGTTTGAATTCATTTAATCATGTCGTTTTTCAATCTTACGGCGAGCAAAGAAAAAAATGATTGTGTTGCATTGTTGGGCTGGGGTACCTTTCGTTTGTCTAGAAAAAAATTTAATTTTCTTATTAGAAAAGGCGACTCATGCTTTGTGTGAGAAAGATGGTGATGAGCGAAAGGAAAATTCATTTAAAGTTCCATGAGGTCAAGTTTTTTAATGATATTTCAGTAAGGGAAAGAAATTTAAACACACAATTTTTTTTTTCGTTTAAATTTAATTTCGTGTACAATATTCTGGTTCACTTAAGCTTAAATTATTCTAGCGAAGTCAGGCTCTATTTAGACGTCTAATGCATCCGTATTATCACTTTCTAATTTCGTGGTCGATTGCCGTTTCGTTATTAACCAGACGCGGTTAGTTGTGATCGTTGAGAATTTGCTACATTTGCACACAATGATTTCATTTATTAACCTTGAATTTTAATCCAGGAGGGATTGCATTAGTTTTGCTTGTAAAGGGCTATTCATTTCGTGGTTTCAAAAGTATGCGACTGGAATTCGACATCTGTCAAACTAAGTTGTAAAACCAATTTTTTTCTTTTCAGTTGAAAGTCTGACATTGACGAAAATGGATCGCTTAACTATCACACAATGCATAAAAATTATCAGAACCTGCTATAAAAATGGTGATTCTGCCACAGCCACGTATAGTGTTTTAAGAGGAGATTATGGTTTACATAATCGTCCAACTATCCAAGCAATTGGCAAAATTGTGAAGAAATTTGAACAGACTGGAGTGGTTACAAATATTGAAAGGCCTGTGCATCATCGTTTCGCTCGTTCCGCTGAAAATATCGCTATTGTAATTGAAAGTGTTGCCGAAGACCCGAATGTGTCGATTCCTCGTCGTTCTCAGGAATTAAGACTGTCTTACGGCACATTATGGCGTATTTTGCATTTAGATCTTCACCTACATCCATATAAAGTCCAGCTCACGCAACAACTGAAGCCAGCTGACCATTCACAACGTCGTAGATACGTGGAATGGGTGCTTGAACAACAGGCGGTGGACGGCAATTTTTCGAACAAAATTTTCTTCAGCGATGAAGCACATTTCACACTCGGTGGGTATGTTAATAAACAAAATTGTCGTATTTGGGGTTTCTGAGAATCCTCAAGTAATTGAAGAGAGGTCATTACATCCAGAAAAAGTCACTGTTTGGTGCGCTCTTTGGTCCGAAGGTGTGATTGGACCTTACGTCTTCGAAAACGACGATGGAACGACTGTCACCGTCAATTCGGAGCGTTATGGTCATATGATAACCGACTTTTTTTTGCCTGCTATTGAAGAATACAACTTGGAGAATATGTGGTTTCAACAAGGCGGTGCCACATGCCACACAACTCGAGCGAATATGGCTTTATTGCAAGAGACATTTCCTGGCCGCGTAATTTCTCGTCGTGGCGATATCAACTGGCCACCAAGATCATGCGATTTGACATCATTAGACTTTTTTTTGTGGGGCTACGCGAAAGACCGTGTTTATGCAGATTAACCTTCAACTCTTGAGCACCTTGAAAACCAACATTCGCCAGGTTATGGCTGAGATACCGCCCAATATGTGTCAAAAAGTGGATGAAAATTACCTCAAAAGAATCAATGCTTGCAACACTTCGCGTGGAGATCATTTAAATGATGTAGTGTTTCACACATAATGTCAACGTTCAAACTTTACAATAAAAAAGAAATATCATGAAAAAAATATTTTATATGTGTTTTATTTACGTTTACTTTTGAAACCACGAAATGGATAACCCGGTATATTCGGAAACTTATATCTTCTGCACAGCCAAATCATGAAAAAATTCCTTTGAAGAGTCATATGTTGTGTCACAAATTGCTAAAGAAACTTTAAAACTGAAAATTGTAAAACGTAGAGGGGTTTAAAATTTGCTTGCCGTTACGTATGAGCGTTGGGTTATTATTATTAAACAGTAAATATTACTCATACGTCTTGTAGTGTGTATGCTAGAAGATAGACTCATCGCCTGTTTTTGTATGACGAACAATTTTAGACGATCCTAACCAAACACAATCAATTTTGTTTGTGTTTTTCATAAAACAGATATTCGTGTGAAATTCTTTGTACTGCAAAAACAGGACCGAAATGTTCGCGCTAAAGCTTCAAAATTCACTTTATTTAAAAAAAAAAACAAAAAAAAGCTAAAGCTTCGGCAAATGCGGAGAAATCCGGATACTGTAGAAAAATTTACTGGTATGTATTGAAACACATTTCAGGACGTAAAGCAAAAATAAAGATTTCAGACGATATTTGTCAAATTATCGGAGAGGTAACGATTAAAAACGTTGCAAACTTTTTCCCAACAGGGCATCAAAATTTTATCTCTCAGTCCAGTATATCAATGTAGAAGACCTGGTAACTCAATGTTTGGCTGGTAAGTAACTCATCCGAAGTATAAACTGCTACTGAGATTTGAAAAACATATAGTAGTGTAAGTCGCCGTAGTCTAGTAGGTAGTGTGTTTGCTTGTTAGACGTGAGGTCACGGTTCAAACGCCAGCTCAGGCATCTTAAACAAAACGAAATACGAAAACAATATTTCTTCGCCAACAAATTTCTGGCAAAAACTTTGAGAATAAAAAATTGCCATGAAAAGGTTTCTCAAAAATCTGTCGTTCAGAGTCGACTATAAACTGTAGGTTCCGCCACTCATGTATAAAATTAGCACACACAACATAAGTGCTGTGAGAAGCTAGGTCTTAATCCTAACTGAAGGGTTGTAATGACCTATTATGTATGTACATATGTAAAACGGCTAGCTGGCTAGCAAATGTTTCTATTGTTACGCCAACATACACTGAGCGCCATAAGTGAGTCAACACCCACTATAATTTCAAATTTTCTATTATAAAAAATATACTTGTAGCACAACAATAATTGAATTGTGGTTTTTGTTTTAACATTTTATAAGTAATAAATAAACGTTTTTATTTTTTGAAATTTTTTATTTAATAATTTATTTATTATTTCTGTGGTGTTCACTCACTTTTGGCGCTCAGTGTATGGACAATTTAGCAAGGCGAAGGTGGTGTATACAATATTAAACTGGAATTACTTAAAGACGATAACACGCTTAGAGCAGCAATAACAATTGGAGACTTCTGCTCATCTCACTCTTTTTCGTCTACCCAGAATAGGCAATTGTACTGAATACAGAAACTCGAGAACCTTGGCACTGCAAACTGTGTGTCTTAAACTTTTAGCATATATAACACACGTGCATCAGTTGCGTTCATTGACAACTGACCTTTGAAACAATCATGCATTCGTTACACCAAATCTAAATGTGTTCTGTTGAAGAATATTGTTACGTTTTTGCCTTTTAAAAAGGTTTAAAATATAAGGTCGTTAATTGCAAATAAAATAAAAATAAATTTGTGTTTAGTTTTAATTGGAATTCTTCATTATTCGCACAATTCTGTGTGCCACTGTTCACAACTTGATGTAAACAACAACAATTGCTTTTCTTTGCTATTCCTCTGTTTACACCCTTTGCATAAATAATAACAATTCCTAGTCAATTGTTCGACAGATCTTTGTAGCGGAGATCTTCAAACCACAATTACTCTCTTCAAACGCAAAGCGTTCTTCACACATGACTGACTGAACTTTTACTGACTCGTTGCCTGCTTTGCCTTGCCGTTTATATGTCAGAGTAAATATGTTCACTAATGTTCATGACTTCGCCTTCTCGAAATCTCTATAAATGTAAAGATCGTTGTGTACATTTATTATTGAGTGCTGTTTGTGTATTTTTGTTTACTTGTTTACCATTTTTTAAGCTGATGTTTATTGTTATATTAAAAAGTACGATAATTTGTAAACAGGTTTGTTTACAGCATTGTTTTGTTTTTGTAGCTTTTGTTTATAATTTTAATGTTAAGCGATGTAAAAGCAAAACACCATTATCTGGATTTTTTTATTTTCGTAACAATATTATCGAAAATATTTCATTCACAGTCAAATAACTTTTACATGTGCTGTGTCATACATGAAAACTATCTGTACACACTGCATTCTGTATTATTATGAAATTATTTCCTTAATTTCCTTAAATATTTTCCAATTATATTTAATACTTAAACTTGTCATTGTAGAGTACATATGGCAAATATTTTCCATATTTTTGCCAACTTTAACATGAAATCCCAGGGCAAAAGTTTTCAACTAAAACAAATATTAAATTTAAGTATGTATTCCTGTGTTTGAGTACGTGTACGTGTGTGGGCCACTGTCATAATATCCAAATGAGTTCAAGTGCTTCATATTAAAGAGAAATAAAAAATAAAAATCCATGTGAAATATGTTCTCGTTTTATAACTTTTTGCCTTCATTTTCGATACTTAGAAAAACAACGCTGAGAAAGGCCAAAAAGAGAGAAAATAAAAGGATAGTGGTGATGAAATAGATTTTAATATAAGAAGGCGGTGGGGTTAAATTATTACACGGGTAACTTGGCTACTTTGTTGGGTGCATGGATATGAAATATAAAATTTAATCTTTTCAATAAACCAACCAACGTCTATATCAACCACCACCAGCAACATTACCCGTACCATTATCATAACCAGCATCGTCACTGTCAACATCAGCAATGGTAGAGTATCATAGGAATATGAAAGACTGTTATTTGGAGGGGTGGGTAGAGGGGTTAGCAGTAATAATTTTATCAACCCAAGACAACGAAGATGAAAGCGATAGACGACAGTCTGCTGTATAGACAAGCATTTAAAGCAGCCAAAACACCCGTCATCATCATCATCAGCAGTGCAAAACTTGTTACAGCTACATAGCTGTCTAAGACACAAACATACACACACTCTTATAAAATTTTGATTGTAACTCATTATAAAGAATATTTCCCTTTTCTTCTTTTCCTTCTATTCTTTTTTATTTCTTTTTGGATACTCATCATATATGTACCTTAAGATTGAAAACACTTTGATACCATATTCACGTCAAGTGTCATTTAAACACAAAATCCAATAGATAAAGCGATATATTACTGTGTGAACATTAATTAGGGTATTCAGTTAAATGAAGCCACAAAAAAACCCGATTGAACAGTTTTTTGCGACTCAGTTTATGGCCCCTATTCATGCAGTGCATTGTGTTGGAACTAGGATAATATGATATGGGACATAGGACTGAGGGAGTAGTGTCTCTGAACCATTAGATTTGAATCCGTTTATACATACATAATTGGTCATTACAACCCTTCAGTCAGGATTATTGACCTAGTTTCTCACACCACTTATGTTGTGTGTGTTAATTTTATACATAAATGGCGGGACCTACAGTTTAAAGTCGACTCCGAAAGACAGATTTTTTGAGAAAATTTTCATGGCAATTTTATTTACTCTCAGAGTTTTTGCCAGAAATCTGCTGAGAGGAAATCGCCGAAGAAATACTTTTTGTATTTTGTTTTGATGTCTGGCCTGGGGCTCGAACCCTGGCTTTACGTCTAATAAAAGCCAACACACTACCTACTAGACTACGACGAATCCGTTTATATTGTTACGAAAATGAAAGAATCTAGTTACTGGTGTTTTGTTTTTACATCGCTTAACATTAAAATTACAAACAAAAGCTACAAAAACAAATCAAAGCAGCGAACTAACCTGTTTACAAATTATCATACTGCCTAACATAACAACAAACATTAGCTTAAAAAAATCGTAAACAAGTAAAAAAAAAATACAACAACAAACACTACAAGATTAAATGTAAACAAAATACACAAACACTTATAGTGATCTCCAGAAGCCGAAGCCACGAACATTCGCCTTTGAATATTCATCAGACTGATTACTCTGCCATATAAAAGGCAAGGCAAAGCAGGCAAAGATTCAGTAAAAGTTCAGTCAGTGTTGTGTAAAGCCGCGGTGTGTTTGAAGAGAATAATCGTGCTTTGAAGATCTCCACTACAAAGATCTTTCGAATAATAGTCTAGTAATTGTTATTATTTAGGCAAGGGGTATAAACAGAGGAATAACAAAGAAAAGCAATTGTTGTTGTTTACATCAAATTGTGAACAGTGGCACATAGAATTGTGCGAATAATAAAGACTTCTAATTAATATTAAAAACAAATTTATTTTTATTTTATTTGCAGTCAACGAGCACATATTTTAAACGTTTTTAAAAGGTAAAAACGTAACAATATTATGGGAAGGAAGACAGAGGGAGTGGTGTTTGTGGACCCTCGATTTGAATCTCTTTATATTACAAGGACAGGAAAAACCTCAGCAGGAAGCTGATTCTACATAGTCCGATTAAAGTATGAAAACTGTCTGTAATACATAACATATAGGGTCCTCTTTCTGTGTGATTCCCATCCTCCCCTTACCCTTATGCCCTCCTTTCATCCTATTCCCTCTATTTCCTTCCCTCTCCAAGGACGTTGTACAATGGGTCAATTTCGACCTCCGGGTATTGTACTTGTCTTAACGGACAAGTACACGTCCTCTAACCTAACCTAACCTAGGGTCTGCCAAATAACTTTTTTTGTTTTCAAAATGCTTTAAAAAAAAACTACTGAATATTTTCTCAAATTTCTTTTTTTATTTGAAAGTACAATCCTTCCGGTTAATAATGGAAAATAATTTCATTCAAATGGCTGCCTCGTCTGGCCATGCAGTAGCCTACACGATCGGTCCAATTTTTAAGCACAATATCGATTGTGTGCAGCTGTATTTCACCAATGGCTTCACGAATGTTGTCCTTTAAAGCGTCAATTGTCTCTGGCTTGTCGGCGTAACACTTATCTGTGACGTTACCCCACAAATAATAGTCCAACGGTGTCAAATCGCAGCTCAGAGGTAGCCAAACGACATCAGCTCTGTGGCTGATAATGCGATCTTCAAAAACAGGGCGCAAAACATCGAGTGTAGCTTCGGCTGTGTGGCTGTGTGGCACGTAGCGCCGTCCTGTTGAAACCAAATGTTGCCAATATCCTCCTCTTCAATTTTTGTGAACAAAAATTCGTTCAACATGGACCGATAACGATCGCCATTGACTGTAACGGCCACTCCTTGCTTATTTTCGAAGAAAAATGGCCAAATTATGCCTCTGGACCAAAATCCGCACCAAACAGTGACTCGTTTTGGGTGCGTCGGCTTTTCAATGTATGCGTGCGGGTTTTCTGTGCCCCAAATGCGACAATTTTGCTTGTTTACATACCCGCCGAGATCAAAATGAGCTTCATCTGAAAAGATGATTTTTTTTTTGCCAAAATCGGCATCTTCTGTAACTCGATCGCAGGCCCACTTAGCGAAGCGAAAACAACCATATTCGTTCAGCGGAAGGATAAAACTAATTATCTTTCAAATCAGACATGAGCTAAGTGTTACCATTCATGAAATAAGCACTAGTTGAAAAAAAAAACGTTAGATGGCGGACCCGATACATAATTGGTCTTTACAACATTTTAGTCAGAATTACAACCTAGCTTCTCACACCACTTATGTTGTGTGTGTTAATTTTATACATGGGTGGCGGGACCTACAGTTTAAGGTCGACTATGAAGGACAGATGGGAGGGATGGAATGCATGCAAACAAGGTAAAGTTACTGACTGTGGCCAACATGGCGACCACCAGGACGATCCTTGCCTTGCTGTATTCCATCCGTTGGAAGGACCAAATCGAGGAAGCCCTGTCATCGATTGGTGTGACCAACTGGCGTAGGCGCGCAAGAAGCAGAGGCGCCTGGAAGGATGTGTTGCGGCATTCCGAAATCCGTTAATCGGGTTGTTATGGCCAATTAAGTAAGTAAGTAAGTGAAGGACAGATTTTTGGGAAACTTTTTATGGCAATTTTATTTCACTTCCAGAGTTTTTGACAGAAATCTGCTGTAAGAAAGTGGCCGAAGAAATATTATTTCATATTTCGTTTGATTCGAGGGGGGGTTTGAAGCGAGGCCTCGAGTCTAATAAACCAACACACTACCTACTAGACTACGGCGACTTGCAGTCACTGCGAGTCACTGCTCAAATGACCGCAAACGTATGCGCCTTGCGAGAAAGATGGGTGTTACGTACGAATACATGATTTACGAGAACAAGTTGTCTTATTTCGCTCGAGCAAAATCTGTTGTAGTAAGGGTAGAACAGTGAAATACAAGCAACATTAAAGCGGTGCTGCAATGAACCAATAGAGTTGGATACCCTACCCTCATTAATGAGCAGCTATTTGAACCACGGACTCATGTGTTATCAAAAAATGTGTCCAACTTTCTGAAATCGTAACTTATTTCCGTATGTAATTACGTGTAACTTGATCGAAGAAAAGATACTCGTTAACCGGTTATTTGCACAATCGAATTACTCAAACTCGGTTGGGTATTCTATCATTGCCAAACAATTTATTGTAACACAATATTTTTCAAAAAAAAATTATCATTTGACCCCCCTCCCCCCCGCGCTGTAATAAATTGGCATTAAGCATAAAATTAAACTGGCAATATTGAGATGTAAAGTAATGGATTTCCTTTTCTTTCATTAAATAACCATAAAATAAACGAAATGAAATGAATGTTTATGAATACAATTTTCAGTATTTTGCCAAAGCAATAGAAAACAGACAGACACAGTGTTCAGCTGTTAAACATAGTCTGCTATGAAATTTTCTTTAAGAAGAAGATAATTCACACAACAAAAGTTATTAAAGTGTTTGACAGATTTAAGTTCTTTCGCATGATAATGCCTGTTACATAGTGATTGATAGAGAGATTATGGTCGAAAGTATTTAAAACCCCATAATTAAAAAGGCTCTTAAAAGGCTTTTTGTTTTGGTGGGCAAGATTTCAAAAGAAGCAGCTGTTGTGCTTAGGACTTAAGGTGACATTTAAAAAAATGTGAAAAAAAAAATTTTTTTTAAAAGGAAAGTTTATCAATCTTGAATGGCCAGACTGTCTGTTACAATATACATATACACTTACAGTGAGCATCAAAAAAAAACTGTAGGTTAGGTTGACAAGTACAGTACCCAGAGGTCGAATTGACCCATTGTACAATGTCCTAGCTTCTCACAGCACTCGTGTTGTGTGCGTTAATTTTATACATGAGTGGCAGGATCTACAGTTAAAAGTCGACCCCGAACGACAGATTTTTTGAGAAGCTTTTCATGGCAATTTTTACTCTCAGAGTTTTTGCCAGAAATCTGCTGAGAAGAAGTTGCCGAAGAAATATTTTCATATTTTCGTTTTGATATCTGACCTGGGAATTGAACTCGGACTTTTCGTCTAATAAGCCAACACACTACCTACTAGACTACGGCGACTTGAAAAAAAAAATATATATACAGGTAGGCCTCGCTTAGCACGTACTCTTTTTAACACGGCCTCGGTCTAAAGCGATTCACATTTTCGGTTAACACTAAAAAAGCCTCGGTTGTGCGCGGTTTACAAAAATCTTTCTAATGATCAGACAAAGATAACAGATTTTTTTAAAGAAAAAAGTAACAACATTGAATCACTACAAAAGCGTCCACGTCGGATAGATCTATCCAGTGATGAAGATTAAATTTTATGGTTATGTATTTTTATTTTTTTTTTAATATTACTGTCGTGAAATATTTTTTTTTTTAATATTTCGAGAATTATTATTGTTTTTATGCGTAGATATGGATTAACATGTATGTATATATTATTAAAAAAAAATTAAAATTAATAAAATTTGCTTTTTTGAAAACCATGGATCGTAACCCCTCTTTTTGTATTGGTTTCTTGTATCGCTTAACACGATTTTGCTTAACACGGTATTTTCATGGAACGTAACCCCCGTGTTCAACGAGGCCTACATGTATATTGTTACGTTTTTACCTTTCAAAAACGTTTAAAATATAAACCTGATGATAACCGACTTTGCTTGGGCCTACTCTAGAACAAATTATTTAATAAGCGTTATGTTTTTTCAACACGACGGTGTTACGAACCCCACAACACGACCGATTTTTGTTTCATTGCATCTGAAGTTCCTAGAAGCAGTAACTTTCATTTTTTGGACAATAAAGTCTTGTTATATAATACTTTTAGATTTTTTTGTGAAAAGCTATTTCGAAGACCATGTCTTTGTGGATAATTGTCGAACGATAAAACCAATTCGTCAAGTTATTATCAAAATATCATCGGAAATAAGCGAAAAAGTTTCAAAAGTATTAACTACTGCAGCATATCTTGAGGCAATCATTCCCATTTAAAATAAAATTTCCGTATTTGAAGGCAAAGTCCAAAAGTTTCATCAAAATATAGTTACTGGTGTTTTGCTTTTACATCACTTAACATTAAAATGGTAAACAAGTAAACAAAAATACAACAACAAACACCAGCATAAAAAAATGGTAAACAAGTAAACAAAAATACAACAACAAACTCTACAAGAATAAATGTAAACAATATACACAAACAACAATAATGAAACAACGATAGAGATTTCGAGAAGACGAAGCCACGAACATTCGCCTTCAAGATCATTCATCAGACTGTTTACTCTGGGAGTAAGATAGTGAAGTTCAGTCAGTTTAATGTGAAAACGCGGTGTGTTTGAAGATAGTAATCGTGGTTTGAAGATCTACGTTACAAATATCAGTCGAACAATTATCTAGTAATTGTTATTGTTTATGCAAAGGGTGTAAACAGAGGAATAATAAAGAAAATCAATTGTTGTTGTTTACATTAAGTTGTGAACAGTGGCACACACAGAATTGTGCGATTAATAAAGAATTTTAATTAAAACTAAACACAAATTTATTTTTATTTTATTTTAAACATTTCGGAAGGTAAAAACGTAACAATATTGTGCTATTTCAATGGACACCATTGTACTGTAGCGTAGTAATAACCAATAAACTACGGCTTAAGTCAACACAAAACACAGTGGCTCACAATTCTACTGTTTCAAGAGCTTCAGAATTACATGAACATACTCTGTTATTTCCATTTAAACTCTCTTAAAATTTCCCTGCGCTCTCTTTGGCGAATAGGAAATAATCCCAGTATTTTTCTCTATTTCTCTCCTCAAAGTGGTTATCTATGAAATATTATACCAGAGTGTCGAATTCAAATTATTGTTGTTGAATGGCAATAGCCAAACAACAACAACAATGTTACGTATGAAAATTAAAGTGAAAAGTTTGAGAAACTTTTTTAAATTTTTTTATGAAAAGAATTGTTTTTTTATTTTCAAGCATTTGCAACATTTGCATGTTAAATGTGAATAATTCAACAGAAAACTTTAAAAATGTGTTTCAAGGGAGATGCTAAATAACAACTTAACAACAACAACAACAAGCATAACTAATTTAAGTTGAAATGTGACATACACATGTGATAATGCTAAAACAAAGAGAGAGAGAGAGAGATAGAGAGAGAAATAGAATTTGGTTTAATGGGTCTCTGTGTCAAATGACAGATTTAAAAACGTTGGATTATTTAAGGCTTTACATTGAATTTTGTTGTTGTACAACAGCAGTAACGGATGGCCGCTGATAAGCAATGCAATTGTACACCAATACACCAACCAATACATACAGCCAGCAGCCAAGCCAAGCAAGCACTCTCATGAACTTTGTTTTTGTTTTTTTTAATAGAAAATTTACTGTCGCTTGTGACCTTGAAACAGCCTGATGCTATTTACCCCAAAAATAATAACAACAACAACAGCAAGACAGTTATATTTCATTGTAAATAAAAATAAAACAAATGAGAGAAACACATAGAGAGAGGGAGAGAGAGAAAAAATATAAAAGAGAGCAAAACAAAAAAAGAGAAAGAGAGCAAAAGGACTGCGTTAATAAAACCCAAGAGTAAGAGATAAAGCAATTGGTAGTGACATCCTTTTTATCTTCACATTATTTTTTTCCTAGAAAAATAAAAAACAATATTAGCAAAGGAGGGTAAAAAAAACGGAAAGAGTTATTTTGCTCTAGACTGTATGGGGAATTAAAAGAAAACCCGCGATTAAATGAATTACATTTTTCAAGTTGCCTTCACTATAACGGGGTTTTTAATTCATTGGTATTGTTTAACAAAATTAAACTTAAAATATCATAAAAAAAAAAATTTCACGAGAAGCGAGGATGCCAAGAACGACTATACAAGTGCGTTGACATCTTGAAATAAAAGAAAAATTAAAAAAAAAATTCATTCAGTGGCCCTTGATCAGTAGTTTTTCAAATGCTTACTCTAACCTGTCATTCATAGTCAGCCTTAACCCTTCTGCACTCCTTGGGTCAATTTGACCCAATTTTGATTTTCAAACGCAAAATTTTTCCCTTTAATTATAAGATATGACCGTGAAACTTTAATTTATCTATCACAGACACAAAAACTATACTTTTAAAAGAAAACAATAAAATTTAAATTTTTCCTTCCCCCTCCACATTTCAAAACACGATTTACACACATTTAATATCCTTTGGGTCAATATGACCCAAACATGCGATATTACAAGTTTACCATTCAGAATCATCGATCAATAATATTTTCAGTCAAATAATCAATAAATTCGCTTTCAACTAATATTTTTTCATTCAAAATTTTATTATACTCAAAGTGAGGATTTGGAGAATCTCGCAAAGGTATCTCTTGAAATTTGTTTTATGATTATATGCCAACGCATTGACACTTGAACTGTGTACACAAAAGAGTTCATTCAAATTGCAATTCGGTGATTCTCCGTTTAGTATATGAAATAAAAATATTTCGCTTTGAATATTTCGGTGTGAATTTGTGCGTTCCATGGGTGTGAATTCGTACGTTCCATGGGTGTGAATTCGTACGTACTGTGACGACAAAAGTCGGGGGCCTCGTTTTTGCCTACACATATTATGAATTTATGTTAATTTTTCCACACATATTTTGAATTTATGTTAATTTTTCTTTTCTTGCGTTATATTGATTATAATTTAATAAAACCATTGTAATTATTTTAGAATAAGTCATAACTAGCCCATTGTGCTTAAAATATTTAAATTATTTTATAAAGCTCTTGTGATCTATTTTTAGAAATATTCTTTTTAGTAATAACGGTGGTCGTACAACTCTCATTTGACCTACAAGATCTCTCTGCTGAATTCAATTGTTGCTTGCTCTCACATTGGTGAGTTGTAACGTAGGACACAACTTGTTTGAGGTTCGATCATGTTCGATCCGCTATCCATTCCTTTTGTGTATAAAAGCAGGCATGTTTTCAGTAGTGGGGGCAGTTGGTGACGAGTTGCTGGTAAGGCAAGTCGATCTTGTGACATCGACTGAGCTAATAAACATAAGCAGGTGACAGGTGGCGTGGTTCTCCCACACTTGTGACTTGTTTACAGCCAGTAAAACGTTGGCAACTGTACCAGGACAGACACCAGAGGTTTCAGAGCCACAATCATCCCGTGCGTAGGCCGTTTGATTGTCACTCTGACATTCCCCTCTGGTTGATCAGACTTGATTAGAGCCCGTAAAACGTTGGCAGCGGTGACTGGATATACACCGGAGGTTTCAGAGCCACAATCATCCTGTGCGTAGGCCGTTTGATTGTCACTCTGACATTCCCCTTTGGTTGACCAGACTCACTGTTATCCAGGTAAATCACAAGTGGCGTGGTTGACACCACTAGTGAGATATTTGGAGCCAGAAAAACGTTGGCAACTGTGACTGGACAGACACCAGAGGTTTCAGGGCCACAATCATCCTGTGCGTAGGCCGTTTGTTTGTCGCCCTGACATTCCCCTTTGGTTGACCCGACTCACTGTTAACTGACGAACCGTTATTTAGCCGGCCTAGGGCTATTAAATTAACATAGTATTTATTTTCTCATCCTGACGCTATTATAAGTTATTTTATTAATTGTCAATAAATAGCCTAGAATCTACGAAAGAATGACTTTTATTTATGTAACCACTGGACGCCGCTGAACTACCGCAGCACACGAGCGGAAACGTGTCGTTACAGTACCATGGGTGTGATTTCGGACGTTCCATGGGTGTGAATTCGTACGTTCCATGGGTGTGAATTCGCACGTTCCATGGGTGTGAATTCGCACGTTCCATGGGTGTGAATTCGCACGTTCCATGGGTGTGAATTCGTACGTTCCATGGGTGTGAATTCGCACGTTCCATGGGTGTGAATTCGCACGTTCCATGGGTGTGAATTCGCACGTTCCATGGGTGTGATTTCGGACGTTCCATGGGTGTGAATTCGTACGTTCCATGGGTGTGAATTCGCACGTTCCATGGGTGTGAATTCGCACGTTCCATGGGTGTGAATTCGCACGTTCCATGGGTGTGAATTCGTACGTTCCATGGGTGTGAATTCGTACGTTCCATGGGTGTGAATTCGTACGTTCCATGGGTGTGATTTCGGAAGTTCCATGGGTGTGAATTCGCACGTTCCATGGGTGTGATTTCGCACGTTCCATGGGTGTGATTTCGCACGTTCCACGGGTGTGAATTCGCACGTTCCATGGGTCTGAATTTGCACGTTCAATGAGTGTGAATTCGCACGTTCCATCGGTTCCAGGGGTGTGAATTCGCACGTTCCATGGGTGTGAATATGCACGTTCCACGGGTGTGAATTTGCACGTTCCACGGGTGTGAATTTGCACGTTCCACGGGTGTGAATTCGCACGTTCCATGGGTGTGAATTTGCACATTCCACGGGTGTGAATTCGCACGTTCCACGGGTGTGAATTTGCACGTTCCATGGGTGTGAATTCGCATGTTCCATGGGTGTGAATTTGCACGTTCCACGGGTGTGAATTCGCACGTTCCACGGGTGTGAATTCGCACGTTCCATGGGTGTGAATTTGCACGTTCCACGGGTGTGAATTCGCACGTTCCACTGGTGTGAATTTGCACGTTCCACGGGTGTGAATTCGCACGTTCCACGGGTGTGAATTTGCACGTTCCATGGGTGTGAATTTGCACGTTCCACGGGTGTGAATTTGCACGTTCCACGGGTGTGAATTCGCACGTTCCACGGGTGTGAATTTGCACGTTCCACGGGTGTGAATTTGCACGTTCCACGGGTGTGAATTCGCACGTTCCATGGGTGTGAATTTGCATGTTCCACGGGTGTGAATTCGCACGTTCCACGGGTGTGAATTTGCACGTTCCATGGGTGTGAATTTGCACGTTCCATGGGTGTGAATTTGCACGTTCCACGGGTGTGAATTCGCACGTTCCACGGGTGTGAATTTGCACGTTCCATGGGTGTGAATTTGCACGTTCCATGGGTGTGAATTTGCACGTTCCATGGGTGTGAATTTGCACGTTCCACGGGTGTGAAATTGCACGTTCCACGGGTGTGAATTTGCACGTTCCATGGGTGTGAATTTGCACGTTCCACGGGTGTGAATTCGCACGTTCCACGGGTGTGAATTTGCACGTTCCATGGGTGCGAATTTGCACGTTCCACGGGTGTGAATTTGCACGTTCCACGGGTGTGAATTTGCACGTTCCACGGGTGTGAATTCGCACGTTCCATGGGTGTGAATTTGCACGTTCCACGGGTGTGAATTCGCACGTTACACGGGTGTGAATTTGCACGTTCCATGGGTGTGAATTCGCACGTTCCATGGGTGTGAATTCGCACGTTCCATGGGTGTGAATTTGCACGTTCCACGGGTGTGAATTCGCACGTTCCACGGGTGTGAATTTGCACGTTCCATGGGTGTGAATTTGCACGTTCCATGGGTGTGAATTTGCACGTTCCATGGGTGTGAATTTGCACGTTCCACGGGTGTGAATTTGCACGTTCCACGGGTGTGAATTCGCACGTTCCATGGGTGTGAATTTGCACGTTCGTTGGGTGTGAATTTGCACGTTCCACGGGTGTGAATTTGCACGTCCCACGGGTGTGAATTCGCACGTTCCACGGGTGTGAATTTGCACGTTCCATGGGTGTGAATTTGCACGTTCCACGGGTGTGAATTCGCACGTTCCATGGGTGTGAATTTGCACGTTCCACGGGTGTGAATTCGCACGTTCCACGGGTGTGAATTTGCACGTTCCATGGGTGCGAATTTGCACGTTCCATGGGTGTGAATTTGCACGTTCCACGGGTGTGAATTTGCACGTTCCACGGGTGTGAATTTGCACGTTCCATGGGTGTGAATTTGCACGTTCCACGGGTGTGAATTCGCACGTTCCACGGGTGTGAATTTGCACGTTCCATGGGTGTGAATTTGCACGTTCCACGGGTGTGAATTCGCACGTTCCACTGGTGTGAATTTGCACGTTCCATGGGTGTGAATTTGCACGTTCCACGGGTGTGAATTCGCACGTTCCATGGGTGTGAAATTGCACGTTCCACGGGTGTGAATTTGCACGTTCCATGGGTGTGAATTTGCACGTTCCACGGGTGTGAATTCGCACGTTCCACGGGTGTGAATTTGCACGTTCCATGGGTGCGAATTTGCACGTTCCATGGGTGTGAATTTGCACGTTCCACGGGTGTGAATTTGCACGTTCCACGGGTGTGAATTTGCACGTTCCACGGGTGTGAATTTGCACGTTCCACGGGTGTGAATTCGCACGTTACACGGGTGTGAATTTGCACGTTTCATGGGTGCGAATTTGCACGTTCCATGGGTGTGAATTTGCACGTTCCACGGGTGTGAATTTGCACGTTCCACGGGTGTGAATTTGCACGTTCCATGGGTGTGAATTTGCACGTTCCACGGGTGTGAATTTGCACGTTCCACGGGTGTGAATTCGCACGTTCCACGGGTGTGAATTTGCACGTTTCATGGGTGTGAATTTGCACGTTCCATGGGTATGAATTTGCACGTTCCACGGGTGTGAATTCGCACGTTCCATGGGTGTGAATTTGCACGTTCCACGGGTGTGAATTCGCACGTTCCACGGGTGTGAATTTGCACGTTCCATGGATGTGAATTTGCACGTTCCATGGGTGTGAATTTGCACGTTCCACGGGTGTGAATTTGCACGTTCCACGGGTGTGAATTCGCACGTTCCATGGGTGTGAATTTGCACGTTCCATGGGTGTGAATTTGCACGTTCCACGGGTGTGAATTCGCACGTTCCACTGGTGTGAATTTGCACGTTCCACGGGTGTGAATTCGCACGTTCCACGGGTGTGAATTTGCACGTTCCATGGGTGTGAATTTGCACGTTCCACGGGTGTGAATTCGCACGTTCCACGGGTGTGAATTTGCACGTTCCACGGGTGTGAATTTGCACGTTCCACGGGTGTGAATTCGCACGTTCCATGGGTGTGAATTTGCACGTTCCACGGGTGTGAATTCGCACGTTCCACGGGTGTGAATTTGCACGTTCCATGGGTGTGAATTCGCACGTTCCATGGGTGTGAATTTGCACGTTCCATGGGTGTGAATTTGCACGTTCCACGGGTGTGAATTTGCACGTTCCATGGGTGTGAATTTGCACGTTCCATGGGTGTGAATTTGCACCTTCCATGGGTGTGAATTTGCACGTTCCACGGGTGTGAATTCGCACGTTCCACGGGTGTGAATTTGCACGTTCCATGGGTGTGAATTTGCACGTTCCACGGGTGTGAATTTGCACGTTCCACGGGTGTGAATTCGCACGTTCCACGGGTGTGAATTTGGACGTTCCATGGGTGTGAATTTGCACGTTCCATGGGTGTGAATTTGCACGTTCCACGGGTGTGAATTTGCACGTTCCATGGGTGTGAATTTGCACGTTCCACGGGTGTGAATTCGCACGTTCCACGGGTGTGAATTTGCACGTTCCATGGGTGCGAATTTGCACGTTCCATGGGTGTGAATTTGCACGTTCCACGGGTGTGAATTTGCACGTTCCACGGGTGTGAATTTGCACGTTCCACGGGTGTGAATTTGCACGTTCCACGGGTGTGAATTCGCACGTTACACGGGTGTGAATTTGCACGTTCCATGGGTGCGAATTTGCACGTTCCATGGGTGTGAATTTGCACGTTCCACGGGTGTGAATTTGCACGTTCCACGGGTGTGAATTTGCACGTTCCATGGGTGTGAATTTGCACGTTCCACGGGTGTGAATTTGCACGTTCCACGGGTGTGAATTCGCACGTTCCACGGGTGTGAATTTGCACGTTTCATGGGTGTGAATTTGCACGTTCCATGGGTATGAATTTGCACGTTCCACGGGTGTGAATTCGCACGTTCCATGGGTGTGAATTTGCACGTTCCACGGGTGTGAATTCGCACGTTCCACGGGTGTGAATTTGCACGTTCCATGGGTGTGAATTCGCACGTTCCATGGGTGTGAATTTGCACGTTCCATGGGTGTGAATTTGCACGTTCCATGGGTGTGAATTTGCACGTTCCACGGGTGTGAATTTGCACGTTCCACGGGTGTGAATTTGCACGTTCCATGGGTGTGAATTTGCACGTTCCATGGGTATGAATTTGCACGTTCCACGGGTGTGAATTCGCACGTTCCATGGGTGTGAATTTGCACGTTCCACGGGTGTGAATTTGCACGTTCCACGGGTGTGAATTCGCACGTTCCATGGGTGTGAATTTGCACGTTCCACGGGTGTGAATTCGCACGTTCCACGGGTGTGAATTTGCACGTTCCATGGGTGTGAATTTGCACGTTCCACGGGTGTGAATTCGCACGTTCCATGGGTGTGAATTTGCACGTTCCACGGGTGTGAATTCGCACGTTCCACGGGTGTGAATTTGCACGTTCCATGGGTGTGAATTCGCACGTTCCATGGGTGTCAATTTGCACGTTCCACGGGTGTGAATTCGCACGTTCCACGGGTGTGAATTCGCACGTTCCACGGGTGTGAATTTGCACGTTCCACGGGTGTGAATTTGCACGTTCCACGGGTGTGAATTCGCACGTTCCATGGGTGTGAATTTGCACGTTCCACGGGTGTGAATTCGCACGTTCCACGGGTGTGAATTTGCACGTTCCATGGATGTGAATTTGCACGTTCCATGGGTGTGAATTTGCACGTTCCACGGGTGTGAATTTGCACGTTCCACGGGTGTGAATTCGCACGTTCCATGGGTGTGAATTTGCACGTTCCATGGGTGTGAATTTGCACGTTCCACGGGTGTGAATTCGCACGTTCCACTGGTGTGAATTTGCACGTTCCACGGGTGTGAATTCGCACGTTCCACGGGTGTGAATTTGCACGTTCCATGGGTGTGAATTTGCACGTTCCACGGGTGTGAATTCGCACGTTCCACGGGTGTGAATTTGCACGTTCCACGGGTGTGAATTTGCACGTTCCACGGGTGTGAATTCGCACGTTCCATGGGTGTGAATTTGCACGTTCCACGGGTGTGAATTCGCACGTTCCACGGGTGTGAATTTGCACGTTCCATGGGTGTGAATTCGCACGTTCCATGGGTGTGAATTTGCACGTTCCATGGGTGTGAATTTGCACGTTCCACGGGTGTGAATTTGCACGTTCCATGGGTGTGAATTTGCACGTTCCATGGGTGTGAATTTGCACCTTCCATGGGTGTGAATTTGCACGTTCCACGGGTGTGAATTCGCACGTTCCACGGGTGTGAATTTGCACGTTCCATGGGTGTGAATTTGCACGTTCCACGGGTGTGAATTTGCACGTTCCACGGGTGTGAATTCGCACGTTCCACGGGTGTGAATTTGGACGTTCCATGGGTGTGAATTTGCACGTTCCATGGGTGTGAATTTGCACGTTCCATGGGTGTGAATTTGCACGTTCCATGGGTGTGAATTTGCACGTTCCACGGGTGTGAATTTGCACGTTCCACGGGTGTGAATTCGCACGTTCCACGGGTGTGAATTTGGACGTTCCATGGGTGTGAATTTGCACGTTCCATGGGTGTGAATTTGCACGTTCCACGGGTGTGAATTTGCACGTTCCACGGGTGTGAATTCGCACGTTCCACGGGTGTGAATTTGCACGTTCCATGGGTGTGAATTTGCACGTTCCACGGGTGTGAATTTGCACGTTCCACGGGTGTGAATTCGCACGTTCCATGGGTGTGAATTTGCACGTTCCATGGGTGTGAATTTGCACGTTCCACGGGTGTGAATTCGCACGTTCCACGGGTGTGAATTTGCACGTTCCACGGGTGTGAATTCGCACGTTCCCACGGGTGTGAATTCGCACGTTCCACGGGTGTGAATTTGCACGTTCCATGGGTGTGAATTTGCACGTTCCACGGGTGTGAATTCGCACGTTCCACGGGTGTGAATTTGCACGTTCCATGGGTGTGAATTTGCACGTTCCATGGGTGTGAATTTGCACGTTCCATGGGTGTGAATTTGCACGTTCCACGGGTGTGAATTTGCACGTTCCACGGGTGTGAATTCGCACGTTCCATGGGTGTGAATTTGCACGTTCGTTGGGTGTGAATTTGCACGTTCCACGGGTGTGAATTTGCACGTTCCACGGGTGTGAATTCGCACGTTCCACGGGTGTGAATTTGCACGTTCCATGGGTGTGAATTTGCACGTTCCACGGGTGTGAATTCGCACGTTCCACTGGTGTGAATTTGCACGTTCCATGGGTGTGAATTTGCACGTTCCACGGGTGTGAATTCGCACGTTCCATGGGTGTGAAATTGCACGTTCCACGAGTGTGAATTTGCACGTTCCATGGGTGTGAATTTGCACGTTCCACGGGTGTGAATTCGCACGTTCGACGGGTGTGAATTTGCACGTTCCATGGGTGCGAATTTGCACGTTCCATGGGTGTGAATTTGCACGTTCCACGGGTGTGAATTTGCACGTTCCACGGGTGTGAATTTGCACGTTCCACGGGTGTGAATTCGCACGTTCCACGGGTGTGAATTTGCACGTTCCATGGGTGCGAATTTGCACGTTCCATGGGTGTGAATTTGCACGTTCCACGGGTGTGAATTTGCACGTTCCACGGGTGTGAATTTGCACGTTCCATGGGTGTGAATTTGCACGTTCCACGGGTGTGAATTCGCACGTTCCACGGGTGTGAATTCGCACGTTCCACGGGTGTGAATTTGCACGTTTCATGGGTGTGAATTTGCACGTTCCATGGGTATGAATTTGCACGTTCCACGGGTGTGAATTCGCACGTTCCATGGGTGTGAATTTGCACGTTCCACGGGTGTGAATTTGCACGTTCCATGGGTGTGAATTTGCACGTTCCACGGGTGTGAATTTGCACGTTCCATGGGTGTGAATTTGCACGTTCCACGGGTGTGAATTTGCACGTTCCATGGGTGTGAATTTGCACGTTCCATGGGTGTGAATTTGCACGTTCCATGGGTGTGAATTTGCACGTTCCATGGGTGTGAATTTGCACGTTCCACGGGTGTGAATTCGCACGTTCCATGGGTGTGAATTTGCACGTTCCATGGGTGTGAATTTGCACGTTCCACGGGTGTGAATTTGCACGTTCCACGGGTGTGAATTAGCACGTTCCATGGGTGTGAATTTGCACGTTCCACGGGTGTGAATTTGCACGTTCCACGGGTGTGAATTTGCACGTTCCACGGGTGTGAATTTGCACGTTCCACGGGTGTGAATTTGCACGTTCCACGGGTGTGAATTTGCACGTTCCACGGGTGTGAATTCGCACGTTCCATGGGTGTGAATTTGCAC
>OV656867.1:97475950-97678526 GCA_927399465.1 Sarcophaga caerulescens
CAATAAAACAAGCCTATTAGGCCTTTAATTGCTAAATTGCCAAGTTGAAATAAAATAGTTTCGAGAGGAATTGTTTAAAAATTATTTATACAGACAGGACATTAAAAATAAAATTCTCTTCCTAAGGACCATTATTACAACTTGCCGTTAAACATGGGTTTAGTTAAAGGTACCTTTAGCTAAAGGGAACTGTAAAGTTAACTTTAACTTATTTTCGTTATTACAACTTACAGATAAAATAAAATTAAAATATGGCAGTGCCGTAGCAATGTTGATAACACTGCTCAAGTTTTTTTCTAAACGCAGTGGCAACGACGAGTTTCGTTTTTTATTGTATATGCTCATTTTGTTTATATTTGAAGTTGCCATATTGAAAATAATATATAGTATGGCAAATTCAAACATAAACTTAACTTTAAAAGTTACCGGTAGGATGATCCTCCCTTTAGCTTAACGCTCACTTCTACCATATTGTCCACTTATAATACATATATATATAAGTTCCTGTTGTTCCTATAAGGAGCATAGGGCTCATTTTGTTTATATTTAAAATTGCCATTTTGAAAATAATATATAAAGTGCTTTTCATAATTATAGCACCACCCTAATTTTTGGAATTTCTAAAAAGTACATTTATAATAACAAAAACAAAATATTTCATTATGTGTAGTGTTAACGTTAAAGAAAAAATAACACCAAATTTTTCAAATTGTTACCGCAATTTTTACTTCAGTATAAAAATTAAGGTTTTTGGTCTTTGCTTAATTATAGCACCAGTCTCAGTTTTGTTAAATAAGAAGCTTTATTTACCAAAAATGTTGATACTTAAAACTTAGTAATCCCTCCCTTAGAGCTTATTAAATAAAATATTCGATCTTTCATACTCGTATAAAGATTATTCAATATTTCTCCGTCTATTTTCCCCCATTCTTCGATTATTTTTAATTTCAAATCTTCAACACTGGTAAATTGTCTGTTATTTGAATATACTCTTCAGACAAGAATTCCCCAAACGTTTCCAATAACATTCATGTCAGGAGAGCAAGCTGGCCACGATAAAACCTCAATAGATTGGTTACGAAATCATTCCATACTCAGTCTGCTGGCATGAATTCTGGCATTGTCCTGTTGGAAAACATAATTTTTTTCATTATTTTCTCTCAAGAAGGGGAGCAAACTACAGCTAAGAACAGTATGTACTCTGTACTATTCATGTACATGGATGGAAACTGAAGTTCGGGGCAACCACTTGAAGAAATAGCCCCCCAAACTATCTCCATCAAAATTTCTTTTAGTAAAATACTTTGGTTCCTGTCTAAGGTCACGCCAGTAGTATCGATAGGCATCTGGTCCATCTAAGTTCACTTTTTTTTATCAGAGAATATGATCTGAAGACAAAGAATTTTATATTCATTGTTTGTTATTATTGGAAATTACTCTTAAATTCTCCCAATTCCTATCCATGTTAAGTTCTGCAAATTCGCATCTTTCTTTTTTGTGCATAGGAAGTAAATGTGGAGAAACTTCCAATTTTATCTTTCGATGTTAAGATTGCGTTTAACTTTTCACCAGACGGTTAAAATGCTGACGGCCTGGTCAAGAACTTGAGAAATTTCACAGCAACTTTTTGATGTACCGGAAATCTCCCTTGCGATTTTAGGTGCACTGCGCACCGAAAGCTTTCTTGGGCGACCCGTATGTTTCGTCTTACCATATCCGTCTGGGTTTTACAGAAAATTTATGACCACCTTGTGAGATCTTCCAATTTTTCTTGTGAAGGCACGTACTGAAAGAGATTGGTCTTTTAAAACTAAAATCTGCCCCTTTCCAACACCACTCAACATTTTCTTGGGCGGAATGTGTAATTAAATATTACTTTTATTATTAGAAACAACAAAACAATAAAAAAAATCAATAATTTTTCTTCCCCGCTTTTCAGAACTGATGGTGCTATAATTATGCAAAGACCAAAAACCTTAATTTTTATACTGAAGTAAAAATTGCGGTAACAATTTGAAAAATTTAGTGTTTTTTTTTCTTTTACGTTAACACTACACATAATGAAATGTTTTGTTTTTGTTATTATAAATGTACTTTTTAGAAATTCCAAAAATTAGGGTGGTGCTATAATTATGAAAAGCACTTTAGTATGGCAAATTCAAACATAAACTTAACTTTAAAAGTTACCGGTAGGATGATCCTCCCTTTAGCTTAACGCTCACTTCTACCATATTGTCCACTTATAATATATATATATATAAGTTCCTGTTGTTCCTATAAGGAGCATAGGGCCTTAACGATTTCGTTCCATTCTTGTTTATCTTCTGCTACGATCTTCAGCTGGTTCCACGTTTTGTTGACTTTGGCTGCTTCGATGTCTAATTGTCGACGCCAGGTGTGACTCGGCCGACCTTTCCTGCGGCTGCCTAGTGGATTCCAGTCTATTGCATTTCTGGTGGTGTCGGTTTGGGGTCTTCGCAAGGCATGCCCAATCCACCTCCATTTCCGTTTCCGGATTTCGATTTCAACTCGCGTTTGTCCGCACTCGGCCCATAGGCGTTCGTTTGTGATGGTGTTTGGCCAGAAAATTTTTAGTATGCGACGTAGACAACGGTTGATGAATACTTGTAAGGCATTTATATCGCATCGGTTTGAGTTCCAGGTAGTGTTAGGAATCCCGGGATCCCGGGATCCCGCAGTTTTTAACAATTCCAAATTCTCGGGATTGAGCACTTAATCCCGGGATTTGACATTTTAAGCCGCAATGAAAAAAATCGTATATTAGAACTCTCACTAAAACGTCTTTATTTATTAAAAAATTGTATACCAAAGGCATTAATAGACATAGGTCCACCTGAAGGTGAATATTTTGCTTTATCCAAAGATGAGATTAATATGGTATCCGCAATCATTAGTGCTCTTGTCCCAGTTAAAGCTACAGTTGACGCCCTTTGCCGTGGGGATGCTAATCTGTTCACAGCCGATGTTGCCATAACTTTTATGTTAAAAAAACTTAAAGATGCTAACAACGTTATAAGTCAAAAACTACAATCAGCCCTCATCCTTCGCATGCACAAAGGAGAACAGATATCACTGGGGTACTTCAGTATCTGCACAATGGTTGAACAAATGTTCAGTCCGAATCCGAAACAGAGTTCGTAGCGGTTCCTTCTTCCATACAATGTCGCAAATTAATAGTTGAGTTACTCGAAAGAGTAAATGCTTCAAGTCCAGCTACATCACTTCTAATAGCTTCTGAGTCAGAAGTTACACCTTCAGATTCAGATAAGGCACCTTTCGAAATTATTTCAGATTCTTCTGAGCTTCCATCTGAATCTCTTTCTTGTTCTCTTGAAGAACCTTTAAATATTTCAGACGAGCTCAATGAAGCTATAAAAAAGCACATTTACCGAGGATAGCAATTCGATGTGAGACGTTGTCTGTAAAAGTTCAGAGAGAAATGCTCTTGTTTGAAAATGGAGAAACACGTGGTGACTTATTGCAAAGAGCATACGATTTTTTAATGACTATTAAGCTAGCCAGTGTAGAGTCTGAACGTGCTTTTTCTGCAGCTGGATTTTTCGCAACTAAAATAAGAACTCGTTTGAGCGATGAAACTTTGGATGCTCTGTGCTTCCTCAAAACGTATTTTAAAAATAATAACATATCGCACTTGATCAACAAAAGAGTATATATTTATAAAAACAATTAACTCTTTATAATTAATTTAAAAATGTGTAAAATTTAAAATAAAATTAATTTTCTTATAATTTAATAAATTCTTTCTTATAAACCTATTTTTGGATGTGTCATGTTATTAATTTTATTGAAATAATATGTTAATATCTTTCAAGAACAAATTTTTTAAAATCCCGGGATCCCGGGACTAGGTAAATGAAATCCCGAAATCCCGGGATTGAAAATATAGAGCGGGATTGCCAACCCTAGTTCCAGGACTCGCATCCGTAAAGCGCAACTGATTTTACGCAGCTGTTGAAGATGTTGATTTTGGTGCGCTTTGAGATATGGGGGGACTTTCATATGTGTTTTAATTGACCGTATGCTTGCCTGGTCTTGTTAATGCGATTTCCAACGTCCTCTCTAGAGCCTCCGCTTTTTGCTTTTATGCTGCCTAGGTAACAGAATGATTGGACGTCTTCGATCAGTTGTTGTTGTAGCATGAATTGTCGTGTATTTGTTGTGTTGATTTTCATGGTTTTCGTTTATGGAATGTTAATTATGAGACCGCAATTTGCTGATTCGCTTTCGATGTTATTAAGCTTTGACTGGATATCGTCGAATCTGTGTGAGAGCAAATAAATGTTGTCTGCGTAATCTAAATCTTCGAGGCGGTCGTTTAGTCGCCAGGTGTTGCTGTGACCTTTTCCATGATGCTGTCGATTACTAAATTGAAGAGCAGGGGGGATAGTGGGCATCCCTGTCGTGCACCCACTTTGACGTCTATTGGACAGCTGATTGTGTCCTCATGTAGGATGCGGCAGTTAGCATTTTCGTACAGTGCTTTAATTAATGTAATAAGCTTTTCTGGTATTCCCTTACAACGAAGTGCGTTCCATATTGCAGCGTGGTGAATCGAGTCGAATGCCTTCTCAAAGTCGATGAATGTTAGATACAACGGGGAACGCCATTCGACTGATTGTTCCGTTATTATTCTAAGGGCCATTATTACAACTTCCCGTTAAAGTTGGGGTTAGTTAAAGGTACCTTTAGCTAAAGTGAACGGCAAAGTTACCTTTAACTTATTTTCGTTATTACAACTTACAGATAAAATAAAATTAAAATATGGCAGTGCCGGAGCAAAGTCGATAAAACTGCTCAATTAAACAAGTTTTTTTTTTAACGCAGTGGCAACAGCGGACTTCGTTTTTTTGTTGTATATGCTCATTTTGTTTAAATTTGAAGCTGCCATATCGAAAATAGTATATGATATGGCAAGTTCAAACATAAAGTGACCTTTAAATGTTAAAGGTAGGATGATCTTCCCTTTAGCTTAACGATCACTTCTATCTTATTGGGTACTCATAATAATGAAAAACAATTTATCTGCCCGTTAAAATCCTCCCTTTAGTTAACGGCAAGTTGTAATAATGGCCCTAAGGCTATTAATATGGTCGATACCAGACTTGCTTGCGCGTAAACCTGCTTGCTCACTCCGAATATCGTTGGACAGTGCGGTTGACCGGCGTTTGATTATTATATTGGCAATGATCTTGTTTACCATGCTCAGAAGAGTAATACCTCTCCAATTCTTGCATTCTGTCAGGTCTCCTTTCTTTGGGATCTTAATTATCATACCCTCTTTTAAATCGTCGCTTAAGTGATTGGTGTCCCAGAATTTTTCTATTATGGATTGTATGAGTTGAGCACTTATAGCAGGATCCGCCTTTAATAGTTCTGGCGATATGTTGTACTGATTCCTGGTGCTTTGTTGTTTTTAAGTGCTTTAATTGCAGTCTCAATTTCACTTGTATTGGGTTTATTTATCGATATGTCCTGTCTTTCAGTGTGTTGGGGGCAAAGACATGTTGGCTGTATAGTCAGCTGAGTAGTGTTTAGCATTTTCTCATAATGTTCCACCCATATATCAATTTGACCAGTTTTCGATGTGATTATCTCTTCTTGATTGTTTTTTAGAGGTTTGCTTGAGTTGAAGCACTTGCGTCCTAAATGCTTTGTTATTCTGTACAGATCGCGGCTCCTATGGGACTCGGATGCTGCTTGGGCTTCTTTGGCAAGTTCATCCACCCAGCTGCGTTTGACTCGTCGAGCGCTTTTCTTGACCTCTTTATCGTTTTGTGTGTATACCTCTTGCAATCTTCTCTTTTCGTTCCTAGTCTTAGCATTATAATAATGAAAAACAATTTATCTGCCGGTTAAAATCCTGCCTTTAGTACCCAATAAGATAGAAGTGATCGTTAAGCTAAAGGGAAGATCATCCTACCTTTAACATTTAAAGGTCACTTTATGTTTGAACTTGCCATATTATATACTATTTTCGATATGGCAACTTCAAATTTAAACAAAATGAGCATATACAACAAAAAAAACGAAGTCCGCTGTTGCTACTGCGTTAAAAAAAACTTGTTTAATTGAGCAGTGTTATCGACTTTGCTCCGGCACTGCCATATTTTAATTTTATTTTATCTGTAAGTTGTAATAACGAAAATCAGTTAAAGGTAACTTTACAGTTCCCTTTAGCTAAAGGTACCTTTAACTAAACCCAAGTTTAACGGCAAGTTATAATAATGGCCCTAAGTCTTGTAATTGTATGCACAGAGATGATCATAAAAAATAAACTCAACTGATATTCCTTTGCTTCAGACAATTTGTAAATAAACTGTAGATTCTACCTCAATGATGATATCAGTTTCTACGGTAAGCATTTACAAAAACCAGAGCAGTTTTACGAAATCCAAACAATTTCAATATCGCAATGTGTATGGCCGTAATCCTAACTACAACAATAAGTACATCACAGTAAAGCGGTAAGCGTGGCACTTGTCAAGAGATAAGTATACTTATCAGCAAAAAATAAAACTTTTTTGTGGCCTATTAACCACGAAAATATAATAAAACGAGCAAGTGCATTACGCTAGAATATTTGCTGTATTTAAAGTTGACATAACAACACCGCTTTATTATTGACTCTGTATCGCCGAAGGGAGTTATTACGGATCTCTAAAAATATCGGAAATCTAAAACACCTAATTAAAACATTTCGATAACATTATTATAAATTAAAATAAATGAATTTAATTAATTGCTGTAATTAAAATGTAGTTTTTTTTTTTTTAATTATTCACCCACATCTCTTCCCTGCTAAATATTCACCCTTATTCTGGTTGTCGTCGTCGACGTCGTCTTGCGTCGACAGTTTAAAATTGGTTTTCTGTTTGTCGTTATTGACAGTTATAGATGACTGTCGACACACATTTGGTATTCTGTGAGTCAATACGCCGTGGATATTGTGTTGTGTCGACTCTGATTTTATCGACATCATTTTTGGTAACGACGACGACGGCGACGACGACGACGACAACCAGAATAAGGGTGATTAAAAAGTCTAGATATATATAGGCTTTCTATATTAAAACTTTGATTTGTATAAAGTTGAAATAAAAATTAATAAATGTTTGACACACTGGCACAATCTAATTTAAATAACGGGTCTTTCATTAAGCGTTTCCAACCTTTAAAAAAGTGTGAAATACCAATTGATGGCATTATGTTTGGAATATAAAATCGCGCTCTGGGTAGAGCACATCAGAAATGTTCAATTTTCCACAAATCTGGCGCATAAATTAGGCTGAATTTGATCGATAACATGGGTATACGTTGGTTTTAAAGTCTCATACACCTGCGACTTCAGAAAAACCCCACAAGGAAAACTCTAAAGGCGATATCACAAATACCTTGTGCAATGTGACGTACTATTGAAACCACATACATATTGTTAGTATACAGATCATCTAATTCAGGGCAAAAGAAGATGGTAATCATCGGCCTATGGAGCTTGCCTTTGACAGTTATAGGCTGGCAAACATCGTTCTGAAAGAAATCTAAGCCAAACAGAAGTTTTTGGGGATGAATTGGATGCTCTTGGATCTCATGTGAATGGGTATCGTTCAAAATTTATTTGCTCACGTAACTTTTCATCCAGAGATAGGCCTTTTCACTGATGATGGTTTCTCGAAACGAGTCACACAGTTCGTTGCCCGAAGAGAACACACTTTTTGATAAACAATTTTACTATTTGCGTTTGAAGTCGTCGTAGTCTAGTAGGTAGTGTGATGGCTTATTAGTAGAGAAGCCACGGTTTAAAGCCCCAGGTCAGACATCAGCAGATTTCTGGCAAAAATCTGAGATCGAATAAAATTGTAGGTACCACCACTCATGTATAAAATTAACACACGCAACATACATATGTGGTGTGAGAAGCTAGGTCGTAATCCTGACTGAAGGGTTGTAATGTGGTGTGTTGCTAAATGCTATATACATACGTCAAGGCTGACTTGAACTGAGTAAATAACAATTAATTGGCGGAAGTAGTTTCAACGAGATGGCCACTATCTGATGACAAATTTCGGAAGTCCTTGTTAGAAGATCTTTTATAAAAAATAAAAAAATTTTCTTTAACTTGTTACGATGCCTAATTGACTGTAGACCTACAGTTAATTTGAAAAAAAACACACTTTTTCGAAAATCAAAATGATTCTTCCTCCATCCATTTGTAATATTTTAAAAACTGTATGTATTGGATGTTTTGGATTTCAGTTAACGATATGTATTTGCGATTGTGTATTATAGTGAGCGACATATTAAATTGTTTTCTAATTCTTATCATGAAATGAATTCTCTTTGTATGGTGTTTCTAATCATATTCGAAAAGTAAATTTAAGTTGAAATCAAAATCCGCAATATTTTTCGAGGCACATTAAGTTTGAACTTCAAAGAGTAGACATGTAAACAAATGAAATTGTTTTATTAACAGAAAACCAAACAAAGCAAAATAAATCTTAAAAAGTGTTTTAATTATAATAATAAAAATAAAATATATTGTATTGCATTAAATAATAATAAAAAATTAACAAAAAAAAAAAAAAAAAGTGCACCTAAAAATATATCTTCGGAAGAAATAATTTCTTGAATAATTAATAATGATGAGTGGTAAAAAAAAAGAATTGTTGTTAATCAGTGTTCAAAAATTAATATTAAAAATAATTTCTTCTCTTTTTCTCTTTGTTGTTGTACAGTAGTCGCTCACAAATTAGAACCGCTTTGTTTTTGAGGCAATTCTAATTTCTGAATTATTTTAATTTCTGGACGTCTTTTTTTGTACACGCGTATCAAATTTCACAAATAAACTAGCCACAAAATACATACATAAATTCTACAAAAAAAACATCAAATACAGAAAAACGTATATAATTTGGTGATTCCCCTTTTTAGTTTTACAGAATAAAAAGAATTTGGGCGATACCAAATGTGCAATATTTCAACTACATACCTGTGATAAGCTCTAGATTTAAGTTTCGTGAAATAACAATAGATGAATTAAGGATAGTATGTAAGGATTTGAACAACAAGCCAGACTTTAATAGAATATCGAGTAAGATTATACTTAATAGCTGGAACGTGATAGGAAGAACATTGTTGGACATAGTAAATAAATAAAATAAAGAGTCAATGATAACTCCAATTCAAAAGATCGCAAAGACAAAACTATGTGAAGAATTTCGTCCAGTAAATACACTGAAAACATGCGAGAGAATAATTGAGAAAGTAATAAAAAGCCAATTAGAAAAGTACATGGAATCAAACGCCTTACTGCATAAATACCAATCTGGATTTAGAAAGACATTTTCATGCGAGACAGCTGTCAATTACATTATCAACAGATGGAAAAAAACCGAAAAAAATAAGAAAGTAATAGCAATCTTCTTGGATTTTAAAAGGGCGTTCGAAACGGTTGACAGAGGTATACTGCTACAGAAACTTTATAATTACGGCATTCAGGGGACTGAATTAAAGTGGTTTGAGTCATATCTGACAAATAGAAGACAAGTTACAAAAGTAAACAATGTTATATCGCCAACAGCAAATAATGAATATGGCGTGCCTCAAGGTTCAATCTTAGGAGCTCTACTTTTTATTATATATATCAACGATATGCCAAACGTATTAAACGATTGTGAGATAATATTATATGCGGATGATGCACTTATATACATAGAAGCTGATACGGTAGAGCAATGTTATGATATGACTTAAGACAGATATTGATAAAGTGAATACATGGCTGAAAATTAATAAACTAAAATTAAATGAAAGTAAAACTAAAATTATGGAAATAAAGACTAACAGCGATATAATTTTTGAAATTAATGACGAAGAAATTGAAAAAGTTAACCAGATTAAGTACCTAGGATTTATTATAGACAACAACCTAAACTTAAAGAGTCACATCGATTTCATATGCAAAAAATTGGGGAAAAAAATTGGTTTTTTTAAGAGATTAAGAAAAAATACAAATGCGCTGACAGCAATAAACATTTACAACACGATAATTAAACCTCATTTTGAATTTGGGTCGACAATTATGTACTCATGTTGCAGAAATCAACAAATTGAAAGACTGCAGAGGCTTCAAAATAAGGCAATGCGTGTCATACTAAGATGCAATAGATACACGTCAATAGAATATATGCTTGAATCACTAAAATGGCTTAATGTTAAACAGCGTCTAAAACTAAATACCCTAAACTTTATTAAAAAAATAAAAAATGGAAATGTACCACAATATATAAAAGATCAAATAGCCTACGTCGGAGAAATGCAACCATACCATTTGAGAAATAATAACGATTTTCGTATTGAACGGGCAGAAACGGTGGCGATGCAGCGTTCGCTTTTCTATAAGGGATTGCAATTATATAACCAACTACCTGATTATGTGAAAAATGAACACAACAATAGCGGATTTAGGAAAAATGTTGTAATACTTGTTAAGAACAATGTAATATAGGGATTGTTATTTAAATTGCCTAATATATGAGAATGTAAATACATTATGTAAATTTATAAAGTATTTTTTTCTGATACTAATAAAGAAATAATAATAATAATAAAATAATAATAATAATTTCTTGTGTTAAAATAGCAAAAAAAAAAAAAAAAGAAAAACGCTCAGAAATTAGAATTTTAAATTCGAATTTTAGAGCGTATAATGTATTGCAAGCAGTGATTCTAATTTCTGGAATTTCTAATTACTGGAGGTTCTAATTTGTGAGCTTCTACTGTATTATTTATAAAATATTTATTATCTAGTCAATGATAGTCCAAGAATGATTTTTAAATTTTTTTTTTTTTTTTTCAAATGATTTTCAGTAAAATGTCGCACTGTATTATGGCATTTAGTATTTTGGGGTTTCGTTATAAATTATATGGTTTGTATTAATCTCAATATCACTATTGTTGATATGATCAATATTAAAGTGGAACAACAGCAACAACAACCAGAACAACTAGAACAACAACAAGTGGCATTAACGTCACTGAATACTACAGTGGAAGAAATTTTTACACAAAATGCAAGTACACTACATACAGAGGTAAGCATTAATCAACGAACGATTAAAGATTACATATATATTAACACGTGTAGAGTAGTGTTTATAAAAATAGCACACAATTATATAAATGTCAGAATAGATGTGATTTTCCAAATCGTTTACAGAACTTGAGATCTTGTATACATACGTTTGAGATAGCCGTTGATATACTTAAGAACCATATGAGTTATATGAAGCCGCCGTAGTCTTGCAGTTTCAAACCCTAGGTCAGACATCTCCAACAAAACGAAATATGTACGAAAAAATAAAGGGTCCGCCAAATAACTTTTTTTTTTTAAAATACTTTAAAAAAAAAGTACTGAATATTTTCTCAAATTTCTTTTTTTATTTGAAAGTACAATCCTTCCGGTTAATAATGGACTAATAATTTCATTCAAATGGCTGCCTCGGCTGGCCATGCAGTAGCCAACACGATCGGTTCAATTTTTAAGCACATTATCGATTGTGTTTAGCTGTATTTCACCAATGCCTTTAAAGCGTCTGGCTTGTCGGCGTAACACTTATCTTTGACGGCACCCCACAAATAATAGTCCAACGGTGTCAAATCGCAGCTCCGAGGTGGCGAAACGACATCAGCTCTGCGGCTGATAATGCGATCTTCAAAAACAGGGTGCAAAACATCAAGTGTAGCTTCGGCTGTGTGGCACGTAGCGCCGTCCTGTTGAAACCAAATGTTGCCAATATCTTCCTCTTCAATTTTTGTGAACAAAAATTCGTTCAACATGGCCCGATAACGATCGCCATTGACTGTAACGGCCACTTCTTGCTTATTTTCGAAGAAAAATGGCCCAATTATGCCTCTGGACCAAAATCCGCACCAAACAGTGACTCGTTTTGGGTGCGTCAGCTTTTCAATGTACATATGCGTGCGGGTTTTCTGTGCCTCAAATGCGACAATTTTGCTTGTTTACATACCCGCCAAGATCAATATGAGCTTCATCTGAAAAGATGATTTTTTTTGACAAAATCGGCATCTTCTGTAAGTCGATCGCATGCGAAAACGCATTGGATGGTCAATTGGCTTCAACTCCTGAACCAATTGGACTTTGTATGGCGTCATACCAAGGTCTTTATGCAAAATTCGTCTCAATGATGTCTCCGAAATGTTGAATTGTTGAGAACGACGGAGAATTGATGTTGATGGCGCTTAACGCACACTTTCTGCCACAGCAGCAATATTCTCGGGTGTACGCACTGTTTTTGGCTTTTCACGCTTTGGTTTATCGATGAAGATGCCAGTTTCTTTCACTTTTTTCAAAAGATAACGAACATACGGAGCTGTCAGTGCTTCTCTTCTTCCAAAATCCGTACGGAATTTTCGCACGCATTCTGCAACATTACACATGATTTTCAAAGTAATGTCGCAATATTTCCCAGCGTTATTCAAGCGTATACACAACCATATTCGTTCAGCGGAAGGATAAAACTAATTATCTGTCAAATCAGACATGAGCTAAGTGTTACCATTCACGAAATAAGCACCAGTTGAAAAAAAAAACCTTAGATGGCAGACCCGATATTTCTTCGCCCACTTTCTCTCAGCAGATTTGTGGCAAAAACTCTGCAAGCAAATAAGAATTGCCATGAAAAGTTTCTCAAAAATCTGTCGTCCGGAGCCAATTTTAAACTGTAGGTGCCGCCACTCATAAAGTGATTATGTTCCGCCACTGCCTATGACAAATGAATGACAATCATAATGGAATCACCTTCAAACCATCAATACCAAGGGGCTCATTAACAAAAAGGATTTTAAGATGCCGTGGTGTAGTAAATAGTGTGCTGGCTTATTAGACGTAAGGTCAAGGTTCAAACCCTAGGTCAAAAAAATATTTCTTCGGCCACTTTCTCTCAGCATATTTCTGGGAAAAACACTGAGAGTAAATAAGAATTGCAATGAAAAGTTTCTCAAAAAAAAAATTGCCGTTCAAAGTTGACTTTAACCTGTAGATGCCGCCACTCATAGATAAATTTAACACACACAACATAAGTCGTGTAAGAAGCTATATCGTAGTCCTGACTAAAGGGTTGTAATGACCAATTATGTATGTATGTACATATATGAGTTATACCGGATTATCCATTTCGTGGTTTCAAAAGTAAACGTAATTAAAACACCAATAAAATATTTTTTTCATGATATTTCTTTTTTATTGTAAAGTTTGAACGTTGACATTATGTGTGAAACACTACATCATTTAAATGACCTCTACGCGAAGTGTTGCAAGCATTGATTCTTTTGAGGTAATTTTCGACCACTTTTTGACACATATTGGGCGGTATCTCGGCCATAACTTGACGAATGTTGGTTTTTAAGTGCTCAAGAGTTGAAGGTTTATCTGCATAAACACGGTCTTTCGCGTAGCCCCACAATGAAAAGTCTAATGGTGTCAAATTGCATGATCTTGGTGGCCAGTTGATATCGCCACGACGAGAAATTCGCGGCCAGGAAATGTCTCTTGCAATAAAGCCATATTCGCTCGAGTTGTGTGGCATGTGGCATCGTCTTGTTTAAACCACATATTCTCCAAGTCGTATTCTTCAATAGCAGGCAAAAAAAAGTCAGTTATCATATGACCATAACGCTCCGAATTGACGGTGACAGTCATTCCATCGTCGTTTTCGAAGAAGTAAGGTCCAATCACACCTTCGGACCAAAGAGCGCACCTAACAGTGACTTTTTCTGGATGTAATGGCCTCTCTTCAATTACTTGAGGATTCTCAGAACCCCAAATACGACAATTTTGTTTATTAACATTCCCACCGAGTGTGAAATGTGCTTCATCGCTGAAGAAAATTTTGTTCGAAAAATTGCCGATACGCACGATACGTGGCTGTGGCAGAATCACCATTTTTGTACTAGGTTTTGATAATTTTTATGCGCTGTGTGATAGTTAAGCGATCCATTTTCGTCAATGTCAGACTTTCAACTGAAAAGAAAAAAATTGGTTTCACAACTTAGTTTGACAGATGTCGAATTCCAGTCCCATACTTTTGAAACCACGAAATGGATAGCCCTTTATAAGCGAGATCTTAAAATATATTTTTCTTCGCTGGTTTTACTGCAATGCAGGATAGTTCCTTAGAAACTGCACTATAATTTGTTTCCACTTCTGACTTAAACAGCTTCCATATAAATATGCCAGAAAGTCAGATATTTTGACCAACAATAAGTCATCTGAAGAAGTGCCATGTCTCAATGCAATGTCATTGTCCTTTGTAGTCTTACCTGTATGATAGACTTGCAGGTTCTTTAGGTAATAATGTTTAACCACTTCTGTTTTAATTCTTTGAGAGTTCAGTGATAAATTATATTTTAAAGGGCTACCTACAGAATACAAGCAAAAAGCATTTTTTATTCCCTCAATAGCCATTGAACTCTAGCGGATACAACTCTGCCTGTATATTCAACTTAACCTTACTTATCTAGTTACTTCAGTAATCGAAGGCACTTGTACTTTACCCTTTCTGAGATAATACCCGCAAAAGCATAAATCCACATTGTATTTAAGCTAAAAACATATATCAGATCTGCCAACTTTTTTTTTACCTAGAAAGCACTACCCTAACTGAGCAGTTGGTAACCTCTAAACGCAATAGGTCTTCGGACCTATTGGATTGACCAGCAATGGATTGCATATTTATCTGCAAACTATTTGTCAAGACTGAGGCTGCACTATTAAGAAAATCCGGACTCTAGTAGTCTCTGAAAGATTGATATATTATTGTTATTAAAAATCCATGCTCCATACCAGGACTTAACGTTTTCCGCAAAACATTTCCAGATAACCACATTGCGTACCAATAATCATAGTTCGTCAACTGACTTTCCGGTTTCACTAAAAACAGAACGGCGTTCTTCAACGACACCTCGCATGGACAAGATGATGATCCTTGCCATCATTCATATATTTTTTCTGGTGAGCAATTCTCCATAGGTCCTCATGAGATATTATTCTGGAATTTAGAAAATAATTTGAAGTTAACGTATAAAACTTTACGGTTTTGCGTTCATTCAATTCAATTAGCCCTGAACTATGTTTCCAAGCTGTAGAAAAGCACGGACTTCAAGCAGGCATTATAAATTCCACATTTACTACCATTACGTAACGGGTGTGACACCAATTTGTAACGGATATAACATATTTTTTAATCACTCAGTCTAAACCACAGAATATACACAGAAGGGAAAGCAATGACGTTTGACAAACTCTCATAACATAATTTTACTAAAATAGTTAGAGGGAGAAAAAAAAATTAATTATAAGTTTTGCAAAGCAATGTGTTAGAAGCAACAGATATACAGACTGAAAACTGGCGGATAAAGTTGAAAAATTAAATGTAAACAAACATTGATTTTGTGTTAAAAAAGGAAAATTTGGAATATTTTTTAATTTCTTCAATGAAAAGTTTAAAGATTCTTAAATATTTAATTATTAATCGAAATGTATGTGGTTTTTGGTCGGAATGAATATAGTTTCTTGTGCAAAAGGTAAGTAAGAAGCTAAATATATCAAGATCAAATAAGACATATTGCTCATAAAATTTTTATCTTGCAGAACTTTGTGTATATTATCAGTATTTATTAATTTCTTGAATGAAAAAGTTTAAATTCGGTAATTTTTTTATTATTAATCGAACTCTTAGCAATTTCTCTTCACAATGAAATAAGTTACGTGTGTAAAAGATAAGTAAAAAGAAAAATATAACAAAATATATACTCATAACTTTTTGTTTCAGGAATTTGTGAATATACCCCCAAATTGGTTAAATACTAAGTTAGTGACAGTCGATGAAAGGTGTCACCAAATACATTAGTTCCGTATTACGTTTCCCCAATAAAACAGTTCATTTCCTTTCAAAACTATTCTATTATTCTACAAAAACATCATCAATTTCTACCAAAATAGAAAATAAAAACCCACCCTAAAATTTAACAAACATAAATAAACAAAACAGAAATAATCAGACAGAGACAGAAATACTTTTTGGTACTTGTTGGTAATATTTGCTGTCCCTTTCACACAATTTTAGTAAACGTCAAACTTTCGTTTCCCTTCTGTGTATATTCTGTGGTCTAAACTTCATGGCCAGACATCACCTACTGTATCTTCTTAAGTTTATAACACTTGACTGAAGCAGATGAGGTTGTAACGGGTGTGATTCTAGATTGTAACGGGTGTGACATTATCAACAATATTATTCCAAAAAATCAACACAAATTCTTTAATAGTAATTTCTTTTCAATTTTCAGCTGAAACATAACAATGGACATTTTGATTGGAATGAATACCAGCAGGGCTTAATATTGGGTTCATTTTATTGGCTAAATTGGTTAACTCAACTGCCTGGCGGCATATTAGCGAAAAAATATGGCACAAAATTTGTATTCGGCTTATCAAATGTCGTATGCTGTTGGCTATGTTACTGTATACCATTGGCTGCATATTACGATTTTCGTGCACTTATAGTACTCAGAGTCATACAAGGAGTAATAGCGGTAAGTATGAAGGGAATAAATTAAAATAAGTAATGATAACGTATTTATTTCAGGGTTTTACTTGGCCTGCTATGCATGTTTTAATTGCCAAATGGATTCCACCAAATGAACGCAGTAAATTCGTGACGGCCTACTTTGGCAGTTCTATTGGGGTGGCGTTTTCTTATCCTCTGTTTGCCTATATCATGCATTATATGTCCTGGAAATGGGTTTATGATTTTTGCGGTATTGTTGGCACCATTTGGTGGTTTGCTTGGTTGCTATTCGTATATGATAGTCCTTCAACGCATCCACGCATAACAAAATCAGAACTGAATTATATACAAAAGTCATTGGGAAGCTCTGTTCAACAAAATGGCCATAATAACAGCACACCATGGAAGGCTATATTTACCTCCAGGCCTGTATGGATGAATGTCATAGGCCAATGGGCTGGTGTATGGGGTCTCTTTACGCTCATGACACAATCGCCAACATATTTCAAGCTTATACACAATTGGGATATACGGGCGGTAAATATGAATGTGGACATGAGATTACCATACAAGGAATTTTTATAGCTTTTTTTTACTTTTTTTTTCAGACGGGCATACTATCAGGCATACCGCATATAATGAGAATGATATTCGCTTATGGTTTTTCTTTGTACGCAGATTATTTGCTAAGAACCAATAAAATGACAAGAACCAATTTAAGAAAATTCGCCACGGCTGTATGTAAGTGGGAAGGATACTTTAAAGCAGTTTGCAAATACATTCTCTTTTTTTCCTTTTTACAATAGGTTCCATACTTATGGGCATAATGGTATTGGCTTTAGCCTATTTCGGCCATAATCCTATATGGGCCGTAGTTTTTATAACTGCGGCAACAATGTTTCAAGGGGCCGGTTCTTCGGGTCCTTTATCTTCTATGATCGATATTGCACCCAATTATGCTGGTATTATATCGGGTGTATGTGGCACCATAGGCAGTTTGCCTGCCTTCATATCAGCCTATTTAGTGGGTGTTTTAACGTTAAACAATGTAAGTTTTTGTTTTGAATTGAATTTTGAATTCTTATTGAAAGTATTGAAATTTTAGCAAACTTTTGAAGCCTGGACAAATGTTTTTCTTATCTGTGCTACGGTTTTAATAAGTTGTGGCATTCTATATGTCATATTTGCCGATGCCACATTACAGAAATGGAATGATAATTCCGAGCAACAAGACACCAATGAACTGCAGTTGCTGGAAAAGTATGAAGAAGCTCAGAAAAATGGCTTTAAGGCCTAGAGATATTAAAGTTAATCAAATTGTTTCCCTATAATTTAAGTTTATTTATTGTTGTTATTATTGTTATGTTCGTACTTAAACAAATTCTGTAATAAATAAAACTCCGAACACCATTTGAAATAATTTGTATCAACTTGAAAGCTATTGGTTTACTTGGCATGATTAAGAGTTCTACGAAAGCGTTTCAATTAATACAACGAAACCATAAAGCAAAACTGTCAATGACAAACGTCAGCACAAATTAAATGCTATGTATTGGGCGTGTTACAAACAGGCAACCAAAGCATTAAATTGGTGCATAAAATGCATAAATTATGGCATTAAACAAGTAAAAGTTGATTTTATAAAACAACTAAAGCAGCTCTAATCAATGACTCAGAATGCTGTTGCGGTGACAAACTTAGGTTACGAAAACTACAAAATTGTTTTGTAATATAAAATGTGAGAAAAATTAAATTAAAAATTACAGATTAGGCTAGAATTAACTATAGGGATAGTAAACCATTAGCAGATTTACTCCATGTCCACTAAAGAGATGAAACATTCCTCTCAGGCACGTAATTTATTACTAGCGAGCGTGAAATCAGACAATACCATCGACCAAACTCACATATTTCTATCTTCTTGTTTCGCAAAACATGTTCATGCACTGTTTCTTCCTTTTTTCCTCTTGGCAGCTCTTCCAATTGTCATGTTTTAGTAGTCTTCTGTGCACAGGTATCCGTATACTCTGTTAGTGGCCTGCAATAACTCTGACAAGTAGCACAATATTCCACTTTAAAAAATCCCGAAGCTTCATTCCCCTGTTATGATGCTATCTACGACATAATCCGTATTTTTCAAAGCTGATCCACCACTGTCACCTTAATAAGTCAGACTATATTTCAGCCCGGATGATAACAGTAATCGAGCCTTCAGAGAAAACACCTTGTGAGATTTCTTAAGCCCATTTTGAAGATATTGGCAATGGAAGACCCCGCAAACCACACAACTTCGTTCCCACGGCAATCGGATATACGTTCCGGAACGATCGGAATAAAATGCGGTCAAGGATTGCCAATTCAGCAAAAGCTGCACCAACTGTAAACATTTTTCCAAAACCGGAAAAAGCAGCGGAGTTGTTACAATAACAAGCACTACTCGACTCCTGGCGGCCAATGTTTTTGAGAACAAAACCGAAGATATGTACATCTAAATCGATTCTGCAATATTATCCAGCGTACGGGCCAATTATATCGCATCCCAACAGCCTTAATATGAATTTATATGAGAAAAGTACCAAGTACAGGATGAAGGTTAGACTTCCTTGCTACTATTCTCTTCCACTAAGCCAACTCTCCACATGTCAGAACGAGTTTAACGATCTCAATACACATATAAGCTATGATAAAGGCTTGAAACTATATTTAAGCAATAATTCTTTTCTATAAACAGAATGCCAAGTCATACCTGTCATTCTGTTTTCAATATTTAACTTCTCTGAGAATTTCAAATGAGTTTTTGTCTCCTTTCTTTGCACATTAGAATTCTATATTTCTGTGTAGTAGTTGGCACAACGCCTATTCCATTAAATTTCTTTTAAAATACAGATACTTAGCCTTGTAATTGGGTACAGCCTTAACCGCGTATACAGTCTGAATAGGATTTTCTTTAAATTAAATTTTTTCTAAATATTAAAAAAACGTATAAAAAAAAACCTTTTAAATATTAAGAATGATTAACACAATTTATTTCCAGTATAAATAAGGAATTCTCTACAGTCTTTGTCACAAAAAAAACCAACATTTTGTGCTTTAAACTTACTCCCAAGGTAAACGACCCAAAGGACATTCTTTCCAATTATGGGCTTCATCATCTACAAACAAAATTCGAGAATTAACTTGGTCAAGTATCCTTTCTTATTGTACTAGAAATCTATATTTACCTGGCAGTAATGTCCATATGCCATATTTTTTACGTTCTTCACTTATCTGCCTGTCAGCTGTATCTGTATCACCTAATTCTTCATCCAAATCCATAGCTTCCACAGTGTCAGTTTTATTAAGTTTCTTTAGTAGATCTTGAGCTGTAAATATTTTGTCGCCGCTCTTATTACTTTTTGATTGCTTTTCATTTTCTTCTAAATCAGCATTTGTTTCGAACATACAATCGATTAATGAAGTGAATGTTTGAATTTCAGTTTTACTTAATTCTGGTTGTATCAAAGGCAAAATGCTGAAAAGCAGGAAAAGATAATTATAAATACATGTCTTAGTTGTAATTGTTAAAGTCAATACCTTTTAAGTATGGGGGCAGTGTATTCATTTACGGCTTCTAAACGTTCTTCTACAAACTGGCGTTCAAAAACCCAAACCCATGGTCTACGAAAATGGTCGCCGATTATAAGAGTTCTCTTCATATCGATGCCACTGTAAATAAGTAATTCTCTGGTACCCTCCGATATTTGAGTTAAATCGTTGCTGGCAAATGGAGCTTCCTTAATGGTGGTGTCCTGCAATTTAAAGTAGTTTTAAAATATTTGAAGAATTAAGAAGAAATTCTCAAGAAAACTGCCAAAAATATTTAAAATTACTTACCGCATCTAATTCAGCTTTATACATTTTCTTGCATTGTCGAAACGCTTTGAAACCTTTTGCTATCTGAACAGCCCAAAAACTTGCCCCATGGCGTTTACTCGCTTCAGCTATAGGATTTTCCGTAACTTCAATTAAAGACAGAAATAGATCCTCTATAAAACCATACACGGCCATCATACGAAATAATGTTTGCGTTACCCTTAATACAGATTGCAAATCTTCATCAGACGTATGTATTCCAGCCAGAGTAAAGAAATAACGCATTTTCAAAAAAGCTTCCACATAAATTTCTATCATATCCTTCATGGAAACATCACGTTTTACCAACTGACATAGCTGCTGGGCAATAAGGTCAAAAACACTTTGCAAATTTGTTAATTTATGCTGTGTATAGAAATCTTTGAGGCTATGAAACCGTTTGCCATGCAAATGACGTTTAAGGGTTTTAATATTGGTGGCACCTTTCATGTGGCCTTCTAAGGCCGAGTCATAGATTTCAAAGAGTTCTGAGACATTTTCATCAAACTGTGTCTTATCTTTGCGTCTAATGTGGGCAGCATCAATGTCACTCATGGTATTGCGTTGAGAGGCCCAGTAATAGTCATGCAGCCAAACAATACAATATTCAGCGGTATTTCTTAACACTTGTAAGGGTGGTAAAACCTGACCATGAGCACATATATGTCTTAAGTCAACTACAAAGGATTGTAGCCCCAGTTCTTTAGCTGTCTGATACATGGTGCGCATATTGTGTGATTGCATTATTGATGACATGAAGTTGAAGAAACGCGTAAAAGCATTCGAATATAGAATTTGTAGTTCATCTGAGCTAAGTATTGTTTCTGGATTATCTCGCATTTGGACATCTAAGATCACATTGGTTGCCAAAACAGCTGCCGGGCATAATGTGCTGCGTCTTAAATTCCAAATGCGTATTTGGCTTAAGGCTTTTTGTCTTGTTTCCGCAGAATATTGTGCGCCGAACAGCCAGTCATAGACTTTATTAAATTCCTCTCTAATTTTGAGAATAATTTCAATATTAAATAAATTCAAGTTTTTAATAAATTGTACTTAGACTTACACATTCTTCCATGGTCCCACCACCGTTCTCCGTTTAATATTTTCACTGGAGTTTTTCTGTTGTTCGTCCGCAATTGTTTCATTCATGAATTCATCTTCTAAATCATTATTATCCAATTGCATTTTAATTAATTATTTATTCTTAAATCTCAACAAAACAATAAACAAAAATATTAACACGTGCAACAGCTGCAAACACAAAACAAAACTGTAAGTAAATGGCTGTTGTTTAACAGCCAGTGTTACATTAACAGTCGCACAATTGTAAACAAACAACAGCTGATCTTTATACCGGTATAACGGTCACGGCCGTGACTTTTAGAAAATAGTGATGCCAGACTGAAAATGTTTAATTGTAGTTAGAATTTAATTTGATTCCGTTAATTTGAATATTATTAGGTTTAGTAAAATTTGATGCATCCATTTTCTATAAAATTAAAGGCCTTATTTAGTATAATTAGAGTAATTACAGTATATACACGATTTTATTGAGATTTACAGATGGAAATTTACAGCTTAATAACACAATGCTTATTTATCGAATTATACGTATTCGAAAAAATTAGAATATTTGTTTCTATTTTTTTTTTCAGATATATTTAGCAACTTGGCCAATCTAAAAAGAAAAACACATTATTTTAAAGTAATATATATTAACCCACTCAATTATACTATAATTTATATACATACATATCGTTGGTCTCATGTAGAAAGGCCCTAACTCGCATTTTTTTTTTTTTTTTTTATTAAATTTTTGTGAAGAGGTGTATTTGTGTTAAATGCACTGGAATCACAAAAAAAAATCAATTTCGAAAAAAGTGTGAGTTAAGGCCTTACTACATGACACCAACGATATATACGTACGTAATAAAAATTATGGCTTACCTAATTAATTTTTTGTCTTTTTTTTTCTTAATTGTTATTTTTCACTTTTAAGTATTAGACTCCACTTGTTAAAGATTCATCCGAAGAGTTGGCAAATAAATCTTTATCTTTGGCAAATGGTCCCTCAACAGCCTTATTAACATTCTTCAAAACATTCGGTTGAATGCTAACAACTTTATCCAATACCTGCCTTAAATACTGTTGGTTTTGATTTAATATTAATGCCAATGGCTGTATATGATAATCGTAAATACGATAAGCCACTTTGTCCACGTTGAATAGCTCTTTAATATCTTTGGTTTGTAAGAGTTCACACAACGAATCGGGTAGCGAGGGTGAACTAGATAAAGAGTCTAACAATTCCATAGATGGTGTATTATCTGGTGTTATAACACTAGTGGGCAAAGATGTAAATGGACGACTAAGTCTAATGTCTGTTTGTAATTGCTGTTTGAAATGTGGCGGACAGTCATTGACTAGCATAAACTTCGACATCAGATCTTGTGTTGATTGTGTAGGCGTTAAAAGATTTTGAGAATTTGCAAATTCTTTAAAAAATTTCGTTGAAGGCAAGGGTCGCCTTAATGGTTGATAAGTGTCTGGTAATTTCGACTTTCTTTTATCTTGCTTCATAGGTATTGCAGCATTTCCCGGTAATGATAATCTTCTATTAGGTCTATGTATTCCACAGTTCTTTGTTTTCGATAATATCTCTTCAGAATTAATTTTAAGCACAGTTTTTCCATAGTTTTTTTTCGAGTCTTTAAGTTTGTAATGTTTTTCTAAACTATTGGCTTTATTGCTGCTTCTAGTGTTTGTATTGTTGGGCCAAATGGGTTTTTTGAATGATTTAATTTTTAATGTTGAAAGTTTTGTACTAAATGGATTCCGTTTGGATTTTTTATTAATTTTAGTAACCTTTTTAAAATCCTTACTCTTCTTTGTTGTTGTACTCGTATTCGAAATTGCCATTGAACTTTTATCGTTAGAATTTTTTTGGACAGATCGATTCGTTTTCATTAATTCGGGTGGCAATTCAGCTTTTAGGTGGTCATCAATTTTAATTACTTTTGTAGCAAGATTTTTCTTTAAAATCGAAGTTCTTTTGTTACAACGTTTGATCTGCCATTGAGGTGATTTCTGATGTTCATTTTCAGTTGGATGTGTAAAATTTTTACTTGAAATAAAATTTTTGCTGCTTTCCCTTGATGTACAATAATTATCTGAATAGGGAACATCATTGGATTTCAAAGTAGTGTCTAACAAAGTTTGTAGTTCATCACTAATTGGTTCACTAGTTGTGGTAATTATTTCAGTTTTTAATACCGTGTTTTGTAAATCAGTAATTGTAGCTCCATTTGCTTCAGTTGTTTTATTTAGTGGGCATTTAACTTCCTTGAAATCTTTCAAAAGCGAGGAACAGTTACCCTTAGTAGTATTGACAATGTTTTTATCTTTTGTTTTAATATTCTTACATGATCTTTTTTTGTTTTTAAAAGCCGTGTTTTGTTTTCGATCGATTTGGTTTACTTCTTGGGTTGGTTTTAATTTTAAGTCTGCAATTGAAGATTCTGGAAGAAAAAAAATTGTATTGTGATAAGCCGTGAATAATTCAGACAGATTCTTTGCAACATCAGAAAACCACATTTGTACTTACCTTCAGGAATTTTATTATCCAAGGCTAAGGTTTCTTCTTTTAAACTTGTTAACGAACTGTGTATTCCCTCTTTGGACGTTTCTTTTATTGACTCTTTAGATTTCTTCGATAAATCTAAAGGTACGTCGTGCTGAGGCTCTTCTAGTCTCTTATCCCAAGGAGTCCCAGTTTGTTCGCAAATAAAGGTCGGATGGACTTGTCCTAAATCTTCTGTTGGTAAAACAGGTAAATCTTGTGAAGCTCTAATTTGTAACCCAGTTTTATCTGAATATTTCCTCTTTCTCTTGTTATTAACTTTGCCAATACATGAAGTCAAATTACATAAACAATAATCATTTAAATAAATTGATCTCATTTTTGATTTGTTTAAAATTCGTTGAGATCGCCGCAGAGGTTGTGCAGAAGAAGGTTGTGGAGCAAAGCTTTTAATGGCGGAGCTAACTGTGTGCGGCATGTTAGAAATGGAAAACAAAAACCATAATAAATAAGTCTTAGAATTTATTTTTGCCAAAGGAAATTTGCATACCTTTTATTAAATTTTCCACTTCTGAACAATATGTGGCCTCACTGTCACTTTTGGAACACATTTTTAAACAAATTTTCTTCTAAACGATATAATATTAACGAATTTTTACTTTTTTAATTAAAAAGAATGTTAGTTAGTAAAAGCAGTGTTGAAAAATTCAGTACTTTTGTATTTTTTTTTCAGTACTTTTTCATTTCAAAAATATCGCAGTAACCCCCATCAGTACTTTTTTCATCAAATTTGTTTTTGTTCGTTCAAAAAATAAATATTCGCACATTCCTTTTTCCGTTTCCGGGTTTATTAAGTAAAAATTAAGTCCGGTTTGTTTAATGTACTACTATGTGGTCTGTCTGTCTAATAGGTAGTTACAAGTTAAAGTAGCCCTTATTATAGACGCCTAAAAGGCCACTGGTTCAACCCCAGGTCAGACAAAACGAAAACAAAAAACATAACAGAGTATTATAAATAAAATATGTGTGTGAATAAAATAATGTGTAGAAAAAGTAAGGTGGTCCAAAAAGAGGCCCCCGGTTCTTCAACTCCAGGTTCGGACAAAACGAAAACATAATAAATAAAAAATGCATAATAATAAAAATGCTCGCTTCCAACCAGGAAGATAGAAAAGAAAACCAAAAAAATTTAGTTGTGGTGAGTTTTTACAAAATGTGGTGAATTTATCCGGTTTGAGGAATAAAATCGAAGTATGGTAAGTTTCTAGTAGGGTGAGTTCTTCCAAAATGTGGTGAATTTATCCGGTGTGGTGAATAAAATCGAAACTCATCAAAGTGCCGTTATTCGAAATGGGTACTGTATTGCCATAAATACATATACTGTATAACGTGATTTGGACGGTGTATGTCTAGAATAAGTAATTTTCACATCTGTTAGTGGAGGCATTCACCGATATGTCTGATTACTGCATTAAAACAATGTTGCCATTGTGTCCATTCTATTTAAAATTCTAAAAAATTAAAATTGGAAAACTGCAAACAAAAAATAATTAAATTTAAATTATTTTCTAAATGAATTTTTGAATAATTTCTTTCTTTTATGTTTTATACCCAAAATGCTTGCAAATTAGACATTCTTTGTCGAAATATTTATAATTTTTTGTGCATATTGGGTCTAATTTAACATCAGGAAAAATTATTAAATGATTCATTCATTTTTCCCTCTTTTTCAGAAGTTGGTTTTTTTTAGTTTCCTGGGGCAACATTTTTTCAATTTCAAAACATTTTAGTACTTTTTTATTATTACAGATTTTATGGTTTGAGCTTTTCAATTAGGCGATATGAATAACGCCTATAATGCCCTATACTGAATGTCTTTATGTTTGGCTTTAGATTACGAAAAGCAATGAGGGGAGAACGATTGCCGAACTGTTCCGTCGATGTTTGACTAAACACACTTTTACGTTTCGAATCAACTGTTCTTGTTTTGTATATGAGAAACATACAGTTGTTAATTAAGTAAGTTTTTCTATTCCATTCCGTACAGAATAAATAAATATATTTTTTTTAAACTACCATTTGATGCAAAAAGGTACTCTTTCAGTACTATTTCAAAATTTCAAGTTTACAACACTGGTAAAAAGTATACGGTTACAGATCAATCTTATTAAACGCTATTACCGACTTAAATATGGAAACAAATTAATGATATCATAACATTGTGAATTGCACTGTATAGAAAGAAGAAGAATCACTTTTAAGTTGTTTGTATATTGTATTCCAGTACAATTTTTTCTGAAAAGTTTATGAACAAGTATAAAGACACAAATAACGATAAAATGTCCGATGACAAGCAAAATACGATCATTATAAGGGATCCCAATAAAGCCAACAGTCGCATATTTGTAGGCAATTTGCCACAATGTACCCGCGAAGAATTGGAGAGTATATGCATGCCGTACGGCAAAGTACTGGCCTCCTTGGTGCAGAAAAACTTTGGTTTTGTTCAGTTTGAGTCTGAACAAGTTGCCAATAAAGTAGCGTCAGCACTTAAAAAATCTACTTTTAAGGGAAACACTATCACGGTACGAAATGCTGGTGCTTCGAAGAAAAATCAACCGAATGTTACGCAAAATAACAATATGGCCCCAAACATTTGGCAACCACCAGGACAGCCTGCTATGTCAATTAACACAGTGGGCGGAGGACCTATGGATAATACTGACCAATCCAATTACAATGATTGTGAGATTATTGTTGTGGATCGTAAAAATACGTAAGTATTTCAAAACATTGTTTAGCTTGGAAACTTAATTGTTCCTTGTCTGGCTTTTATAGGAAATATGCTGAAATGATAGAAGATCGTTTGAAACGTTTAAATTTAAGAGTCGATGTGCTCTTTCCCAAAGAAGAATTTCCTTTAGGCAAAGTGGTAAGTTTTTGTCAATTTAGCTGCTTACAATTATGCTTAGACGGGGAAGTTACAGCCCGAGTTTCTGTTTCAAATTAAACACATGTTTTGATTCGAAATTGATCACTTTTTAATATGTAAAAAATTCTTTGCAAACCTTATTGAAAACGTTTTCTACATTCTAAATTTCTTCCCTTCTAGCTTTCTAATATAGCTTCACGAGGTTGCTTGTATGCAGTCCTTGTGACGAATCAACATGAGGAACATAATAGCATAACGGTGAATATATTGTATGGTCAACCAGCGGAACATCGTAACATGCCTGTAGAGGACGCTATTAAATTAATAGGCGATGATTTTCGCAAAAAGCTAATGCGCGATAAAGCTGCTGGAGTAGGAATGTCACAACAACGGAATATTGTCCCCCCTACAATGAATGTTCTACCACATTTACCGAATCCGGTTCCCATAATATCTGCAAACAGCTCCAATTATATGGCACCCCCACTAAAAGAACGTCACCCCGAAGCAATACAAACACTGCTTAATTTATTAGCTTCAAATATGCCCCTAACAGTTTTGCAATACGATCGTATTATTAAATATTTAGAACAGAGGCGGGAGTTACAACTTAAAGTAGAATTAGGAGATGCTGCTGATGGTATGGAGAAAACTGTACCAGATCCTGAAATTGAATTACAGAAGAAAATTTTAAATATCCTGAATAAACCCTCTGTAGCGGAAACTCATTATGAGTTATTATATCCCACGTTAGAAGCAGTTCAGGAAGATCCCCGTATTATGGAATTGCTAAGGGATGTTAGGGTACAAAGAGCTTTAGATTCTTTAATGGATTCCAATTTAGTACCCACCATTGAGAATTTAATGAAATTTTAAATAAAAACTATTCATCTTAATTTATAGCTAAACAACAATTAATATATTTTGTTTTGGCATATAATAATGCTCTTTAAATTTATTTTAAGGCCAAGAACGTTTGGCCTCATTGCCCTGGTATTTGCCACGATATTTAAGACCAGTCACCAAAGTTGAGCTCTTAGGGAATGCGGTTTGACCATTAAACTTGGTATCAGTTTCTGAATTAAAACGAACATAATCATACTGTATATGCAAATTCTCGGGCAATTGCATTTGTTTCAAAGCGTCATAGGGCACCGTAGTATTAACTGAAGTTTCGTAGAACTTAATAACATCACCTGTAAAGAGGAAAGATTGTAAGTAAGTTAATGCAATCTTACGATAGATAAACTGCAATAGCTAATTTCTTTACAAGCCAGTTTTCCTGTTTTTAAGTCATCGCCAATCACTACTTTTACTCACCAACTGTTTTTAATTCGTGTACTTGTGAATTTGGGACACCATGTTGAAAATCAGCAAAGCAGGCTTCCAAAAATTTAAATTTTTCTTCTAAGCTTTTTAGACCGTATTCCTGTTTGTTGGGAATTTGTAATGTTGCACAGATGGTGCGTATCTTTTCGGCAGCATTTGTTGGTGGGTCATAAGGCTTCAACGGTCTCAAAAATCTATACAAAATCAATATAAACATCAAATATGGTCTAAAAACCTTATATTTCATATTACCCCTTATTGCTTAGAGACTGTCCCATGGCTGCGATTTGTCCTCCTGTTTTGGCTTTGGTTGAATAACATCTTAACCAAGCGCTCTAAAAGTAAAAAGAGGAAAAAATTAATCAGTTTTTATAAATGACTTGTATACTGAATACTTACACTCTTTTGTAATAAATTACCTACAGTTTTAGTTAAATTTACTTGCATTTTAACTTATAATTTTCAGAAATAATTTCCAAGTTAATGCGGTTTGCCAATTAGAAAATAACAACAGCTGTTTAGAGAAAATATTTTATAAATAAACTTGGCTGTACTTTTTCTGTAGCTATTTGCTATAAATGATAACACAGGCAATGTTGCCAGGAAATAAAAAATTTTGTAACCAACTTTTGAAATAGAAATTACCAAAAAAGGTTAAAAATAACCAGATATATTTTATTAGTAGTTTTTTTTTACCAATATTTTTTAATACAATGGGTCCTTACACTTTCGAACTAAGCATAAAGAAATTGTAAATATTTAGACAAAGAATTTCCTGTCTTTGAATAAGTTCGAGAGTAAGAAAAATTATTCAAAAATTTATTTACAAATAGCTTAAACGTAAATGTTAATATTTCATGAATTTTACATTGATTGTTGTTGATTGCTTTTATTTATATATATGAAACAATATATTTAATTTTTTAGATGCGTAATAAATAGAATTTACTAACATAATGGCAACACCACGTTCGTTGAACGTACTGCCTTTGTTATTCAGGGTCTGTGTACTCACTAATTGGTAGTGCAGTGCAAAATGGCAGTAATAGTATTGTATTTTGTATTAACAGTATTGCAGTATTTTGCAGTAATAGTATTGTGTTGCATTTAATTCTTTCACACCGAAGAAACTCACCACGCCTGAAACTCATCACACCTGCAACTCACCTCTCATAAGACTCGTCACACCTAAAACTTACCATAATTGAAACTAACCACACCCGAAACTCACCACATCAAAAAGAATTTTTTGTCCAGATCGGTTAGTCCGTCAGGACTGACCGGAATCTGCCCGAATCCATCATAAGTTAAGTAAATTACCACAAAAACTACATTAACCCTCTTTCTCACCCGACACATACAAACAAACACAATGAGAAAGAAACCCCACCACACCACCGTCAACAAAAACAACACGTACGCCAATTTCTTAAAGACAAAGGGGGCTTAAAATTCATTTGTACAAACTGGACACGTAAAAATAATGTGCGAATATTACAAAGGCTTGTTTTTGAACGAATTTTTCAACCACCACCAGTGTTGAATGCCTCTCGAGTTTAATCACTTATTTGAATAACAGTGTAATGAGTTATTGACAACATTGTTTATATTCGGCATCCCATTATTTTGAAAAATTGTAAGCGAGTAAGAGAGATAGCCAATATAATACACTATTTCTTATTCAGTTTTTTATGACATTTCCACAAATATAGAGCGAGAGGAATTGAAATCAGTTTGGTTTTAATTTGCAGCAGACAAACTTTCTGTGAACTTGAAAACAAATTGCACACGAAAAGTAGTATAAAGTGTCTACAAAGCAATAGAGACTTTCATAAGTAGGATTAAATATTTAGAAAGCACAAAAAATTTTGCCGAAACGTTTGTAAATCAAAGCAAAAAAGAGTTAAAAAAATTATAGTGATTTTATGACAAGGTTACAAAGATATTTGGCATTGTTGCTACAGTGCGTGTGTGTATGTGTTGTGTATAGATGTAAGTCGGTTTTTTCTTGCTCTCATCAACGTACATATATTTGTGTGTGTGGGTGAATTTTTGCCGACAACATGGAAGAAAGTGACAAATATATACATCTGCATCATTCAAAATATTATAGAGCAAGAGAGATGAAGTATATGTTATAGAAAATAAAGATATAAAAATTGTTAACAAGAAAAAACGCAATTTTATGCGCTAATTGTTGCTCTAAAAAAATTAACAAATATAAAAAGAATTTTTGAAGTCGTAGTGTTAAATAAAAAATAAAAGTGTGAGTTTAAAATACCAAACGGAGTAAAGAACGTATTAAAGTGTCACACGAATTGGAAGGGAAAGTTTTTCGCTGTTTGTTATTGCAGTGAGGGAAAATCAATTATTTTTATCATAGTGTATGTGCGTAAAAGTATATACGGCTTTACAGTGTGCGAAAGTGTGAGAGTATGTGTATACTGTATTTGTAAGAAATGGCAACAATGATCAGTCACAGTTGCAAAATGAAAAAAAATTTCGAAAAAATATTGTAATTTTTAACAAAAAATTAAAAGTTTTCTTTAAAATTAATACAGAAATTGAAAAATAATTAATTTAATTGATGATATAATTAACAAATTAAGGATATGATTAATGCGATGAATGTAACAGTACTAAAAAAATACAACCCTGAGTAGCTGTAGGTAGTATAGTACAAGAAAAAAATCTGTATATTCTGCTCGCCAACGCCATTTTCAATTCTATAGCTGTCGCAGTCGTAAACGTCATGTCGCCAATGTTGCTCTACGCGTTTTACTAAAAAATATTGTTCCCCTTCGTTTTATATTTTATTAAATATTTAAAGAAATAATTTATTACGGTAATGAAAATATCAAATGCTATATCCGCTTAAGGTGTTTTAATATGAAAAAATTACTGGTGGTAAAAAAGTGTTGAAAAATGTGATACAAAGAGATATTTAAAAAAATATCGATTAGAAAAATCACAAGTGAATGGAAAGTGGAGCAAAAATTGTTAATGAGCAGCTAAAAAATACACTCAAAAGAAAAAAAAAAATGTCAAAAATAAATAAAAAAAAAAATTCAAATAAAAAATCCTAATAAGGTGTCTAAATGAGTAAATGAATATGAATATATAAAAAATAAAAGGAATTATAATCATAATGAAAAATATTCGATCGATTTTAAATATCAAAAGAAAAAATTCCTATATGACGCGTAATTTTGCAATTTTTTTTTATTATGTTCTCTTTTGCTATTTCCGTTAAAAGGGAAGAAAAACATACAAAAAAAACACACACAGAGTAGAAGACAACTTTGAGTAAAAAAGCAATAATAAAAGCAACTACAACAAGGCAACAGCAGAAGTAGAAACAGCAGCAGCAGTTATACAGCATAAAGTAGAAGAAGTTCATTTGTTGTTTTTCTTTGCTTTGCTTTGTTTTTGTGAATTTTATCTCGCCTCTCTTCATTTAGTTTTACAGTGTGAGCGAGAGACAATATTTGCTTTTTAAGTTCATATCAGTGTTGCCATTATTACCCAATAGTGAGACCGATTGTTTTCTGTTTGTACTGACTTTTTCAAACATTTCAACTTTTCTTTTCGAATAAAAATGATCGTTTTTGCGAAATGAAATGAATCTTCAAAAATTTGAATTCTGTAGCTTATCCACACATTTTTTTTATAAATAATAAAAACAAGTTTATATTGAAATGAATGAAATGAAATTATTTTGGAGGAGCAATTTTTTTCTAATAAATACTTTCACAAAGATACTTTTTATACAATTGCATTGTGAATTAAAAGTTTATAAGAAATATTAGCAATAAATGCGTGGGAGGTAGTAAGGATATTTTACTGATTTGTAGGATTGTTTTAAAGAAACATCCAAACGAACGCACATGAAAGTATTATTTTGTACTGTCATTCAAATGTGGTGCAGTAGTAGTCATAGTATACGGTGGTTACATAAATAATTGTTCAATGGATTTATCGTCAAAAATATATATTTTCCTTGCAATAACCTCTTTAGATGTTGATAATTTCTTTAGGCAAATATACTGATGAACATACGAAATATTTAAAATCCGAACAACATTACTGTATGAATTTTCCGCAACACAAATATAGTGATTGCATACAGTTTACATTTATATATTTATTGTATAAAGAAGTGATTCATCTATCATCAAATCTTAGGAGTTGAGCTAATTTATCAAACGATTATGAGGAATGCAATGGCATTTCATATGTTATTTATATTCTAGAAATACATATGAAAACATTTTCTTTCCTTTAAATTATTAACGTTAATGTGTTTTGAAAAGCTTTCGGTTTTACCCTTGTATAGGAAGTATGTTTTTATATAGCATAGGCAACACTGGTTAGTTCTCTTACTTATTCGTGAGCTCGTTCAATAAATGTATGGAGGAGCATATGAGTAGTGTTCATTATTAACTTTGTATACAATAAAGTTTGTTGCAGAAATAACAACAACTGAAGCTGTGTAGAAAAAGAAAAATAACATATTTGTTTGAAAATATCCGTATGAAACCAGCAAACGACAGACGGACAAACTACTTTACACCACCACCAACAGAGATTCAGTAATATCGGTAGAAGCAGTAGAAGTATATACGTTTTTGTCTTTTTCTCTTTTTCTTTCGTACTCAAACATGTAGTAGGTATGTGTGCTGAGCAGAAATATAAAAACACAAAATTTATGTAGAAAAGTAAAGAAATGCTAAAAGAAAAACTCTGATGAGCTAAGAGAATAAATATTAAATACTTAGATTTTATAAAAGGAAAAAAGACGATAAATACCTATATAGTAATAAATAATAAAGTGTATTATAATTTATGTATTTCCTTTTTTGTTAGTAAAATTTTATATACCTACATCAGACTTTTCAAGCTTTCTTGGTTATTAAATTGAATTTTTTAAGAAAGAAAGTAAACAAAAAGAGAAAAATGACACAAAGAGAGGCAAGTGAAGAAAAGAAGAAATTTATTTTTTATATTTTATTAAAAATTTGTTGATTTAATTAACCGTTTGATAATAATAAATCCACCAAAAGGAAAATTAGAAAATAAAATGCAATTAAAAGGGAAAGTAATTTTAATCTTAAACTTGAAAAATCCCAATAAAAAAGTGGGAAATAATTAGTAAATCTTTTGTTATTGCAAAATCCAAATTCGTTTATCTATGTTTTTGTTAACTATCATTTTGGTTTAATACCTACCTATGCGTTTGAAAGGATCCGAAAAAGATCTGAAAAAGAATTCTTCCTTTTGTGGTTTGACCCATAATTTTATGCAATAATCGTTTGAAGTGTGTGTGTTCCTTTTCCAAAAACAAATTAAATTCAATTTTTAATTATTTGTTTATGATTTGAAATAATCGTAATAAACGTGTAAAAGGGCTCAAGAAAATTTTGCCATGATTGTAGTAATAACCTAGCGACAGTTGCTGCACGTCAAAAATAGTGCATAAGGTTCCAATTGCCTCTTAATTAATATATTTAACTAAAAACTTCAAATCTCGATTTTAGTCGTCTTATTAAACTTTTTCTAATTAGGAATTCCGTTGGAAAAAAATTCAGTCCTTCATGAGCTGTTTGGACTCCACTCCAGACTTAGCTGCATTTTTATGTGGGCAGAAATATAAATATTAATATTCTTCAATGTTTTTTCTTGCATCGCCAATGTTTTTAGTTAACCGCAATAAATACCTATCTACTATTTTATACAAATGTGGTTTCAGCATATTCACAAATTTGATAACAGATTTTAATTATTACTTTTATTCGTTTCTACAGCGAATTTTTAATTAATTATTTAAATCATTTCTGACACTTGCCTCTCTTAAACGAAATGCAACATTAACGCAAAGAAAATTCGAACATTGCTAGGATTTTCACTCGTTTTGTTTTAGGAAGTCATACTTTAAATATTATTGCATAGGCCAATCCAAAAATTTTGAGAATGCTTAGACTTAACAAAGTTGATATTCTTTTAAAATAAAAAATATTCTTATTAGAACTGAGATAGTAGGAACAGTATACTTATAATACCTATATTGGTTTCCTAATTTCAATTTGTACTAGAAAAGAAAAACGTAAAACTTTAAATTATTCCGCTACTACTACTTACTTTTTTATGCTTGGCTGATATTTAATGATTATTTGTTGTTTGTTTACTTTGTAAGATAATTGAGATTCTCATCTACATACAGTACAATAGTTATTCGAAAAACAAACAGCAACTCCTTTTCTTCCTCTCACGTCTAATCTTGTTATAATTGTTAGTATTTTGAGCTCCATTGTAAATAGAAACAAAAAAACACAACAACAACGTACTTTGTATACATAAACATTGTCGTATTATATATTTTTTTTTTTTTAATTTTTGTTGTTTCTTTGCTCTGTTGAAAAAAAAAAAACATAGGAGAGAGTAGTAATGGTACATCTGATGAGTTCAGTGTTGCCGTTTTCATTAATTTAATAAAAGTTGTTTATTTTTTCTTTCGCATGCAGAACTTGTACTTTATTAATTTTTGATTTCCTTTCTACCTCAAATCATCAAACGTTAATTGAAAAATGGAATAAGCTTAAGAAGCGAATGTGAGTCTATATAAACGGTGTTATGTTTTTATGTAATCACCTGTTTCAGCAAGACAAACGATTACAGAAAAACACCAGCAAAACCATTTAATTTTGTTTGTTGTTTTATCGTTTGTCGTACAAAAACAAAGCTTTTGATATAAATATGTTTTTAATGACGTCTGTTCGAACTTTGTGTTTGTTGGTAAGTAGGTATGTTCCTGAACTACTTAATGAGCATTATATTATTATCGTCCCATCCAATTGTTACAATGTTCATATTGAATTTGAACATTCATGTATTATACCTATTATCAAACATAGTTACAACAAAACGGTCAATTCAAGAAGAGATGCGCTTAAAGAGTATTTGAAAAAGAGTAGAAAAATCGCTAGTGTTTTTTAATAAAATTTTTTCCAAACTCTTTGTTTTACCGAATTTTTTTTTTTTTATAAATTATTATTTTATTTCAAGCTCAGCAGTTTAGCCTTCTTTGCTTCTACCACGAGCCATGTTTCAGAACAGTAGATAAACAGACTTCACGTAGTTTTTACCGTTTTGACACTCAGTTGAAGTGCAAGTCTTCAATTTCACTGCCGGCAAAAGCCAAAGCACGTCAACCTTTTTAGGACCATTTTATAACGTTATAGGTAGGTATCGAGATTAAATTTTTTTATCTTCGTTTTCTGTGTCATTTTTCATATCAATGGTTAAAAAACCAATTAAATTCTTTTACATTTTTTGTTATCCTGCGTGAAAAAATTCAGCTGAATTTATGAATACGTTTATAAAGTACGGCCTATTCGCATATTTTGTCTTCATTAAGTATTCAGATTATTCAAATTATGCTTAGTTTGTATTGTAGAAATTGGGTTATAAGAATTACAATGCTCTGGCAACACTTGGAAAATATGCATACGTATAAATGTGTGTGCATGTTTTTATTTATTTACTTTTTTGCCGTTTTGTTTTTCTTTTAATTCATGGTAGGTATAATATGTGTTTTCATTTTTTGTTTTGTGTTTCTCGAACTCTAGTGTGCGTGCATCGCCCTCGACTTGATTTTATGTTCTCACATCGCACACAACACACGACTGAAACCAATAACAATAGATACAAAAGAAATTTACAAAAAGTAGGTATGTGTAAAAAATACTACAAAAACAGTGTGTGTAATTAAAGATGTTAAAAAAGGAGTATTACACAGTTTTAAGGGGCATAAAATACTATTTTCTACAATAAATAATTTAATATTACAAAAGCAAATAAAAAATAGGCACATTTTCTTGACAGTAGTTTCTTACTTTCTTGTTGATTTTTATTTTCTTATTAATTGAATATTATCAAGATTGATATTGAAAGAATTACAGATAATAACAAAAACAAATTAAATATAAAAGTAGCAGTTTTAATGATTTGTCATTCTCTATTCATAATCATTCACACTCACACATAATCAGATTTAATTTCAATAATCTTACAGTAGCATTTTACACTCTTAATATGATTCAACTTGTTTTTGTATTTATTATTGATGTGTTAGTATTTCATTATCCACTGAGAGTATGGCAACTCTGCTAAATGTTGAAAAGTAAAAACAAAAACAAAAAAACGTAAAGAAATAAAAGACAATAAAGCAAAATAAGCAAAATTTCCATTGTGTAGACAATCGATGTCGTCGTTTCATTCGTTGGTTGGTTAGTAGTCGAGTTGAGTATACGGTTTTAATAACATTTGAATTTTTAAAATTTTGTAAAATTCGCACAATATTAAAGAAAAAAGCGAAATTTTTCATAAATTAAACGCGAATGTATTCTATTTAAACTTTTATAAAGAATTAAAAAAATGAAAAACGAATTCCAAAAAAGGGAAATAAGTTTCATTGTTATTATCAGCTGCGAATATTTAGCGAAAAGATAAAAAAAAAGAAATTATAAAATGGTTTGTTTAATAAGTGTTACAAAAAAGAAAAGTGCTTCAAAATAAGACAGAAATTTTCTTTGATTTAATATTTAATAAATAAAATGCTTAAATGCAATAATAAAATAATTGATTTCATAAATATATTTTTATTTTCTTAACGTCATCATGCCTGCCATATCCACACATCTCTCTTACAAAGTCTAATGGTTAGTTGCTATTTGGACCGATTGCTCGTTTCACATATGAATTAAAATCAGTAGAAAAAGAAAACAAAACAAAAACAAGAAGAAGAAGAAAACATTGTACAAATGTAGCCACTACTACTAAATATACACAACATAATATACAGTACTAAACATACACACTCTTACGCACACTTATAAAAATTTTATACAGTACTAGAGTGTAATTTATTTTTTTTGCTTTGCTGTCTACGGCGATGAATTTTTACCAAAGCACCCAGGCAGACAGCAGGCAAACACAATATATTCATTGAAATAATACAACAAAACAAAAATTTTTACTCATTTTATTTCTTTCTATATTTCCTTCGTTTGCTCTCTCTCTCTCACGCTCTTGATTTTCTGCTTTGTTTTTGCTCTTTGCAATAATATAAAGACAAGAGTTGTTTGTTTGTGTTTGTACTCAGGGCAGCGATAATAGCGAGCAAAACAAAAACATAAATAATATAATATAATAATATAAATCAAAACAAAACAAGGCATTTAAGAAATAACAGCAAAAATTACAATAACAACACTGATACAAACAAAATATGTAGTAATAAAGGTTGCCATTTATTTATTTATTTGAAAATGTTGTGTGTGCGTACGTAGGTATGTACGGTTTTATATAAACACAGGAAAGATTGAAAATTTCATTATCAGACAAAATGACACGAAAAAACTAAAAAAAAAAAAATAAAAGTAAACAAAGAAAGCAAAATAATATACATGCATATGTACATACATATAATTATGTTTCGTTTTTTTTTTCATTATTTTTTTAAATCTATTTAGTGTTTGGTGCTAAATTAAAGTAAAGCAGCATAAATTTAAATTGCAGTACATCAACCAAATATAAAAAGTAAAACTAAAAAGAAACACAGAAATAAAATATTAATAATTATCACATGAATAACATATATGTATATCAAACTCCTCCTACCTTCTTTTCTCTTACCATCAAATATCTGTCACTTGCAAACACTTCTCTCTATTGACTGTCCAAGAGCAGAGTGTGTTCATAATTAATGTATGGAAATTTAAAGTGAGTGCATTTAATAAAATATGAGACATTAACAAAAAAAAAAAAAAAAGTAAGTCTAAATGACTTAATAAATAAAAAAAAATAAAATAAAAATTCTTCCAAAAGAAAAAATTTAGAAAATCTTTACAATAAAAAGAGAAGAAAAATAACAACAAAAATAAACGTTTATTGAAATAAATCTTCAACTAAGTTAACCCGCAAAAATAAAAACAAAAACAAGAAAAATAAAATAAAATAAAATTTCAACGCCAAGCAACAATTGAGAAAATGAGGAGCTGTTGTTGTATTACAAATAAAATCTATGAACTATGACGCATCAATCACATCAGACAAACGGCGCTAGTTTGGAGGATTGCCATACAAACTTTTTTGCCTTGGTGAGTAGCAGTATGTTATTGTTATTGTTTTTATTGTATTATAGTAAACGGTTTTGGTAATATTGATTTCATATATTGATTTGCAACACAAACATGTTATAGCATCTCGTTGATCACAGTTCACAATCTGTGTGTAATCATCTTTGAGCAAAATGATTTCATGAGTTTTAAATAATTTTTAGTAATTTAGTGTGAATTCAGAAGTATTATTTGAAATAGAAGAATTAAAAAATTAGGAACTTGATGGATATATTTTAGAAATAGCAGAAACGGTGCTTCTTTATAGGTAGCTTCTGAAATCCTTCCGCTTCGACTTGCTTGAAGCATGTACTTTGTCATTAACTTACATAAGCCTTAACCTGTAATGTTAAAAAACTTTGAATTTTTCCCTGGTTATCTGGCGGTTTAGATTACCGTATTGCTCCGCAGATGGAAGTATAGTCTTCAGAATAGCAATATAGGTACTAGTTTTGGAATATAAAGTATGAACTATAAAACATTGTTTGAGGCTCTTAGCTGTATAATATGGCCTTCCTTTACTTGCAATTTCATAATTTTCATATAATAAAAAAAAGGAGTAGGTGCCTATGAAAAATAGAAACAAAAGAGGAGAAACCTAATTTGTTTCTTACAAAATTGGGTGTCATCTGAGTCGATGTAAGTAGGAAACTCAACTCGAAATAATTTTCCATAACCTTAGAATAAATTTTAATTTTTAATTAAAGGTTTGGCTTTGGAAAATTTTAAATAATTTCCGGCAAGACTGTTTTGTTTACTATTTTGCTAATACCTCTCCCTCCCACACTTACTCTCTCTCTCTCGCTTATTTGTCTCTCCCTCCATCTTGTAATAGATATTATTTTTTTGAATTTATTTATTTTGTACCATATTTTTAAAATAAATAAAAAGAAACTTGTTTGTCGACTTTATTTTTTATTTTTTTTTTTTTTTTTTTTTTTAATATTAAACATTCGTCGTATGTATGAAAAGAAGTTTATTTAATCTTATTCCAACTATAAATAAGAGTACTTTGTTATATGAGTATATTTTACATACATACATACATATGTACATAGTATTGTTTGTTGTGTATATGAGTGAATTTGTCTCAATATAAATAATCTGTTGCACAAATACAAAAATAAATAATGAGTATAAAAAATTAAAACAAAAAAACAAAAAAAAAACATGAAAACACGATAACAATAAACAGGTGTTGTTGATTTAAAACTGTGTTCTTTTGTTTTGCTTTGTTTTTGATTGAGTGAATATTTTGTTGTAGTAGTTCTTGTTGCTATTGTTCATCTGTCATATACGTATGTACATATGTATGTGTGTGTGTATTTACATATTATTTCTGAATGAGGTTCTTGTGATAGAGTTAAACGATATTGACCTCATCCTCTGATTATTATTATTATAGCATCGTTAACTGTTTTATAAATTTCTTTATTAAATCATTGAAAAGAAAAATTGTTGCGGGTGTGTTTTATTCATGTAATTGTTTAATTGAAAAATATTTTATTTTGAATATCGTAAATTGAAGGGTTAATTAAATTGTATGTAATTTATTCTCTTAATGCAGTTTTTTTTTTCTTACATACAGTGTTGGAAAAAATAATAGAAACGCATCAAATTTTTATTATTTCCTTAAATTTTTATTTATCTTTAAGTAAATAAAAAAAGGTATATACATAAACTTAAAAGTATCCCCATTGTCATTTACATTAGCAAGAATTTAACAGCGATTTCCAACAATAAAAGTTTATTACGAAAAAGTATACAATATTTTAATGATAAACTAGTAATCGTTTCTATTATTTTTTCCAACACTGTACATATCGTTGGTCTCATGTAGAAAGGCCCTAACTCACACTTTTTTCGAAGTTGATTTTTTTTTGTGATTCCAATACATTTAACACAAATAGGTACATACACCTTCTCACAAAAATGTAAAAAAAAAAAATATTCGAGTTAGGGTCTTTCTACATGAGACCAACGATATGTGTGTTAAGTTTTCGATCACTTCTATTAACGTCAACAATTTCTTAACAGTTATAACGGGAGGTATTCCACGGAAGGAGATTTGAAATTACTAACGAGATCTACAGAAGTTATGAAAAGAAAAATGAAAAGAGAACAAAACATTTTTCTGTCATTGTCTGGATATTGGGAACCTAAAGTAAAGAAGTCTTCGACAACCAAGACTTATTGACAACGTGTTTAGCCAATATTGTTTTCGATAAAACCAAGGCCTTCATAAAGTTATCGAATTGGTTGATAAAGGCTAGCCAAGAGCAATAGAGATATTGTAACGGCTGTTGTTGTTGTTGTTGTAACAGCTCGGCTGTTGTCTCCGGAAGCTTCTCCCTGTATGTATATAAGAAATGTTATTTGTAAATATGTGGGCAATTCACACAAGCCGTTGTATCATTGTATTGAGTGTATTGTTGGACGATTATACAACAGTGTATGATTGTTGTTGATAATTTTTGAAAAACATATGAAAACATATACACATTTTTTTCATATGTTTTTAACAGTTGTATTGGTTTCGTGATATCAAATTGTGTGAATGAAAAAAATGTGTATATGTTTTCATATGTTTTTCAAAAATTGTGTTGGTTTCGTGCTATCAAATTGTTAGAATTCCAAAAAATACATTTGGAATATGAAATACACAATACAGCATAGCATTGAGCGTTCACAAATAACCAAGTGTATTCAATACAACATACACGATACAAAGTCGTGTGAATTGCCCAATGGTTGTATGCCTGTGTAATTCGGTTCGAGATGGAATGAATTAGAGATGCAGATAATTTGTTGTTAGTTGTGTGTGTATGTTGTCTGATGTTATGCGGTTGGTAGTCCAAGGCTGTAGTAAGCTATGCTTTCTAAGGTTGAGAATGTAAACTAACCTAACAACTACTCCGGCTAGTATTAGTACAGAAGGGATCAAAATCTTATGCATAAAGTGTAGCTAACACAAAATATTCTCATGAACTGTTTTTAAATCTGCAAAATAATAAGTAAACAACCAATTAGACAAATTTCGGAGCTGAAGTACAAAATATCAATGGATGTTCGTGCTTGTGTCTCTGAGGGTTAAGACCAGCGTTGCCATTTGCCAAGTTTTCCCTTTTATTCCAAGTTTTTTGAGATGCATAAAAGTTTTCAATAAATTTGCTTTCTAACAAAACAAGTTTTTTTCAATAGACTCCGAACTCCGGTATTTTCTTTTAAAAGTTCGATTCTTTCGTAGAAAACAAGTTTTTTTTGTAAAAACAAGGTTTTTTTTCCAAAAATAAAAAGTTTTTTAAAAAAAAATTCTGGCAACGCTGGTTAAGGCACATGATCAGACGTCGGTACAAAGAGAACATGATAAAAATGTGAGTGTATTTGTGAGAAGCATGTGTATAACCCAGAGGAAACTTGTTAGTAATTATTGTTTCAAGGATTTGATGGCATTGATATTTTTCACACAAGTTCTTATGGATTTGTAGCAAGAGTCATCATTATATATTGCAAGTACCTGAAATTCAATATATTTAAAGCAAAAAAAATTCTGTTTCCCAGTTTTTCTTCACATTTTAATTAAATTTTTCTTTGGGTGTATAATTGATATACAAAAAAATTTCATAAAGAAGCGACGAGAACCTGCTTCACTGAAAGCTGACAAGCAACTGAATGTATTTTTACGCTCTTTTTAACGAACATTGTTGATGTTCGTGTCATATGTGTGTAAAAAGCCGAAGATGTTCGGCGCCCGGGGGACATTGGTGCCGATGTCTGCACATGATTTACTATTAGGAAAGTGTTCACTGTCCATGGTAAATCATTTTCTTTGCAATGTTGATTATATCTGTATAGGTATTCGCTAAAACGGTCGGGGCGAGGGTTCATATGACAGCCATATTATGGAATTGCCTTCCAAATGACAACATAGAACGAAGTAATGCATATTTTACCTGCGCGGAATCTTTATAACTATGCTTATGATGCATGCAAACGTAGTAGTTTCTTTTTATTACATGTCATATTAAATACATATACTATGAACTTCATTACATTTAAACACTGAGCTTTATTGGCATCTTCTCTTTTATTCATAAACATAATAATGCCAGTCAGTGTATCTAAATCGGTAAAGTAAACAAAAATAAGTTTTATAAATGTCTATGTATGTGTGTGACTTTCTATCACTATTTTCGTTTTTCACCCGGAAGCTTAACCTTTTTATATTTCAATAGGAAAAACTTTTGAGGAAGTGTAACTTCCACTATATTTAAAACACACACATCTGAACTATTAATGCCTTATACTAATATAAATATATTCTTTGTCTATTGACAAAAGCGATTTTTATTTGTTATTTTTGTTTATTTTGTCGTCTTCCTTTTTCGCTTTGATTTTCTTTCTATGTCAACTCGTTTTAAGATATTTTTTAGAAACCCCATAACTGTGTACATATGTACATACATACATACTTAACTTTACATTTTTAAACTATGCATTAGGCATTGCTCCCTTTCCACTTGCAAACACGGTGTTGTTAGCATTACATAGTAATCACCCGAAACTATTTCTTTCGACTATTTGACGTTTCTTTGTATGATGCAACATGATTCAGGTTTTTAACGGATTTAAATGTGTGCCTGAAGTTTACTTTTTGGAAGATAAGTTACTTTAGATTTGAAAGATGAAGCTAGAAATCAATTAATCTTCCAATTTATAACATAAGATGTAGTGAAAATAAATCTAGTAGAGTTCATCACATTAAAGACTAGCATTGACAGAATAATTCCATTTAAATATGAACTGTTTCTTGCGATAACTTGTTGTCTTTTGCCGAAGAAATTAGAACTTAGAAGTTGATAAAATTACAACTTTTACGACTGACTAACCCCTGCATAAAACCTTAGTCCCGTCCTTAATAAAAAAAATTTTTTTAAGCAAAATAAAAAATTCATTTAATAGTTAACAGAATATTTTCTACTTTAGAAATGTTTGTTCATATTCTTTTTCTTTAAAAGGAAAATTTATCCACTCGTCCCAGTTTAGTATTGCAAGCGAAATATAAAGAGGGCGTAATTATTAAAATTTTTACCGCAAAGAATATTAAAATGTTTATTCCATTTTATTTTCATATGAATTTTTTTAATCGAAACGAATTAATGACAACAGTTACATTTGCATATTAAATAAAGCACAATAGAGAAGGGTATGGGAAGCAACTGGAAAAATCAGAATGGCTTATTAAAGTTGAAAGATGGCATCCCTTTTACGGTGTTATAGGTACATATTCCTCTGTTTTTATTTCTATTGATAATTGTTATTTCCTTTTCTGTTATTGTTGCTGCATCCCCCATTAAAGAGACAGAAAGAAAATGAGAGAGAGAGAGCAAGGAATGCGTATTATTTGAGAATATACAGCGAGAGTAAACGTCATAGTTACTTATTAAAAGCATGCTGTGTTGGGGTTATTCGTATATTTGTACTGCATGTATTTAAAACTGGTATAATATGCACTTATATTTCTGTTATTCTGTTGTGTTTTTTTTTTTTTTGCCATACCCCAGGTTTTGTTTCTTATCTTGTACTGAGTGAGTGAGAGAGGGAGAGTGAGAGAGAGCGTGTAAAAGAAATATGTTTATACAGTAAATAAGATATAGAGCAAGAATGTGGGAACAAGTAAAAATAAGTAATGAAAACAACAAAAAAAAAAAAAAAAAAAAAAAAAAAAAACGTGAAAACGAAAACAAGAAATCAATGAATAATAAAGATGTGGAAACAAGTTAAGATAGCAAAAAAAAAAAAAAGAATACATTTTTAGTTGGCACGAAAATAAAATAATACCTACATACTGTATATTTCATTATGAGACATACCATATCTACCAAAAATTTTAACCGTAAATTTAATTACTACATATTAGTAAATTAAAAATATGAAATATAAATGTAATATTTTCGAATGTTCTCTATTGTTTTGAATTTCAGACTGATTTGTGCGGTATAAAATGGCGCAAATTTGTTAATAATGAGCGACCAAATGCGTCCAGTGATCCCCTGGATGATCCCATCTTACGCTCCTATTCAAGATGTATGCAAGCTGACATACTTTGCGTCTGGCGGCGTATACAGTCGACTAGACAAGACACCTCCGAACCAAATGGTATGTTTGATTTGGTCAAAGTTCATCCACCCCTATCGCTAGCAGCCGCCAAAGAACTCTGGATATTTTGGTACGGTGAAGAACCAGATCTAACCGATTTGGTGGATGCCGAATTATTAAAAGTAGCAGGTAAGTTGTGTTTTTATTATTCAATAAAAAAAAAAATTTTCTTTTTTGTTTTTCGATCAGTTGTGTAGGTATGTGTGTGATAAATTCGCACAATTTCAAGGTCACAATAGAGAATTTAAAATATGCACTCACACATACAGTGAAAAATGTAATTTATTAAAGTGTGAAAATGTGTGAGCATGTATGTATGTATGTATATACATATGTATAAAGCAAACACCGGCTTTTTTTTTTTTTTCTTTTAAATTTATTTCAATGACGTTGACGAGCGTCAAAATAACTGACTGAATAGCAGATTAACGATTTCTTTTTTACCATAAAGTTATATTCAATTTGCTGCCTTTTTACACTCTCCCTCTCTTTTTTTGTGGTCATATTTTCTTACCAATTCTTAATGTCTCGCATATTTTTTTGTGCATTCACGTTTTCTTAACTAAAATGTCTAAGAAAAACGAAAAAAAAAAAGAAAACATGCAATACGCAACTACAGTTTGTTTTGATTTCTCAATTAATTGAAAGTCATTGAGAGGGAGTGAGAGAGGCATACCAGCGTTGATACAGCTTAACAATGTTATAAATAAAAATAAAACCAACGTTTAATTGAAAAAATTATTATTGACTACCTATCATATTCTAAAATATTTAACAGCGAGTATAAACTTGAGAACTCAAATAATATTTTAATTTGCATTATTAAAGTTAATGTTAATATTTCTGTTTTTTTTTTTTGTAAAATAAAATTACAAAATTTTAAATGAAGAAAGGGATTAGATTATTATTTTTGGTAGGCACACAATAGACCAATAGGTATTTGGTTGAAGGCGTGGAACTGGGATTACTAATGATGTACTAACATTCCAAAATAGACTAACAACTTAAACTGTAGTAACAAGACTTTAATTAATTCTCAAATGTTATCCTGTTCTGCCTTGACGACCATGACTGACCGATTGATTAGTGGCGTAATAAAGTATTTTTGGTTGGGTTAGATAAGGAATAAACATCACCGCATAATGTCGTAAAATGCTTTTTATTAGAGGATGCTCGACTTAATTTTTTATTTTGTAAGGGGTGATTTTTTAAGAGCTATAGGAAAATTTTTCAAAAAAAAAAACACATAAAATTCAGAAAAATGCATGAAACCTTTATTTGAATCGATAGTATGGACCGTACTTTAATGTTTGAAGATTATTTCATGCAAATGTTGACCGCGACTGCGCCTCAAATGGTCCATCCGCTTAGTCCAATTTTGGCAAACTCTTTCCAACATTTCGGCCGGTATCTCACGAATAAATGCTTCAATGTTGTCTTCCAATGCGTCAATTGAAGCGGGCTTATCTGTAGAGACATGAGCTTTAACATAGCCCCACAAAAAATAGTATAAAGGCGTTAAATCGCACGATCTAGGCGACCAATTGACCGGTCCCGAACGTGAAATAAAATGTTCACCGAAGTCGCCTCTCAATAAGTCCATTGTTACGCGTGCTGTGTGGCATGTGGCACCGTCTTGTTGAAACCATGCAAGTCATGCAAGTCAAGCTCTTGCATTTTGGGCAAAAAAAAGTTGGATATCATCTCACGGTAGCGCTCACCATTGACAGTTACGTTACGATTCGCAGCATCTTTGAAGAAGTACGGTCCAATGATGTCAAATTCAATGATTTGCAAGCGTTGTTCGCTTGTAAGACGATTCATGGTTAAATTATAGACCAAACTGAAGATGTTCGACATTGAAACAAAAGACGAAACGTGCGTAAGCTGTTTAAACCAGTGTTGCCAAAAAGATAATAGCTAAAAAATCACCCTTTATTTAATATCACATATTCTGTAAATAATTATTAATTATTGTAAAGGAATTGTATTGAGTTTTTCATTATGTGCTTATGATTATTGTTTCGCTGGCATTTTAATTTGAAAATTTTAATACAACGTTTATAAAAACAATGCAAAACAGGTTGAATAACCTCAAAAGCAAAAAATAAAATTATATTTTTATATTTCACTACGTGTTCAGAGAAGACGGACGGCAGGCAGAGATATACTTCACTTCCAAGCAAATGTTATTTATTATACAACATACAGAAAGAAATAAACGAACAGATACATTACACATATGCACACATACATACATACATACATACATACATACATACATACATACACACCACATATGTATGTGCATAAATGTATTGTGTTTTAGTTTAATACTAAAAGAAATTTAATTAATTTTTTTCTTGTTGTAATTTCCAAGGTAATTGTAACTTAAAAAATGCATGTTTAATGTGTAAACGATTGTAATTTCTATTAAAAACTTGAAGAGAAATCATATTTTTTTTCTTTTACAAAAATGAATTTTTTAACATCAATTATGTTATTAAAAACTCTTTTTATAATTAACCCATTCGCTGCCAAGACGAGTATACTCGTCCTACTTTAAATATATTATAACATGCAGGCTTTTGAATTAGCAAATTTTTTTTGCCACAAACATAATATAAATATGTAAAAAACTTGAAAAATACTACAAATAACATTTTTTTACAAAAATAATAAGAAGAAGAAGTAAGAAATACTTCTACTGAAACGTACGCAAATACGAAAAAGGATATCGAGTCCTTCTGCCTTCCTATTGCCAACTACGAGTATACTCGTCTTTGGTTTTCTGCTTGTAAATGATTATGTATGATAATGTATGTGCTCTTACCAAGAAATAACAGGGTTTTGGTAAACAATAACACTCAAAATATAAATGGCAATGGGAATGACTTCATATAATTTAGGCTTGGCAGCGAATGGGTTAAAAAGATTTATTGAAGATATATGTACGTACGTAACACACACATAGGATTGTTACGTTTTATATCTTTTGGAAAACAAATAAATTTCTGGGGATTCCAAGATTGCAGTTTTGGAATAAATGACATTGTTCACTTCTATTCTATTAAATAAATTCTTTATTTAAATGAACAATACACTTTATTTAATTACACTGTGTTATCAATTTTATTATACGATCCTTTTACTGCAAATACTAATTTCCCACAGCATAATACAACAATGACTGCTGACCGTCTGAGCTAAGCTACATTATAATTATTTGTAATATGCTTGGTAACTTCGAGAAGTTACTGATGACTCATTGTTATTATTCTTCTCATTTCTATCTTTTGTAGTCTTCTTATGGATTTTTGTTATTGTATTTCGAGTTTCTCTCGTCCCGGAACACTGCAGATTCACATTCAATATTCTCGCACATACTGCTCGCAATAATTCAATGGAAATTGATAAAGCAATAATGTGAGCTGCAGGCGATTTGAAATCAAATTTGTATCAATTTTCGGTTTCAAGATGTATTCCCCAAAGAAAACTACAACAAGTTGCAGCGGTGAAATTTTTCAGAAAACTGGTTTACATATCGTCGTCGAAAATCCAAAAGTACTTCATATGGTATGTCATTTTGAATTATTGATATAAAAACGTTATTTTTGGTCACAAAATTCTAAAAATTGGTAGAGATATGGTAGATAACCTTACGAATCATAATCAATCAAAAACTCGATTTTGATTTTTTTGATGATACGTACTTTTGGATTTTCGACGACGATATGTATGTACATCAGCTGTTTTGTTAAAATTTGAATGGCAGAAATTGAACGTTCAACCCCCGGTTAACTTTAGAATGTTTTGTCTGTTCTTTTTCCAGAATAGGCATATTAGTGAAATCTAATCTAATCTATTTTTTCTATGCTTAATTGTAATATTCTTTATATAAAACTCATTACAGATTTATTGCTAATATTTATTACTTAATAAATTATAGATATGCCCATACATGTGAATTTTATATACAGAGGGACCTCGATTTTCCGTGATGGTCGGGACCGGAAGCATTCTGTATAATCGATTTTCCCGGTTAATTGAGTACCAATTTTGGCTAGTTTTTTAATAGATATTTTCATTAGTTAATAAATGAATATGTACATATTTATATAAAAACTAAATAATTCAAGGATTTTATATACATACATACATGTTTCAAAAATATAAAAAAAATAATTTTGTCAGAAAACAGTGAACAGTAGATAAGGATTTCGTATACTAAAGAGGGAATTCCCCTACCTTCGCTTGTTTGTCCAAAATAATAGAAAAAAATTTTTGCTTATAATCACGGATAATAGAAGTAATCACGGTTAAACGATGCAGAAAAATTTAATTCGATCCAAAATAAAATTAAGTCGATGCAAACAATTTTCTTTTTCCATCCCGGATAATTGATGTTGCCGGATAATCGAATCACGGATAATCAAGGTCCTACTGTATTTGTATAAATTATTTTAACCACCACTGTTTATTACACACTTGTTACAGCAAGTAGTCTTTAGTACTAAAATTTCTTTCTTCTAGTATGCCGGCATTGGTGCAACTCTGTGTTACTGTAGCTGAGAAAAATTTTTTTTTCTGTTTTGTTGAGAAAATCTAATATATATTTTTTTTTTTTGTTTACAACAATACAGTAGAAATATGTGGTTCATTTGTAGAGAATAGTGTATTAGAGAAGAAATGTGGCAACCTGGCCTTTATTGTTGTTGCGTGCGCGTTTCGTTAATTTTGCAGCAGTTGTGTTATTTCAACATTTACTACTGGGGGACATGGTTGGTCATATTATTACGCTTTAATGGAATTGTGTTGTTGTTTTACGTACACCCTTCTGTAGTTTATTAACAATGCTTTAAGTAAGACTCAGCATTAAAGCAGTCAGTAGTAGTCTGCCATTTAGTAGACAGTAGTCAATTTTGTGAATTTCAACACACAAAATATCACACCATTCACGCATACTTGCATACACTACACACCATTGTACTAAAACTATGGTGAGTATATGCAACTCAATAACAAACAGCTGTCAGTATTTTTTTCGTTTTTTTCTTGTTCTCTTCTTCAGATTTTTTGCTTTTGCTTATGCGAAAATTTCTTTTTAAACTTTGTTTTTGTAATTGAAATGGAGAGACAAAATTTTAATCCATGAGAGAGCAAGCAAGCAAGAAAAGCCCCCATATAGAGAAATCGTTTTGTTGTTATTATTCTTCGTTACAATATGAAAACTATTTTGTTTTCGTAAATTTCTTAACATAATTTGATATAGTTGTTTCTACTTTTTGCATATGTGTGAGTGTGTATGTGACACCGTTTTCAAGCATTTTGTTGTTATGCATACATTGCTTGTGCTGCCTTTTAACATTTTTTAAATGTTTTGTTCAATTTTTATTTTATAAAACATTTGCCGGAATTTGAAACCACTCCACTATAACACCAACCAGTTGGTTGAATAATAATTTTACATTCACCAAATTTAAAAGAAAGAGACTAAAAATGCTTTTGTAAAAAATCTGTGAAGAGGAAAATATAACCTTGGTTGTCTATATAGGTATATCCTAATCTCTATAAATTAAATTATAACTTTTATTATTCTGCCCGTATAAGTATGTGGTGGCTTTGTAAAATGTTAAATATTAAAATGAACTTATTCTCCTTAATTAAAACTAAAAAATGGTTTAACAATTTGTGGGTTTTTATCTCTATTTTTTTAAGTTCATTAACCGCACATTGATACTCAAAAAGAAACCACTGCTGCTATTCATTGCCTTTGATATTTTTTTTTTTCTACATGTCATTTCTATTTTATCTACATGTATTGTCCACTTTTTTATATTACATACATACAAACATGGTATGTGAAATAAATAAAAGAAACACTAAAAACAAACACATACCTATTCTCTCACGTTTTCATCATCAATATAAAGCCCCTTTGCAATTGTTTCTATATTGTGGTTGGCGGTGTAGTGTGGATATGCTTTAAAAACAAAAACATGAGTAATGCCCCACTATTTTGAAATTAAAAAAATGAGCAAAAAAATAAAAATAATAAATAAATGACGTTTCTTACACCTATACATACAAACATAATCATCATCCTCTACTGCAAAGCGTTTCGCTCTCAAACATTGTTGCCACATTGATGATACTCGTATTTTGACATGAATGAAACAGCACAAATAAATTATCTATGAATAATTTTGTATTCTATGAAATTAGCTTAAAACAGAAAAGAAATTAGCTAGAGTTTAATTTTATTATAATTTTTTATACCTAGTCTGTTTGTAATTCTCTTAGAATGTGTCGTAAATTTTCTTTAATAATATCGTAACTTAAACAAGTAGAATAACGGCACATTTCATTTCCACGAACATGAATATTTTGAATAAGTAAAAATGTTTAAATATTTACAAGTGGGAGCAAAATCTATTATAATAAATAATAACGTAACAAAAACGACAACACTGTTTTTAAATTAGAAAATGGCAACACTAATATTTTTGAGAAAGTATGACCTTAACAAAATTATTACTCTCCTTTTCTGGTCATTTAACTTTTGGTATTGTCTCTGGTACTCTCTTTACGAGTTTATTTATCTCTCTCTCTCTCTCTCTCCTGTTTCTATGTATAATATTTACAGCAACATGTGCACGACCACACGTGCTCCACAAAATACGATAATTCAATAATAAAAAAAAGTAATGCTTGTGTTATTTTATTATTTTTCCTTCTGCTTTTGTATTCGGTTTGATTTTATTTATACGTTTGCTCAGAAAAGCTGAGGAAAGAAAGAAATGAAAAAAAAACTCACTCACTTTGTTGTGTGTTTTAAAACCAGCAATAACAATCATATGAAGAAAAACAAACAAGAAGGAGTGTCTTCGCTTTGAGGTGACAAAAAAGTGTTTCTTTTATTTTTATTAAAGGGGAAACCCAACAACTTATTAGCATTATCGTTTTTCCAAATGGTAACACTTATTTGTTGTGTATGACTCTTGGTAGGTTCTTCCGAATATTCATGTTTTCTTCTCTATCTTCGTATTTATTGTTGTATAAAAATGATAATAATATAGTTTACATTTCTGTTTTTATGTACATACATATATACATACATGTATACTGCATGTACGTATGCGATGTATTTAATTTTTTAGCTTGATTTTCAGATTCTTTAGCTACTAAAACTTTACTAAGCTTTGGGTTGGTCAGTCGGTATTAGTCGAATAACTTTTTTTTTTTTTTGGTGTATGAAACAGTTGTCTGGTACTGTTGAAATACGTTTTGCTGTTCAAATAATTTGGTATGGTTTGTTGCTGCTGCTGCTATGTATGTATGTACATATGCATGTATGTACATAGGTATCATCGGTTATTAATGTCTCTTGTCTTTGATGTTTTTTTTTCATTGCGCATTGCATTGGATTTGTGTTTTTCTGTTATGTTTTTATTTTTCTCTTTATTTTTCTGTGGTGATTTCTTTGTGTGTTTGTGTTCCTTTTTGTATGCGATTGTGGTGTATTTTATTTCGTGGTATGTATAGTGTAGTGTTATGTTAGTATGGGCTCTGTACTTTTTTTGTTTTTATTTTTGCAAAACTAATCAAAAATATCAAAATTCTGCAAAAGAAAAAAGTCCTTTTCGTTAATTTCGATGAACGTTAGTTGTTGTTGTTTTCAAATTTACGGTAGTTTCCACTTGTGAACGTATTTTACTGAGCAGGCGTCTTCTCGTTAACTGCATTGCTAACATCGGTGTTGTAACTAGGAAAATAGTTTTTTGGATAAGCAGTTATTGTCAACTGGGGACTTGAAATTTTGTAGTTGTTGAAAATATTTTTTTTCACAAGTTGTTTGTTTTGTGTTCAATTTGTTTAATTTTTTGTGAAAATTAACTATAATAATTTTATAATAGAGGCAACACTGGGGGGTTACTCTGTAACTCGATACGAAAATTAAAATGTACGTATTCGAACAAATTGTACTCTGTAGTACGAAAGTACGGAAAATTTTCGAAAGTACTACCAATTTTTTCGTACGAACAAAAAACAACTAACTCTGTATTACGAAAACGAACATAAAAATCGTAGTAAATATTCGAAAATTCTTCGTTAGCAATTGTGTTGGTGACAACTAATAATAAATTTCAAATGCAAGTAAATTAACAAAAATACATTGCAAAATAAAAATAAAATAATATTTTTTAAACAATCTCAAAGGAGTGAGTCAAAAAGAATTTTATATACCAATCAAAAGCAATACGAAACTATTGTGGACTTTATGGTGACGCATCCGGATTTGGCCAAGGGACATCTAAAAGTGCCGGATGCAAGAAATAAATCGAATAACCTATGGCAAAAACTACGAACCGATTTGGATTCACTTGGCTCACCGCAGCTGAGAGAGCCCTAAGTATCGGTCTTGGCCTACCTGGTGCTGATATCCACCTTGTACTAGGAATTTTAAAGCCACGGCTAACTTTAAGGATGGACATATAGCGGTAGATCGTTTTCTAGGCTTAATGTCGCCTTTAATACTCTCTAAGGCATATAAAAAGGCTTCTTTGCTTAGACGAAAATTTTTGATAAAATTAAAAATGAAAATATTTGTGAATTTTTCAGATCAAATACTTTTTCCTACCTCTTATTATCAATATTCATAAAATCAGATGTATCTCTTATGAGTTTTTTTTTAACTCTCTCCTCTATAACCTGATCAGAATCCTCAAACCACAAAGCCACACAATCCATTATAACGCTCTTCTTTTATATATTTTTGAAATATTAACTTTTAATTTGTTTAAGACAATTTTATAATTCAAAATTAAAAATTTTTTATAATTAAAACTTGTAATTACCAAGTGCTGCCAAGTTTATTTTTGGTTTTCCCTTTATATTTTTACTGCAAACATGAAAATTTTCGAACGATTTACAGAGTACGCTTTTATTTACTTATCGAAAACACTTTTCGAATATTTCTACTTTTCGAATCGAGTTACGGAGTAACCCCCCTGGGTGCAATAAGTTTTTTTAAGCAAAGTGCAGTTGTGTTAATTTTCATTAACATTTGAATTCCTACAATATGGAATATTTATTTGAATAAAAATTACAGCCAAAAATTATCGAATAAAAATTAAGTACATATTTTCCCCACTATGTTTCTAAAAGAATTTCACAATCTTATACCTAGAATTTGGTAGTTTTCTTTTCTGGCTCACTGTATACCTATGTATGTATGTGTAGCACACACGTATCTTTAAAATATGTTGCTCTTTCCACTAATACCGAGTAAGATTTCAAACGGTACTTCAAAAATACAGTTAATTTGATTTTAATAGCACTGATATATAACAATTCTCCACATTTTTTTCGCTCTTTGCGCTTCTAAACTCTTACCTCCTCTCAATGACCTTGTTGTAAATCATTCATTCATGTTTTTTTATTTATTATTTTTGTATTATCTCTTCTCTACCTGGTTCGTTTGTTTCTTGTTTGCTTGTATTGGTTGTTTTGTTTGTTTTGTGAAATTATTTTTATTGTTCTTTTAAATGTGGTCTGTCTGTCTCCATTGATAAATAAATAAATGGTTGTAGGAAAAATAGAGGAAAACATTTAAGTCTACTTAATCGATGTATATTCTTTCATAGAGGTGGGGAAGAAAGTTGTAAGTTAACAAGTTCGAAAGATCTGTGTTTTTGAAATCAATATATAATAGGCAGAGTTTTATAGTACAGAAGTTCGACGGTATTTAACTGACAAGTCCGAGGATAACCTTTGGTGATTTGCGTGAACTGCAGTAGTGAAATAATTTGAGAATTTGTGTCATACGATGTAATGTAGTTTATGTAGTTTCCTGTGAACTCTTGAAAAAAAAAGAAAGAAACATTGAAAGATACCTTTAAAACCAATATTTGTTGGCTCCATTATTTATACATATACCTATTTTTCTTTTCTTCTCTAATGATGATGTTGCTTCTCCTTTTTTTTGTTTTTATTAATTTATTATTTACTACTCTTTTGTTTATATTTATTGTTCGGTTTTTATAGCGCATTTATTACGTGCTACTACTAGTACCTGTGTTGGTAGTTGTTACTGTTGTTGATGGTTTTTCTCAGCTATTTCATTATAATCCTCTCATAGTTCTCATTTATTTGCACACTAAATACTTGCATCAAATACAACAAAAACAAAGAGAGAGAAAGAGAGAAGAAGAATCATATTGTCTTTATTTTGCTTCAACCAACTATCTCATACCCTATCACTTTGTTTTGCATTTTGTTAATAGAGCAGCAGCTCTCTTTCTCTCCTATACAAATTGTTTTGATACTATAGAAATATGCTTATTGCAAATTCCTTTGTGTGTGTGTGTGTGTTTATCTGCATTGTAAGACTAAATAATTATGGCGTTTATTTTATATTTATAACCAGACGTCGGCACCAATGTCCCTCAGGAGAAGATTTTCTTCGGCTTTATATGTTCATATGTTCTCTTTGTGCCGACGACTGTTTATACCATGTTTACAACAGAACAGATCTTAGCCGGACTACTGCAGGGTATGTTGCGATAAGGAGGAGCTAGAGACTGTCTAGCACCTCCTCTGTAACTGCCCAGTCCTTGGTAGGTTGAGGTTGAGGACCATTGGCAGGGGCTTCTTTGAGGGTTTGATTTCTGTGTCGAGAGCCGACATCAGGGCTCTCCACAGATTCATTAGTAACTTTAGCTGGTTGAGAAGTGCTCTAGGGCTTTATTAGTGTAGCCGCGTTCTCCCTTTTCGTTTTGTTTTGGTCTATGTAAGTCCTTCGCTTCCCATTCTCCCTTTCTACTTCCTCTCCTTTTCTCCTATCCGTTCTTGTATCCTTTTTTCTTAAGGACGTTGTGTACAATGGGTCAAAGGTGACAGGAACACGTCCTCTAACCTAACCTAACATGTTTAAAAAAAAAAAAAAACTTGGTTAAAAAATTTCATTTTTTTTATTCAGTTTTATTTAGGGTTGCCAGATTCCGATTCGCAAAAAGCTGGACATTGGGTTTTAAAAAGCTGGACAAAACAAAAAAAAAGCAGGACATAAAAAATACAATTTTTGTCTCTGTTGGGACTACAAAATTCGAAATAGTTTGAGACAACTTCTGCGACATCTCCATTTTATTATGTTTTTTTGTTTTTATGTGTTTATCAAGCGAGCGTCTGCCTTCATATTTGATTATTATGTCTGTTTGGCATAATTTACACTCTGCTGTGTAATTATCTTTGTTTCTTATCCAATTAGCATATTTTGCAAACTCTTTCCATCTATCACAGAAAGTTGTAAGTCGTCTTTTTGATGGACCAGCTTCTTCATCAATATCCATTTCATGTACAAAAAAATGAAAGCTGTACGTAAAGAAATTGACTATCGCTCGCAATAATATTTATTATAACATCAGCTGTTCAAGTGTTGAGACATGTTGTCAGTGATGATAGAAGAGGGAAATCATAACTTAGTTGTATAACAAATGTACAATCAGTGTTGGCTAACATGATTTGACAAAGGTAACATGAAAGTTATTGCAGTGTACTAAAAAAATTTCTATTTAGCTGGACAAATTAAATTTTAGCTTGAAACTGGACAAGCATCAAAAATGCTGGACAATCCAGCCAAGTCCAGCCAGGCTGGCAACCCTAGTTGTACTATTGTTTTGATCCATAACCAACCCATTCTGCGGTTACTATGTATTTTTACCATACTTGTGTCTTGTGTTTATATATTATAGCAGAACAAAACAAGAAAAATTAAGAAAACAAGGCGCCGACGCTTGTCATTAGATTATCATTTAAAACAGCAGCAGCAGCAGCATTGCCTTCCTCTTTGTTGTTGGCTTTTAACGTTAATAAAATTGTTAATTTTTTAAGAGTAACAAATTGTGTTTGCTTTCTCTTTCATTCTTTTCGAACTCTTTAATTTTATGATTCTCTCTTATACTCAAACTTTGTTTTGTTTTTCTTTCAATCAACTCTTATACAAAGAGTTTCTCTCTCTTTGTTTCTTCTTTGAGCACTTTTTTAAAAGACCAGTGTTGCCAATTCATTAATATATTTTCATTTGGAGTGAAAGGAATAAATAAAAAAATATTTGTAACTAAATTTGCTGTAAGAATGATATTTTTATATATTTCTTATTAATTTTTTTTTTTGTCAAAATTGTGTTACAACATATCATAATCCATTTACATACAGCAATTTTTCTTGTATAAAATTGTAAATTTACAGAAGAACGGGAAAAAGTATTACAATTTCAGTTATTTTTAAGCAATATTTGTTATTTTCTATTTCTTAGATACATATGTAGATAATTAGTTTGATTAAATTCTACTTACATACTTACTAATTGGTCCTTACAACCCCTTAGTTTATTGTTTAAATTTGTTTGATTAAATTCTATTTACATACTTCCCTAATTCGTCCTTATAACCCCTTAGTCAGGATTACGACCTAGCTCGTCACATCATCTATGTTGTTTGTTTTAATTTTTTCATGAATAGGGGTTTCGATATCTTAATGTCGACAGCTGACTACAAAGTTGAGAAGCTTTTGCATGGTAATTTTGGACTTTCAGAGCTTTTGCCAGAAGACCGCTAAGGGGAAGTCGCCAAAAGAAATATTTTTTTATATCTCTTTTTCTTCTAGACATCAGAGTTGTGGTTTAAATTCACGGGCGCTCTCGTCTAGTAAGTCACTATCTGCCAGACCTCGGCATCTTTATTAAATTCAAATTAAAGAATCATTATTACGGTTGAAAACTTTAATAATAACACAGCCCTGCATGGGTTTTGCAAATAAGATGGCTCCAGGTGTTTCCGAAGGCATTTTGAAAAATTCAAAATGGCGGATCCAATATGGCGGTCGATGTTTATAAAAATTAATCAGATTTACTTGAAAATTGTTACTCGGGGGTTTTGAATATTTAAAATCTGAATGAAGATCTGTAATCAGAGATCCTGAGTAACAATTTTCAAGTAAATCTGATTAATTTTTGAGGACCTCCGTAATGTGTTTCTTTTTCTCTTGCACCCCTTGGCATAAACCCACCCCCTAATTTAAGGGTACATGCAAACAATTTCACTTTAGGCTCATTTTAAAGAGCAAAGATCAATTGTCAATTTCTGATAATAGCGATGGTTCTAGCACGTCAGTGTTTAGCTCTATAATTCTTCTAAAATGGCCAAAAACGCTATTTTTAAGGGTTTCAGCCCATTTTTTCTCGAAAACCTGACGTGATGGAAAGTTTTGGAATCCAGATGATCGTGATCAGCGCGCAAAATGCCTTCGGAAACACCTGGAACCATCTTATTTGCACGAAAAAAAAAAAATTCAAATTTGCAGGGCTGTGTAATGGGTGGTTTTGAATTCAAGGTCTATTTTGGGTTAGTTTCGTTTATTTTTATATTTGAAAATTTTAATTTCAAAAACTTCTCCAATACGGCAACAATTTTTCGGAAACATTAGGGAAGTGAAGAGCGAATGGCAGGAAAATCTTCGAATGACAATTGTAGATATTTCAGTGGAATCATGCAGTTTGTTCCCACAATGGCTCAATTCTTTCCAGAAGAAGATCGTCCCTTGATAAAAAAGTTTATAATGTGTGGTGTTAATTGGTTTAGAGAAACTTATAAAACTGTGTGAATTGCATTGTTTTATATCTTTATATCTTTATATTGAATATTTTTGTTTTAGTGCGTGCATAAGAAATATTCCTGCATTGTAAGACTTATGTACATGTTTTATAAGGTAACTCAGACACAATAGCTGAGCTTATGTTTTGAATCATATACCATTGAACTGCTGCATCATTTCAAATGAAGTGTGTCAGTATTCCTTAATATATATACATATATACGTATATATAGATATGTACATACATATCGTCGGTCTCATGTAGAAAGGCCCTAACTCACACTTTTTTCGAAGTTGATTTTTTCGTGATTCCAATACATTTAACACAAATACATACACCTCCTCACAAAAATTTAATAAAAAAAAAATATGCGAGTTAGGGCCTTTCGACTTTTGAGACCAACGATATGTGTGTAATATTGTATTTTTAATTTCTAAGTTTTTCCTTGGTTATCCGCAATATTTTTATTTTTTTTGGAATTACAAATATTTATTTAATTTTTTTTTTATTTTGTTTTTTTTTAGGAAATCAAATGACGTGGAATGGCACATGGGAGAGAGGTCTCACATACGAATGTCGTTCGTTACTATTTAAAGCACTGCATAATCTCATCGAAAGGTAATTTATTGATGAAAATAATACTAAAATTATGACACAACTAATGTTCAAAAAAAAAATGTTTCTTTAAAACAGATTTGTGCTTACAAAAGATATTGTTCGTTTTGGTAAATGGTTTGTTCAACCCTGTACATCAAATGAACGAATATTTGGAAGAAGGTTAGTACAATACATATTTCAAAAACAAAATACAATTTAAAATAATATGGTTTTGATGTGTAATACATATGTAAGAGGTCTTTTAAGAATGAGTATCCTTTGTTAAATTTTTTAAAATCTTTAATACAGCCGCCTCATCACTAAGAATAATTCGTTCCCAGTTAAAAAATATTTTTTTTTTTTTATCGAACATCCCCGGCCTCACACTAACCCACCCTCACCCGACCGCGGAGGGCTCGTCCCCATTACGTAGGGCCACGTACACACTGCAACGAGAACATAAATTAGCTACAGAACTTAATCACAAGCTGAGTAAAGCTACAACAAACCAGAACTACCTAAGACAATAACGAGAATAAATTTTTATATACAGTGTTGGAAAAAATAATCAAATTTTTATTATTTCCTTAAATTTTTATTTATCTTTAAGTAAATAAAAAAAGGTATATTCATAAACTTAAAAGTATCCCCATTGTCATTTACATTAGCAAGAATTTAACAGCGATTTCCAACAATACGATAAAAGTTTATTACGAAAAAGTATACAATATTTTAATGATAAACTAGTAATCGTTTCTATTATTTTTTCCAACACTGTAATAATTTACAAATTAAAGCCAGCATATAAACTACGTTTTATATTACAAACACTACAATTAAAATCACTAAAATCATAATATAAGTTGAAATCATTAAATAATCTACGAAAAGGAAAATTACATCCATAGTTCGTTCTATAAAAGTCTAAAGAAAGAGGACGGACGATAGTGCCGTGAAAATCTTGCTGGAATACTGAAATTCAGGTTACAAAGCAAAAATTCAGAATCGATATCACCTTTAACCAGATTAAAAACAAACCCCTAAAACAGTCCTTCTACGTTCCAAAGTGGGAAGTTTTATCAAACCTAATCTAGCCTCATATGACGGAAACCCATTGGCACAATCCCATCCTAAGCCACGTAAACAGAATAATAAAAACTGCTTCTGCACAGGCTCTATTGAATCACTGTGACAACGATAGTATGGGTCCAAATAATAGACGCATACTCCAAAATAGGTCTAACAAGTGAAATGTATAGCAGTCTTGTGATACAAGGATCAATGAATTCCCTAGCCCATCTTTTCACAAAACCAAGAATAGCCCGAGCCTTGCCTATCACCATACTAATATGATCAATAAAGGACAGCTTCATATCCAATAATACTCTCAAATCAAGAAATGTAGTCACAGTTTCCAAAGGACAAGAATTAATCACATAAGTGGACGAAATGACGCCCCCGCGAGAGAAAACCATGCATTTACACTTTCCCAAGTTAAGATTCATTAAATTAATTCCGCACCAAGTTACAAACAAATCAATATTTCGCTGAAGAACAGCCTGACCATGATCATCATCAAAAGTATAAAGTAATTTAACGTCATCAGCATACATCAGAATATTACAATCAGAAGTAGCACACGGAAGGTCATTAAGAAACAATAAAAACAGTAAAGGACCCAAATGGCTACCCTGCGGAACACCAGAAGTAACATATAAAGTCTTAGACAATACATTCCTAAACAATAACCTCTGAGTCCTAAGGAAGAGGTAGGAGCCCAGCCAACGATGAATAATATCAGGAATACCGATTAATGAAAGTTTAAGAAGCAAAATTCCATGATCAACCCTATCAAAAGCTTTACTGAAATCAGTATAAATTACATCAGTCCGTGCCCTGGCAAGAAAACCCCTGAAAACATGTGTAGTAAATTCAAGAAGATTAGTGACAGTCGATCTACGCTTCAAAAAAACCATGCTGGAAAGAGGGGATATTAAAGATCTCGTATTAAAAAAGAGATAATCTGTCACCAGTTTCTCCATTAACTTAGGAATAGCACTGAATTTGGCAATACCCCTGTAATTGTGTGTATTGTATAAATGTATTGTTTTGTGCCAACAAAATACAGCAATTTTTTTTATTTATTTATGTATCCATTGAAATGAATATTATCTTGGTCTTAGAAATAGTTATTTCATCAAAATTGTTCAGCAATTCTTTAGTGAAATATGTATATTCAAACTATATAGATTCGATTAAAAGTTCTTTGTATGGATTTATTCATGTGAAATATTAGTTTTCAAAATATATTTAAAACTAAGCTGAAAGATAAATCCTATATTAAATAACAAGTTCTCTGTGAATTAATTGCAAAGACTAAATGAATTCATCGTTCAACTTGTAACATTTATGTACATAGCTTCAATCAATAGTAACTAATATGTAGTATATCTCTCCTTAATAATTATTTAATTTTATTTTCATTTAATAAATATGTACATGCATACAATTTGTTTTTACAGTTCTCAACATTTATCATTCTCATTTACATTCTTTGTACACGGTGATACTGTATGCGCATCTATTGATTTGAGAGAACATCCAGCAGTGCGTCCATTAACCAAAGAACATCTATCGGAAGCATCGGCTGCTTTTGCTGCCGCTGCATCTAATGCAAATTCTCATGAACAACAGACATCACCAAATTCACCCAATAATGCCGGAGGCGATGGTATTAAAAATGAAAATTTTACAGCCTCAGCGAATGCAAATAATAACAACAATAACAACAATAATAATAACAGCGTAAATCCAAAGCCACGCAAAGTAATATTGGCACCATTTGGCATGGCTGCCACACTTACGGGCAATAGTTATAAAGCAAATGATCCAATGGCTGAGAAAATACTTGAAGACTGGGCTTCATTTTTTCCACTGTGCAATAAAGAGAATAGTGATGTGCCACCAGTTGTTGAAGTTATAGCAGGTATGTACTATATATATAGATATACATCACGTTTAACTGAATTTGAAATCTTGTTTTTTTTTTTACTGTCGCTTAATAATTTGTTGTTTTCTTTATTAGGCGGCCATAAAATGTATCATCCTTCAATTTATGTACTAGTCACTGATTTGGATGATATGGAAGAAATGGAAGCAGCTGCATCCCAAAAATGCCCATTAGGTACATCATCATCAGCCGAAGCAGCAGCATTGGCAGCACTCTCATCAGCCAATCAAACCTCAAATAATACAAACGGCTGCAGCAATAATAATATTACAGATACAAGGAAACCTTTAATGGAGAATTTCTCCAATAATAAACAACCAGTAGCAGCAGCAATGACGACGTCAGCAACACCAACTATCAACGGAACAAAATCATCTTTAGCACATGTGATGGAACGTTTAAAAATCGATCGTACAAAAGTTCAACCATACTACGATACAAAAACACGAAATTTCACGTGTAATACAACAAATACTCATGCACCACCTCAGGCAGCTTGTGAGATGCCCGAAAGAGTGTGGCAAGAATGTGTCACAAATGGATTGCATATAGAAAACAGTTTAAGTGGCACAATTTCATCAATCAATAACACCATCAATTCCTCATCCAGCTCTAATGCTAATTCTTCCTCAAATACTACGTTGTCGTCTTCAACAACGACGGCAACATCGTCGACGTTATCATTGTCTGGTGGCATTAGTAATAATAATGAAAATGCCACCACCACATCTAACGAAGAAATGGATCAAACGGATAATGTTGACATTAAACCAAATACTACGACTTTATCTCAAAAGCAACAGCAGCAACAAATATGGGGTTTTGTCGATCCGACACAAAAAGCTGCATGCATATGCACAAAGTAAGCCAAGTTTATTGTTTGTTATTGTGGTTTTATTTTCTTTTATTGTTATTACTATTCTTAACGTACTATTTACTATTACTATTGTTCTTGCCTTGTTCAAAATATTTTCATAGCTGTTATATACGTTTTGGTAGTATTTGAAACGTAAATATTCCCGACTAGATGTTTCATTAATTGACAATTTATTTTAAATTATGCTGCTGTTTCTTTTTTTTTTTTTTATTGTGCTATATATTTACTTCTTCAATTTGCCTTTAATATTCTTTTTGCCCGTAAGAGAAATTTTATTTATTATTTCTATTCCACTTTATCTTAAATAGGGTTTATTAACTCGTTAATTTATTACATAGATAATCTCACTTAAAAGTTACTATAGTTACGATAAGTTTGTTTTCAAAAGTTAAAAATATGCTAGTCAATCAGTCAATTTAGCCCAACTAATTAAAAATCTTTGAATCGACGGCCAAAAGTTGGATTGTACATATTGTATTCATATTGGATATGTACGAGGGCGGTTCGGAAACTTCTTAGCCTATCAATGAAAGAGAATAGTTAGTTTTTCAAAAATATTTTTATTTTTTAATATAATCTCCTGAAACTTCAATACACTTAGTCCAACGCTTTTCTAGCAATTCTATGCCTTGATTAAAATAGTTTTCCTCAAGGTCTTCAAAATAGTGGTTTACAACTGTAATTGCATCTTCATTTGAGGTAAAACGCTTGCCAGCAAGGAATTTTTTTAGATTTGGGAACAGGTAAAAGTCACTGGTAGCTAAATCAGGAGAATAAGGTGGGTGGTCAAGCAACTCGTACTTTATTTCGTTGATTTTAGCCATTGTTAAAACACTCTTGTGCGCTGGTGCGTTGTCTTGATGAAAAATTATTTTTTTGTGTTGTAAGCCAGGACGTTTTTCTCGAATTTGTACATTTAATTGATCCAAAAGGTTGCAATAGTACTCTGAATTTATTGTTTTACCCTTTTGCAGATAGTCAATCAATAAAATACCTTTGAATTCCCAAAAAACCGTTGCCATAGCCTTACCAGCCGATTGAATTGTTTTTGCCTTCCTTGGGGCACTTCCTCCAGCTTCAGTCCATTGTTTGGATTGTTCTTTTGTCTCTGGAGTATAGTGGTGGATCCATGTCTCATCAACAGTTATGAAACGACGCTTAAAATCCATTTTATTTCGCTTAAAACGATCCAAACAAGCTTGAGAAATGTTCATTTTTATGCGTTTTTGGTCGACTGTTAACAAATGCGGCACCCATCTTGCAGAAAGCTTTTTCATCTGTAGTTCTTCACACAAAATTAAATGGACTCGATCATTTGAGATGCCCATGATGTTAGCAATTTCACGCACTTTTATTCGTCGATCATTTAATACCATATCATGCACTTTGGCTACAATTTCTGTTGTTGTTGCTGTTTTTGGACGTCCACTAGGTAGTTCATCTTCAATGCTTGTACGACCACGTTTAAATTCAGCAACCCAATTTTTTACTGTTGCATATGAAGGAGCACTTTCACCTAACACATTCACCATATCATTACGAATTTCTTGTCCCGATAAATCTTTTTTATGGAAATATTTAATGACAGCACGCATTTCTAATTTTTCCATTGTAAAAAAATCGCGGATGCGTCTTTTTTCAACACCTGTTTCTATATGAAGGAGTTGCCAGATCGAAACAAAATTTAACATGTGTTCATAACAGAGATGGAAGTTTCCAAAACACTTAACTTGTTTCTGTTTATACCGCGCTTTCTGTGCTAGGCTAAGAACTTTCCGAACTGCCCTCGTATTTGTTGATATTTTATATTCATAGAAATACGAGTAACTATTTCAAAGTGGAGATATGAAAATAGTCCAACATTTACATATTTATGTATGTATTTTTGATGTATTGTATACAGTATACATACAACCAATACTACGATACTCAAAGATTTCAAACACAAAAAGATGTAACTTAAATTGAAATACTATTTCGAAATTTTATTGTATATTGGCACGTACTATAAATTTCTCAATTTTTTTTAATAATTTGTTTTACACCACAAAGAGTCAAAGTAGTGAAATATATCGGGTCCGCCATCTAACGTTTTTTTTTTCAACTAGTCCTTATTTCGTGAATGGTAACACTTAGCTCATGTCTGACTTGACAGATAATTAGTTTTATCCTTCCGCTGAACGAATATGGTTGTGTATTCGCGTTTTCGCTTCGCTAAGTGGGCCTGCGATCGACTTACAGAAGATGCCGATTTTGGCAAAAAAAAATCATCTTTTCAGATGAAGCTCATTTTGATCTTGGCGGGTATGTAAACAAGCAAAATTGTCGCATTTGGGGCACAGAAAACCCGCACGCATACATTGAAAAGCCGACGCACCCAAAACGAGTCACTGTTTGGTGCGGATTTTGGTCCAGAGGCATAATTGGGCCATTTTTCTTCGAAAATGAGCAAGGAGTGGCCGTTACAGTCAATGGGGATCGTTATCGGGCCATGTTGAACAAATTTTTGTTCACAAAAATTGAAGAGGAGGATATTGGCAACATTTGGTTTCAACAGGACGGCGCTACGTGCCACACAGCCGAAGCTAAACTCGATGTTTTGCGCCCTGTTTTTGAAGATCGCATTATCAGCCGCAGAGCTGATGGTGTTTGGCCATCTCGGAGCTGCGATTTGACACCGTTGGACTATTATTTGTTGGGTGCCGTCAAAGATAAGTGTTACGCCGACAAGCCAGAGACAATTGACGCTTTAAAGGACAATATTCGTGAAGCCATTGTTGAAATACAGCTGCACACAATCGATAATGTGCTTAAAAATTGGACCGATCGTGTAGGCTACTGCATGGCCAGCCGAGGCAGCCATTTGAATGAAATTATTTTCCATTATCAACCGGAAGGATTGTACTTTCAAATAAAAAAAGAAATTTGAGAAAATATTCAGTAGTTTTTTTTTAAAGCATTTTCAAAAAAAAAAAAAAAAAGTTATTTGGCGGACCCTATAGTTATGTATTTAAAATTTAATAATATTTTCTTTAATAAAAAATAGCAACTTTTTTCTTATCGAAGAAGCAAATATAAAAAAGTAAAATTATATGCAAACAGTATAGTTTATTACACCAGCGTAATAAGTGGAAAATATAAACTAAATCTTGTTGTTTGATTCATGAGAATCGTTGTTATTCCTTTACTATTTTAAATACGTTTTTTCTTTCTTTTTTTTTTATTAATATTAAAATGTTGGAACGTCCAGGTTGACATTTGTTTTCATTTCAAAATTGAATGGCAATCTTTTTCGACTTCATAAAACTCAAAGTGTTTTTAGCATTTTTAATGTTAATTCGTGCAATAAACAAATAGGCAAACAGCATTGGCGACTACTGTATGTACTAGGCTAGGATAAAATGACATACCATGAAATTCAAGAATTCTTGTAACACAGCATAAATTATTTTGTATTTATTTTTGCGCATTATTTATGTTTGAATACCATTTCTATATAACAACACATTGATTATATATTGTATAACAGGTATAGATTTCTTTTAATGCATAGTAGTTTGATTCAAATCAATTTTTTTTTTTTACAATTTTTTCTTTTATCAAGGCATGCAATTTAGTTTTTAATTTAATTAATTCTTTTTATGAAATAAACACATTGATTTATTGTTTTAATTAAAACTTCAATGCATGTCTTGTTTATTCTATATCAAAATTAAAACGTAGTTTAAACAATTTTTTTTTTTTTTAATTGATAAATGCTTTGGACCTTTAAACTATCTATCATGGCTCGAGCAATTTGTTTTTTTCTGTATGATTACGATAAATTTACTATTGATAGCATATACTACATATACATACATACATACAGTTATGAAGAGAAAATATAAACCTTAATATAGATTAGGAGTTTTTTTTTTTTTCCCCATTTCTAATGAAAACAAATACAGAACAAATTTTAGTTTTCAATTTAGATCAAAATCAACAAAAATTTATTCCTCCTCCTCTTCTTCAAGTGGTAATATGGGAACGTCGTCACCAAATGCAGCCGCCCCGACGAATGCTCTAAGTCCTCTCTCAACATCCTGTATCGCACCTATACGTTTAGGCGGCAGTAGTTCTATGTCAATCACTTTGACTAAGACACATTCATATGGTACGCCGAGCATGCATCAACACAATATGGCAACACATTATAGTGGTGGCATTGGCATTGGCAGCAGCTTATATAATCAACGACCTTCTACACCATACAATATTCATGGCGATTTGAAAATAAACCCATTACGTACGCCGAGAATTCCATTTCATAAACGTCATCTGGATGAACTTGACATTGGTGACGATATCGATTGGATTCAATCTCAAACCACCACCACCACCAACATGACTACCAGCCACAATTTTAATAATAATTGTATAAATTTTAGGAGTTCTTCCTCCTTTAAATCTACTACTACTAGTACCGCTACTACTACTACCACTACTACTACTACTACTCTAAGTAAATCCAATAATCCTGCCGCTTGTTATTCAGCATCATTTTGTCAAAGTTTCTCTACTAGTTCTTCAGACACCATACCAAAGCAAAGGTTTGTGTTGTCTTATGTAACTTCCTTTAATCTTTAATTGTGCTCTGGTCACAAATATTCAATATTCACATCAATCAATCAAACAATCAATTCAATACCAAGTTATTAATTTAAATATAAATAGCAAATATCAATCAGTCGAACCAGTTGTGTGTTACTCTTACCATTTTGTATATTAAAACAAAAAAAAAAAAACAAAAAAGTACTCTTCTCCCCCCCCCCCCCCCCAAAAAAACATTTGTCTCAGCTCAACTAATATTGCATTTGACTATTAAAACATTTATTTTAATATGCAAATTATATACATATATGTATTTACTAAACATTTACTATTATTTTCTAATATCCTGAAGAGTTTTGAGTGTATGAATGGATCCTGAACGAAACATCGATTGTGTATAAATAATCATTGCAACAGCTAGCTTATTATTGTAATATATTCACCATTTAAATTGCCAACAATCAACCACCACCACCAACAATAACAAAAACAATAGATACAGTACTGTATTCATAATAAATATTCTAGAAATCAAAATACATTTATTTTATAAACATATGTATGTATGTACACATAAACAGGATTTTACCCTAAAATCAATTAACAACAGCATAATAATATTTAATTTATTTGGGAATTTTGGTTTTTCTTGAAATATTTTTCAATTTAAAATTATTATTTACCACGATAGAAATAGTGATAATAAGTTACGGTGTTTGGTGTGTATTAAATAATTTAAATTAGTTGAAATGCTTGCATGTTTAGCTTTATAGACGACAATATCTACGTACAGTGGTGGCCATGAGGTTAGCACACTTGCTACTGCCTATCTTTAAAAGCAAATATTTCCTGTATTTCTTTAATTTTTTTTCATAATTCTTTTTTATTCGCGTAACATGTCTTCCTAAGATCACGTCACAATATATTCATTGTCATTCCTATATATATCTTTGCTGTTTTTCTGTTCAGAATAGAATAACCGTCAAAAAACGCTGGATAGTATTTTAGCACGAAATAAAAAAAAATTATTCACATTTAAAAAAGTAACAAAACAAAAAACTTATTTCACTATAAACTTAGTACTTAATTCGGTATCCATTATTTTTTATTATAGCTGTTAATCTCCTTGGTATACTTTCCACAAGTCCCATACAGCGCTCCACTGAAATAGCATACCAAGCTTTTTCTATTTCTGTCCATAAATCGACCAAATTTTTAGGTTACGTGCTGTTCCACATCACTCCAAAGGTTCTCAATAGGATTGAGATCCGGAGATGGGGCTGGCCATTTTAACACGTTAAAATGTTCTCTTCCAAGCAACTCATCACTAAGCGTGAGTTGGTTTTGGGTCAATGTCGTACATAAAACTCCACCTAAGTGGCATGTTGTCCTCTGCATAAAGCATCATTGTATTTAGTAGTATATTCTGGTATACATACGTGTATCAATCTTGCATATAGGACCAACGCCATGCCCAGAAAACGCTGCCCACACCATCACATTTCCTCCACGGTGTTTTATTGTTTTATAACTGTACTTTCGATTGTGTTGCATGTTTGGAGGACGCCATACATACCTCTTACCATCCGATCCGAAGCTACAAAACTTTGATTCATCACTCCAGAAGACATTTTTCCAAAAAACTAATGGATTTTCCAAATGCTCACGAGCAAAGCACAACCGATCCCGTAGGTTCTTATTTGAAACGTGTGGCTTATGCTGAGAAATGCATCCACGTAAATTTTTTTCATTAAGTCTACTTCTTATAGTTCTGCAGGACACGTTGATACCATATTTTCTTGAAATTTCTCTCTGGATTACGATGGAGCTTTTATGCACGACAATGACCCAAAACACTCCTCACGCTTAGTGAGGAGTTGCTTGGAAGAGAACAATATTAACGGATCTCAATCCTATTGAGAACCTTTGGAATGATGTGGAGCAGCACGTAATGAGAGCAAAACCTAAAAATTTGGCCGATTTATGGGCAGAAATAGAAAAAGGTTGGTATGCTATTTCTGTGGAGCGCTGTAAGGGGCTTGTGGAAAGTATACCATGGAGATTAGCAGCTATAATAAAAAATAATGGATACCGAACTAAGTACTAAGTTTATAGTGAAATAAGTTTTTTGTTTTGTTACTTTTTTTAAATGTGAATACATTTTTTTTATTTTGTGCTAAAATACTGTCCAGCGTTTTTTGACGGTTATTCTATTCTGAACAGAAAAACAGCAAAGATATATATAGGAATGACAATGAATATATTGTGACGTGATCTTAGGAAGACATGTTACGCGTATAAAAAAGAATTATGAAAAAATTAAAGAAATACAGGAAATATTTGCTTTTAAAGATAGGCAGTAGCAAGTGTGCTAACCTCATGGCCACCAATGTATATATTTTGTTTATCGGGGGTGTCATAGAATCCAATGTTGTCGGTATTGGTTTTAAAAACGACAAAAATTTTGCTTTGGTGTCATGAAATCCAATGTTATCGGTTTTATGTTCGAACTAGAGTTATTGTCGGTTTTAGGTGTCAGAGAAACCAATGTTCTCGGTTTTGTTATTGGAAACAAACCGATCAGCAATCAGCTGACGGATTTTGTTTACCCGCGAAGTTTTTTTTTTAGAAGTAGGATATTTTTGCAAAATGTAAGTAAATTATTGTTTATTTTAAAAATGTATTCAAAATTTTTGTTTATATTGATTTTAAAACGTGATTTGGAACGTGAGTATTCTATGAACCTGCAAAGCAACTTTAAATTTGAACGCACATTATAAAAAATATAGTACATACGCTGCCTCAGGCAGCTCAAACGGATTGCTGCAGTCTCGCAATGTTTTTCTTCTCAGTTTTTCAAAACTTTCTTTCTCTAGCAGCAAATATAAAACAACAGCAGTGCTCATTCTATTTATTTCTTTTATTTTTTTTTATTAAAACACTAAAATCCGTAAAATTTTTAACAAACACACTATTTATCATACGAAAAATTAAGTTAAAATTGTAAACAATAATACAAATGTAAACAACAACTGATTCGAATATCGGGTTTTATTTGAGTTCGAAAATAATAAAACCGACTTGGTTTTGTGACACCAAATGAAGCCAATATTGGTTTTCAAAAACGACAAAAGGCAAAACCGACTTGTATTCTATGACACTATGTCACTTGAATTTATTCTATTTTTGAAAATCAAAAGATTGGTATAAGACTAGCGGTGTAAGATAATAAAGGAGGAAGACAACGGCGGCTAAAGTAAATAATTTGAAACTCTGGGAGCTCACTTGGAGGATTATATCTACCTTTACCTTAAATAATCGCAGTACTTGATTTCAAAATACAAATGTTGTTATTGAATTAATTAAAATAAGAGAAAACCGATAGTTTTAAATTTGAAATATCATTTCAATATATTTTTAGGCTTTCAATACTTATGACTGCAGTTATGCAATAGGAGATGTTTAAAATAGTTTTATGTGATTCATAGACTTGGACAATCGGTTAATAGGAACCATATTTACAGTTGATGTTCATGAAAAACGTCCCAATGCCACCACTAGATTAAAATTCGCATTAATGTCATGGATTTCTCAATACCTGAAGACTGAATTTTGTTTGTTTACGCGCCCATTAAATTGGAAATGAGATTCGTCTGAGAAAATTATTTTTCATCAAAATCATACATCATAAAATCATAAAAACCTACACAAACTACAGTTTGTAAAATGTAAGAATATAATTCGTCATGTAGTGTTGGGGCTAAAGTGCCCTGAGCCCAATTTATTTATTTATTAGGAAAGAAACAAAAGTAGAACATATCATCTGTAAAAAATTTTGCAGCAGTTTCAGAATCAAATGAAAAAGTCCAAAATAATCTGCCTGTTATTGTTGCAGAATACTAGTAAAATGACTAATGGTTTATTACGAGTAATTTGTTTGCTCTTTACACGCCTACAAAGACCAGATAATCCACGTAACAGTATTTTGTTCTATAAAATGTGCATTTATACCCCTTCCAATATCTCAATATTCCCTTGGTTGTATAATTTATAATTGAAATGTAAAAAAAAGGTTATGGAATTCATTCTGCATGGTTCTGTTATATTTTTCTTTGGTTTTAATTCGAATTTAATGGATGTGGTTAAATTGTAAAAAAAAAAAAAAAAAATAGTTTTTCTTTAGCATTATGTTTTAATCAATTCACCAATAAAGTATCACATTCAAATTTTGATTGAAATCTGGTATTAAGCATAATGTCTAAAACAGTTTAATGTATATATACATATACAATATATTTTAATAAAATAAAATATGAATGTATTTTTCAGGTCATTGACTTCATCATCACAAACTGGACAAACACCTGGTCATGGTACACCACTTCAGAGTGGCGGTATATCGAGTTATTCGCGTAATTCGCTAATCGATTGTATGCCAATACCGTCTGTGGGTTCGCCAGGCACGCCCGCCGCTTCACCTCATCCAAATTCAGCATTATCTCAACCAACATCAGTACCACCAGCCGATCAAGTGAGTTTCAATTACAATTAAAGACTTTTAAATATTTCACATATGAATTTCAATAATGAGTTACCTTATCTATGTATGCATAGCTTTTATCAATGAGCCCCAGAGCTCCGGCATCAGTATCGAATTTGCAACAACCACCCACACCAATTGACCATTTATTGGATAAAAATACTCCAGCACCTACACCTACAGATCAGCATGATAATAAAAGTATAACAGCATCACCGTATGTACATCCGGCACCGAGTGTGGAACCTCCGCCTTCAGTAGAGGGCATACACAATACGATAGGTGGTGGTGGTGGTGGTGGCAATGGAGTCAGTAATATGGGGCCCGGCAGTGTTCCACCACCATCAAGCGTGGGTCGTTGTACTCCTACACCTCAGCAGCAACAGCATCAACAGATGCAACAACAGCAACAATGTGGTACTATATCGGTTAAGAAATTCGAAATACAACCTGCATCTCTAATACCCCTCAACAATGGTTCTATGCATATGGGCGTGGGTAATACAACTGCAGGTTGTACGACTACAAACAGTACAATGGAACCAATAATAAATAATCCGCCTAATTGCACTCTAAACAGCTCAGTTCTACCCAACAATAATATAAATAGAAACGAATTGTCGTTGTCCTCAGCCGCAAATGCAATGCAAGACGTTTTGAATTTATACAAACCGCCAAAAATCAATGTCAAAGACATTGATACGTCCCCTAATGAGGATTGTCTAAAACTAGATGTACTCTACGATTTTACTGAACAGGATGCTTGGTAAGTTATTTTAAGAGTTTTTTCCAATTCCAATATTTTTCCACAAACTTATAGAGTATTAAAGGGATATTTTCTTTAAAGCATGCAGACAATATCATCTTTAGCTCTTATAGTAACAGAAGATTAAAGATTTTTTATTTATGAATGCATATTCAGAGACTCGTATATGCCTTTACATAAAATTTAAATCTACAATAAATTTATATTTAAATAATATTGTTTTGTATTCTATTTTGTTTAGTAGAGCTATTATTGAGAAAACATTTAATTTTATTTGATTTTAGGGCCAATCATCCCGTGAAGCGTTTTAAACCCAACGAAAACTCGAAACAATGTCGAGTGATGTGCACAAAAAAGTTGTACGAAGGTCACACACATACGAAACCTTTAATGCCCTCTCCTCGTTCTGTTTATGGATCTCATTTACTATCTATTGATCCATCATCTGCATCCCTTGCTTGCATTTCGGGCAATTCTCAAACATCAGTTAATATGGGAACTGGTTTGGTTGGCATAGCAGCTGGTTGTAATCCCATGGGTAACAATCAACTGAACTCGAAAAATAATGATGGTTCCATGGTTAATAATATTATGGGTAGTGGTGGCGTAAATACTTCAACTAAAGGAAATTTCTTTGAGGAACTCGACATAAAAACTGAAATAATGTCAGGTGTGGGTACATCATCAACATCCCCATGTAAAGACTCGAAGAGTGGAATTGGTGGAAACCTTTTTACAGTTGAGGGTTTAAATCCATCTCCTAATGATTTGGAACAATTATTCGAAACATCATCGAACGATGAATGTGGCAGTGTACAAATACACACCCCACCAGACTCCAATAATCCATCGAATGGCTGTGCTGTCACCACCAACACTATAGATGAACTAAAGCGCACCACAAATGCCTCTTTGGTGGGTAGTACTACAAATGTACAGGGTAATAGTGTAGTAGCCAATGCCGCAGTTATGGCAGCGTTACAGAATTGCAATAATACGAATACATCTTCGTCGGCTCTAACATCCCTGAACAACAGTGGGAGTAGTTTAACGGGTGGAGTCGGTGGAGCTAATAGCATTCAAGCCGAGGATTTGACGAAAATGTTTCCTACACCACCTTCACATGAACAGCATCATCCGAATTCAAGTCCTTGTCAAATGGATATACAAATGACTGATTTGAGTGTCATAACATCATCGGCTATGATGGGTCAAACTTTGGATACTGGCTTGGGCATAAGTGGTATGTTGAAAATTAAACAGGAATATTCCATTGAACTGGGAAGTCCTGTGGAGGAACCCATAGAAGATTGGTCGTATGTCTATCGACCACCACAGCAGGCAATGATGGTAGGATCGTCCAAATATGCACCATTAACTAATTTGCCCAGTCTAACAATGCCGCCTTTGGTCATACCGCCCAACTGCAGATATAAACCGTCATGGCAACAGCCTCGCAACACCCACCAACAACAACAACAGCAACAACAACAACAGCAGCAGCAACAACAACAACAACAGCAATTGCAACAGCACCAGCATCAACTACAGCAACAGCAGCATCATCAAAATCAGCAGTTGCATGAGTTATTGTCGGCAGCGCCTCGAACACCTTTACAACAACCTCGAACTCCTCTTGGTCCTATGTCTTCTTCACCTATGCACAATACTGTACCTACTCCATTGAGTAGCGGTGGCGGTGGTGGAAGCTTATTGTTAAATCAACTCAATTGCCCGCAAGCAGCTCTCACCAATACGTCTCCAACCATGCAACAGCTTATGCAACGTACGGGAATGTCTCCCATTTCGCCAGCCACACATGTTCCGTTCCCACTTACGAGTCCTATGATGCAACAGCAGCAACAACAAAGACAAACACCCATTCATCCGCCACCGCCATACGAAGTTGCCGTCACCAGTCCTGCCTTATCTTCTGCTTCTTCGATTCCAGCATATCTTAACAAACCGTATCATTCGCAAGAACCTCCACAAACACCCCAAAGTGTAAACAACCATATGCAAACAATAGGTGGTCCGCTCAGTGTGTCAGGTGGAAATCGAGACTGCTCTAGTATGGGTTATTATGCGAACAGCGGAGGAAATAATAGCAGTAATCCGATTACACACGAACTGCCAGAAGTTAGTTCTGTCATGCTTAATATTCTCTTGTACGATACAGCATTAAATGTTTTCCGTGATCACAACTTCGATAGTAGTACGGTATGCGTTTGTAATGCAGATAATCAACATTTCGGTAATATACGGGGCTCAGATTCGGGAGTATATGTACCACTGCCGGGAACCACTTTCAATCCGACAGCATCGTCTAATTCATTACGTTCTCTAAGTGCCTTTGGTTCTGTGGGAATGGGCGGATGTGGAAGTGGCATGATTGGAGGCATTGCAAATTCCTTAGATTCACCTGCGTCGTTGGCTGGAGCAGGCTCCAGTTCATCAACCACACCCTCAACGACAACACCAGGCAATAACGCACAACAATATATCACTGGTTATGTGGACGAAGATGCGGTTGAGTGTACATGTGGTTTCAGTGCCGTCATTAATCGGCGTTTAGCATGTAAGGCTGGCCTATTTTATGAAGATGAAATGGAAATAACGGGCATAGCGGAAGATCCAGGCCGCCATAAAAAACATTCCCTCTTGACTCTGATTACGACTCTGGCATCAAAAGCCACAAATAATAATACCAACGGTATTGTAGACAAGTCCGTGGAACAAGCGGCATTTTCAATATTCGATTTACTGCTGGACCAGTGTTCTATTATACAAACTTCCAGTAGTGCTATACACCGTGCTTTGCAACGTCATCGACGAAGACTGGCGAAAAAATCACAAAAACCTCAATCAGTTGCAGCAATTGCCAATGTTCTAGAGTACATAGATGCTAATGATATTATAGCCCTTGCTTTGGAACAAGCGCGTTTAGCATTCGACAGCTCCCGTATGGATATGATGGAACAACAAATTGTACCATTCTCATCGCATAGGAAACAATCTGGAAATAACCAATTAGCCCTTTCGCTAACAGGGCGCATTAACGTTCACAAATGGCCTTATATACCAGTGGGTTTTTCACGCAGCAACAAAGATATTGTTTCGACTATGAAATCCATACAACCCATGCTACAAAATGCATTCCATTCGAAATCTCGCAACGCTGCCGGAGCCAAGGATGCCACATATATTGTGAGTGGTCCGTTGACTTGGCGGCAGTTTCATCGTCTCGCTGGCCGAGCTTCAGGGCAATGTGAACCTCAGCCCATACCTTCGGTAATCGTAGGTCATGATAAAGATTGGATATCAGTAGCACCTCTAGCCATACACCACTGGGATAAATTTCTACTGGAGCCTTATTCCTACGCTAGAGACGTAGTTTACTTGGTAATGGCACCTGACAGCGACTATGTGTTGAGCAAAACGAAAACTTATTTTAAAGAACTAAGTACGACATATGAAATGTGTAAACTAGGCAAACATACGCCAATTTGCGGCTGGAACGGTTTATTAACGGTACAACAAAGACCTCCTAGTGAAAAGCCTTTTACGACAACTATAGACAACTGGTTGCGATCTTTAGATGATACCACACTAGCCGAAAAATTACGTCTGTATGCCTACGCTTTTCAACATCAACTAGCGCCGTATTTAAATCGAGTACCAAATGATAAGACTCTTCTTAATCCTGTGGATAATAGTACACGTAACACAGCAGCGAGCAATTTATCGTCGTCGTCATCATCATCATCGGCAACGGGTAACGGAGGTTCAAATTCGAGCCAGGAAAATGATTTGCGTGGAAATCTGGGAACAGATCACAATACAAACATGGATCATAACAGTGATCATTCCCAACCGGGCATTGGTACAGATAGCCAAGGGAATCCAAATGACAACAAACCAACTGCCGATATTAAGCCAGATGTTAAGCCTCCTCTTGTATTGGGTGATCCGCTTGGTGTTGCCGAATGTCTGGAGGAAGTAAACCCTTCTGCGATCGTGCTCTATGTAGTAGAACCATTTACCTATGGCTCCGATTCGCCCGAATTGGAAAGAATTGCATGTATTGCCTTGTTGAGAATGTATTCAGAACTTTTAAAATCCATTCCCGAATCAGTGAGATCTCATATAAATATACAGATTATTTCATTAGAGTCAATACTTGAACTTGGAAGATGTCGCAATCGTAAGCGATTTTCAGATGAGATTAAATGTTTAGCTTTGAATATATTCTCTCAGTGCAAACGGCATATGGTGCACGCGCAGGCCGTTAAGAGTCTTACCGGTTTTGGTACGGCTGCAAATGTAGAAGCATTCCTTAAAACGAAAGACGAGAAGAATCGACGGCCTTATAAGATGTATACGCCACCATACATACTTGCATCCATGCATGAGAAAAATGACAAAACAGACTTCTCTCGGCCTGCCTGGGGTGGTATGCGTGGAAATCCAAATGATCAAAAATACTCCGTTATGTATTGTAATTATTGTTTAAGCGAAGATCAATCTTGGCTGCTGGCCACTGTTACCGATGATCGCGGTGAAATGTTGGAGAAAGTGTGCATTAATATCGATGTACCAAATCGTACACGCCGTCGTCGTGCACCGGCCCGGAGAATAGGCCTTAATAAACTTATGGACTATATTTTGGGTTTAATATCACAGACCACTCAAACATGGCGCCTTGTGGTTGGGCGTATAGGTCGAATTGGTCACAATGAATTGAAATCTTGGTCATATTTATTGGGGAAATCAAATCTACAAAAAGCTACCAAACAACTAAAAGACATGTGTAAACAATGCCATCTAATGTATCCACCCTCGATACTGAGTGCCTGCTTAGTAACGTTAGAGCCAGATGCAAAATTGCGTGTTATGCCAGATCAATTTACTCCCGATGCACGTTTCTCACAGATTTCAATACAAAATCCGCTATCAACACCGCAAGATGTAACCTGCACTCATATATTAGTTTTTCCTACCAGTGCTATATGCGTGGTAAGTTTTCCATTTAAATTGAGAATTATTTTCTTATATACGAGTACATATATATGTATATATATCGGACTTGACTATTTAATTTGTACTTGTACTTGCAGTCATTTACCCGTCAATTCCAAAACGAAACGCAAGGCGATATTGATGAAGATTTTATTAATTTTGGTAACGATGAAGATGAAAATGAGGTTTTCAAAGATGCCGCTTTAATGGATGATTTATTAGGGCAATGGGACAACGGCGGAGGCACTGGTAACAAATACTTTGATTTGTCAATTGAAACTGACATGAGTAATTGAAATTGTTTTTATTATTTTTTTTTATTTAAGGTCGCGGTATGTCCAATCATAATAGTCCTGATCGAATAGAAGATAATAGAAGCTGGCAAAGCGTAGGTGGTAATAATACATACTCAACACATCAAGACATTGAGGAGGTACATTTTTAGACCCCAATTTGTTGTATTTCCATTTATTATTGAATATAAATAAACGTTTTTTTATTTTACACTTTTTTATATAGGTGGGACAAATAAATCAACAACCTTTGGCAGTTGGTTATATGGTATCAACTGCGCCCACTGGTCGTATGCCATCGTGGTTTTGGTCAGCATGTCCCCATTTGGAAGATGTTTGTCCGGTATTTTTGAAAACTGCCTTGCATATACACGTACCCAACATACAGACCACCGATGATATACTCAACTCAACAAATGCCCATTCATCAGCGACAGATCATCCGCTAGACTCTAGTCTGACAGCCGATGTATTACGTTATGTACTTGAGGGTTACAATGCACTTTCATGGTTGGCATTAGACTCGAATACCCATGATCGTTTATCATGCTTGCCCATCAATGTACAGACCCTTATGGATCTCTATTATTTGACAGCTGCAATTACTTAAAAAATCACAGAACCTATACCTATAAAGGAACTAATGTTGATATTCTATGTAAAAAAAAATCCCTGTTTTGTAATTATATGTTTAAAATATTTTATTTTTAATTATTCTTTTTTTATTGTTTATTTTTTTTTTTATACACAATCACATTCAACTCGTGTGCATTAATCGTATGAGCATGTTTTTTTTTTTTTTTTTTTTTTTTTTTGTTTGTTTGAGATTTATTTCTATATATTTATATTTCTTTGAACAGTTTTTATTTTTAAATTTCCTTTTTTTTTTTTCTTATTATTATTTCTGTGATATTCAGAAAAATTAACAATGAAAATTGCTTCTATTATTACATTATTCTATCATTTTCGATTTGTTTCACATAAAAAGAAAGAAAAAATATGAATGTATAGATTGAATCACATACATTAAGAAGAGAACTTAAAATAATGCTTCCGTTACTTTTTTTTCGGACTTCCAATCGAGGCTTCAAACTACAAACATATAGTATATGAACATACATATTGAATAGTTTTTGTCAGTATAATCACATGATTGTTTTTATAACAAATATTTATTTTTAATTGTTAATCAAAACTGAATCTGTCGTATGTTTGTCAATCATTTATTTTTCTACTTATTTTTCAAAAAATTGATCTTGTTGTTTGTTAAAAAATTTGTAAATTATTTATTTTTTAATTTATCTAGAAATTGAAACGTACGTTTTTAATTGGATTTTTTTTTTTTTTAGAAATGAAAGTAAATAACGTTAAACATTTCTAAGGAGTTAAAGTTATTGTCGTAAAACATATAACGATTTAAATTGTAAATTTATACTATTTACCATAAAACATATAAAGAGGAAAACGACCTTCATTACCATCACAGTTTTATTGCAAATTGTTTTTTGGAGCATTTATAATTATAGGTATTAGCTTTTTCTCCATTTAGTGTTGTACATCTATCATATAATTTGTGTGGAGAAAGTTTAAAAGTTTGCAAATTAAATCTAAAGTTTTATAAGAATTAATTGTAATTTAAAATCATATATTTTTAATATTTATTTTTCATTGCTATTATTATTCCATGTGTACGTGAAATTTGTTAACAGAAACAATTACATAAATTTAAATTATTTAACTTTAATTATTTTTTTTTTTTTTTTTGTTTTCAATGTATAGCCAGGTCAGGAATATAATTTTATGTTAAGCTTGAAATAATATTCGAAAATTAATTTATGAAAATTTACAAAAACTTATTTAAAAAGCACAATAAAAGTCTCTGGGTATTACAAGAAAAAAAAAAAAAAAAAACAATTGTAAATAAATTTATGATTTAAATCGTTATATTAAATGTAAAAATTGTATATACATATTAAAATGTATGATTAAATATTATTATTTTAAATAACAAACCGAGAACAAAAATCCCTACATTATATTAAAAGAAAGGAAATACATTTAAAAATATAACTTATGTCCACTTATTTGTTAATATATAAATAACTTTAAATATTTGATATAGATATATTACTTTCTAGACAGATTATAAAATAAATAAATGTAAAAAAAAAAAAATTCAATTATACATACACACATAAAAACTGCAATTATATACATACATAAACAAAATCAACAAAAAAAAAAAATTACTTGCGTTTAATATTTAAAAAATTAAAAATCTAGTACAATTAAGCGAAAAAAACACAATTTTATATAGTTATAAGGACTTAATAAAAACAAAAATAAATTAATTATAAACTTATAATAAGAAATTCAACAATTGTAAACTATGAAAAATCACATTATGTCTTAAAGAAAATATAATTATGTATTCTACTACATAATACATATTTAATGCTAACAATAATTGTTAACATTTTAACACACATACAAACACACACACAGTTTAGTATAATTTTAAGTTTAATGATTTTCAAACTTGTTTTAAATATTAATTAAAGAAAGTTCGCTATTATAAAAACAAACAAAACAAAAGAAAATAAAATAACCTAATAAAACAATATAAATATATATTTAAAGTTACATTAAAAATACCAGCCTAAATCAATTTGAAACAACACTATCTACCATTCTTGTTTTTATATATACATATACATACATATACATATTACAAAACAAACAAAAACAAAAATATATATTTAATAATAAGTAAATAAAATAGCTATAAGTTTTTTTTATAAATATATACATACAATATATTTCAAAACAAAAAACCAGAATAAAAAAAGAAAATACTTAAAATATTTAATAAAGTTTCATATAAAATGAAATCAAAAAAAAAGAAAAAAAGAAGTAATATTTCATACGAGTATAATTTTTTATAAAACTTACAAAATAAAATATGTTTTTAATTCAAACACTACTAACATTTCTCATTTAAGTATTTTCTATTTAAATTATTATTTTTTTTATCATGTAAATGCATAACATATAGGTTATATACATATATAATGCGTTTTATTACTATTACAATATATACATATTTTAAAAATTAAATGTTCTTTTTTTTTTAATTTAAATTAATTTTTAGCAAATTTTTATTTTTAAAATCAATTTATATTTGTTTTCTCTTCATTTAATTTTTTTTTTTTTTTTGCATGAGTCAAGCGTAGTATATTTAATATACAATTTATAGATTTTTAAATCAAATAAACCTAAACATACAAAAAAAAAAAATAAAAGTTAAAAAAAACTCTTACATACTGATGTTTAACTACTATAAGCCAGCTAGCAAAAATAAAATGAAAATGAAAAAACAAATGAAATAAACAAAGTAAATAAATAAATAAATACTGAATGAAATGTTTATTTAGTAATATATTATTATTATTATTATGTTAACACAATTTAAAACATCTTGGAAACAACAGATATATTTGTTTATCATTTTTCTTTTTTAATTTATGATTAAGTATTAAATTAATCTTAAAAATATTTGTAAAAAAACAATTCACCAATCAATCACACACAACATCCAAAATCTTAAAATAAAATAAAATTTATAAAAAAAAATTTTTTGTACATAATCCATACGTATACATTATAGTATATAGTAAATTTACACACACACACACCACTCTCTAACTCTTCTTGTATCCATTAAATACATACATAGTTTTCATTTATAATAATGCCACTGCACATTTAAAGAAATATTATTGTATTAATTACAAATAAAAACAAAATTATATCATATATATTATATATTTCTTATTTGCTTTTTATTGTTTTATTTATTTTACTATAATTTCCTTTTTTTTTTTTGTTACTTCTTTTTTTTTTTTTCTCTAATAGGTTTGAAAAGAAAATTTTATGAATTAAACTTTAAAGCTCAAAATTAGAGAGGAGAATAAGATTGAAACTATTTTAATCAAAATATGTACTACCATCTTAAGTTTATCGTTTTACTTATAAATATTATTGTGCTATTCGTTGCAAGCATAAAGTTACCAATTCATTAGGAAAAACTATATATATGAGCCGTTTATTTTGAAAGTGGTTCAAGTCCATTTTTTCTTATATTGAGATATTTAAGGGTTTGCGTTTGAATTGTTTCAAAAATATTGTTAACTGGTATTAAGTTGTTTTTATGGCTTTGTAACCTTAAACATGTTAGAATATATAACGTAATACTTTTTTTAAACTTTACTAGAAAAATAAGCTGTGTTTCAGAACCTAAAATGGACTTAAACCACTTTCAACATTAATAAAATGACTTTTTTGTTTGTGAAAGAGAATAAGTCCGCTTAGTGTTCTTTGTTTAATATTATTAATTATTATTATTAATCAATTTTTTCACTTAAAGTTACTCCACTACGTTTATATAATTCCAATATAATTATTACATGGGTCTTATTAGCAAACAAAATACTTTAATTTCACAATAATAATATTATTAGGTAGTATATACCTTAGTAACTCCGTCATATCCTTATACTTAGGAGTTGAAATGGGACGTACATTTTTGTATAGTGGCCCTAATTTTATTTTATTGAAGTTCCTTGGTCTTCTCCGACAAGGTAATAAATCAAGTATTTTGAACTCTGTATCCACTTCCATAAATTCTTTCTAAAACATTTTATAGTCTTCACTTTTTATATTTTATATTTTTTTTAATCTTTTGTGAAAAAAAATTATTTCTTTCAATGGACTTAAACCAGTTTCAAAATAAATTTTTTTTCAATTTCGTTAACTATCTAATTTTCAAGTGCCCCAAATCATAGCAATTTTAATGATACTAGACTTAAATTTTTTATAAAATAAAAGACTATGTAGGATTACGATTATTGTTATCATTAACTAAATTTTTTAAAAAAATGGACTTAAACCACTTTCAAAATAAACGGCTCATATATATATCAGGCATGTCACAGATTCCGATCGGAATGGTTTTGATTCCGTATATGCGATTCTGATCGATTTTCTTTTAGGTTCTTCAGATTCCGAACGATTTTGTTCATATCAAAAAATTATAAAATTGCTGCTTTTCAACTAAAGTATGGCAGTTTAGTGTGCAGCCCTTGCACTGACCAACTTCTTCCTTTTCCCTCATTGTGGTGGAACTTGGTCAGTACAGGGACTGCGTTCACCCGTGGCATCACAACGGGCCGCTATGCGTGCTCAAGTGAGCTTTGTGACATCAGAGCTACCACTCCGACCTAACCTAACCTATGGCAGTTTAGTGCATTACATACACTACTACTTACACTACTTACTGAATAACAAGCAGGAAAAAAAATTAATTCAAATCAAAAAAATAAAAAAATTTATATGAAAAATGTCGGAGATTTAAATTTTTGCTGTTGTTGAAGCCAGGAGACGACAATTCGTTGTTGAAAAAGTACGCCGAAATGCATTGAGGGATGCAATACTTCGATGAAAAAATATGTACATCACTTTGTATTGTTTTTCTCAGCAAGTTTACAAAATTAAATTTCTTAAACATAAATATTAACTAAATACTTAGAAAACCTATGAAATAATAAAATATACCATTTTGTCTTTCAGTTTGATTAAGTTTTATTAATATTTTTCTTTAATAAATCATCAAAAATATGAAAACCACTTTGAAAATTTAAAGTGGTTTCATTCCGAAGAAATTTTTCGTTTTCTAAAGACTCGACGGAATTGCGTTCTGTGACATGGCTGTATATAGTATGTCATACTACGTAAAAAGTTTTCCAACTTTACACTGTTGTTGCAACCATACGATGACATTTCACATCGTATTAGAAAAATCGATATATCAATACTGTTGTTGTTTTGCGTACACATTATCAATGATCATGAAAATCCAAAAATATTGATAGAAATGAAAGCCGACATTCGATATAGTTTACGATAAAGCGTAAGGCACTTGTTGAAAACTCTGTGTTTCCATATACAGTGAATCACAGTAAAAATGGCCCACCAGTATTTGGTTAATATTTATTAAAAAGGAAGAAAATAAAATAAATATTTTTGTTTAAAATAAAGTTTATTTGGTATTCAATATAAGGAACTAAAAATTCTCTTAATTACATTATTAATTCATTGATTTTTTACATCAGAAACAAAAACAATTCAAAAAAATGTCTCCAAGTTACACAAAAAAGTTAGTAGAATCCATTCCTAATCGTTTAAAATCGGTAATAAGTCAAAAATAAGGCTTTCCTACAAAATATTAAAAATAAAAAAACGTTATTTCTTTAATAATAATATATGTACTTACTGGGCCATTTTCATTGTGAGATAAATTTGAATGAATTAATAATGTAATTAAAAGAATTTTTTTTTAGTTCCTTATATTGAATACCAAATAAACTTTATTTTAAACAAAAATATTTATTTTATTTTCTTCCTTTTTAATAATAATAAATATTAACCAAATACTGATGTAATTTCATGGTGGGCCATTTTCACTGTGATTCACTGTAGTATGGGACGCATGTCGCCGTAGTCTAGTAGGTAGTGTGTTGGCTTATTAGACGTAACGCCAGGGTTCGAGCACCAGGCCAGACATCAAAACAAAATACAAAAAGTATTTCTTCGGCGATTTCCTTTCAGCAGATTTCTGGCAAAAACTCTGAGAGTAAATAAAATTGCCATGAAAAGTTTCTTAAACAATCTGTCGTTCGGAGTCGACTTTAAACTGTAGGTCTCGCCACTTATGTATAAAATTAACACACACAACATAAGTGGTGTGAAAAACTAGGTCAATAATCCTGACTGAAGGGTTGTAATGACCAATTATGGATGTATGTATGGGACGCATGTAGAAAATGACAAGTCAAAAATTGATAATTCAAAAAATAAAAAAACTTCAAGATATTACATCTGCACAAAAGGCTGTTCCAAAAACAAAGACGTACGAAATACTTGCATGTTGGTTAAAAATTTGTTTTCGCCACAATATTGCCTCTGATGTACTCCCATAGCGCTTTCATTTATAAGATTATTACACTAGAGCCCCGACTTGCGTCGACCCGATTTGCGTCGTTTCGATTTGCGTCGCTTTTTAAAAATTGACAAAACTCAGCTTGCGTTGTTGCAATTTCAATTCGCGTCGATTAAATTTCCGTCGTTTCGTCCCCGATTGGAGTCGATTCGATTTGCGTCGTTTGAATCCCAACTTGCGTCGTTTAAATTTCGACTTGTGACGCTACATACGTTTAATTTTTTCTTGCTTGGTACATATTTAGAATTTTTTTTTTGTATTTTAAAATTCTTGCAACTTCTGTTTATTGTTTTATTATTTCTTTATAATAATTAAAAAACATTTGTTGAACTAAATAAAATAATGAAAAATGTTTTCATTATTCATTCATTTTGCTTTCGTTTGAATTCTTGGTCCCAATGAATTAAATTTCGATGCATTTGTATAGAAAAAGTTGATTCGATTTGCGTCGTTTCGATTTGCGTCGCAATTCTCCGGTCCCCATTAACGACGCATGTCGGGGCTCTAGTGTATCTTGTTGTGCTATGATTAATAATTAATAAATAAATAAATATGTATTGCGTAAACAAAGAGTCGACGTAAAAAAATATTTTCACAATTTGATAGAATCAATAAAACTTTCCTATAGGGCTCAGCAAACCCCCTAAAAGTCTGCGATATTCATTCGACTTCGTATTAAAAATGCAAAAGGATCAACTAAAAACCTTTTTTTGACTTATATTGTAGCAAAATACTATTCTATTCTATCCTTCGAGTTAAAAGGAGACTATATGGATGGACTAGCAATAAATTGGGTTTACGAGAAAAAATATTTTTGTACTATTTTGCGGTATATTGTTCAATAATCAAATCTGCAGACGCATACGTTAAAAAAAATATGGATTATTAATGGCAATTAAAATTCAGTTTCGTTGTGATTAGACCATAAACCATTAAACCTGAGATTGCAACTGGCACTTAAAAATGATTAAAAAGAAAATAATCAACTAATTCGTTCCGTTTGAATTATGGCTAACCATAGCTAGTGTAAGTTTTGTTTTACCATTTTTTTTCCTTCCTTGATGATACCATACAGTTGCGAATAATATTTTTCTTGAATTTTATCAATTTTTTTTCTTTGTTTGAATATGGGCATAATGTTTGGGCATAAAATATTTTTTTATTTACAATTTTATGTTTTTAATAATTTTTTCAGTTTCTTTCATTAAATAAACATGTTCCTAAATTAAGGAAAAGGTATACAGTTTAACAATAATGCAGTGCTACAGTGAAAGTGTATGTAAAGTTGAGCATCGACTATCCGGGATAGTCGGGACCGGGAGCATCCCGGATAATCAATTTTCCCGGTTAATTGAGGTAAAACTTTATACGTATTTTTACATAAGTTTTTTATTTATGTAAATAATATATCGTCAACTAAAAGACCAAACAACCTATCAGCAGTTTTCTAGATTTTACTGGAGAGGGAAAAAACATTATAAATTTGGTACTATTTGCAACATTGAAACGAAAATTATATATTACGATTAAAATGAAACCAGAAGTATATATCGGTTGAGAAATCTTTGTTTTTCTGAACACAGCTTATGATATGGCTCTTAGGGTATTTTGAATTGTAAAAATCTGAAACCAAACAACCTATCAGCAATACTAATTAGTATGAATAATTAAGCATTCCTTTCAACACATAATTATTATTTACATTAAATAATAACAATTATAGATTTTTTTACTTGTTTAGACAAAAAAGTGAATAGTGTTTGCTTAAATTACACTATGCAACAAAATTAAACTTTTATCATGATTTTTAATGATTTATTTTCCTCTTGTTTAGTACGTCACGGTCTTCTAATTTGGTAATAGCTTGGTTATTTGTAATATTAGACGTTCAAAATTTTCCATACATATGCTTTATGATATAGTGAATTATATTAAATAAAAAACTTAATTTTGAAAATTTTGCTGATAGGTTGTTTGGTCTTTTAGTTGACGATATGCATATGGAGCACATAGTATTAATTCATTAAAAAAATGTTTTAAAGTACATAGTTTGTTCTTTTTAACTTTATTTTTCTCAGCCAAAAGCTTCTCTTGAACACGATAGAGTTACAATTTATCTTGTTCTGTTATGTTCGAAAATTCTGAATTTTCCAAAAAGTCTAGTAAAGTAATCGATGCATTTATAGCTTCCTGTAAAGATGTTTTCGGAACAATAAGATCATCTTCATAAAAACAAATCATTTAAGATCCCGGATAACTAATGTAATCCCGGATAATCGATTAAAAATAAAAAAGCTTTTGTTCAATACCGCTCCCGGATAATTGATGTTCCCGGTTAATCGATGCTCAACTGTATTTGTAAAATAACTAGTACACAAATATATGTACATATATCGAGCATAACCGCAAAAATATCTCAAGCGACATATTTTTCATATATCGTTTTTTGTAATAAATAAATTCATTGGCATCATTTGCATCATCTATAAAAATTTCAGGGTCACACTCTGTACCGTTATGAATTTATAACAAAAAAAAAGTTTAACTTTCTAACTTAATTTGCACAAGAAATAAATAATAAAAACCTTCTCCTGTAAAATTTCGTTTTTGTCGCTTGTGATACATATTTCTGCGGTTATGGCTCGATATATGGTATGTATAGTATATCATGACTGTAAATACAGTATGAATTCCAAGACAGTTTTAAAAATATGAAAAACTATTTTAAAATTTTAAATAATTCTAATAAACATTGACTTTTCATAATTTTAAGCATTTAATAAGAACGCTTAAACAATTGCTTGCAATTGATTTTTATTCTTTAAACCAAGTATACAATGTAAAGGGTCCACCAAATAACTTTTTTTTTTTTTGAAAATTGAATATTTTCTCAAATTTCTTTTTTTTTATTTGAAAGTACAATCCTTCCGGTTAATAATGGAAAATAATTTCATTCAAATGGCTGCCTCGGCTGGTCATGCAGTAGCCTACACGATCGGTCCAATTTTTAAGCACATTATTGATTGTGTGCAGCTGTATTTCGCCAATGGCTTCACGAATATTGTCCTTTAAAGCGTCAATTGTCTCTGGCTTGTCGGCGTAACACTTATCTTTGACGGCACCCCACAAATAATGGTCCAACGGTGTCAAATCGCAGCTCCGTGGTGGCCAAACGACATCAGCTCTGCTGCTGATAATGCGATCTTCAAAAGCAGGGCGCAAAACATCGAGTGAAGCTTCGGCTGTGTGGCATGTAGCGCCGTCCAGTTGAAACCAAATGTTGCCAATATCCTCCTCTTCAATTTTTGTGAACAAAAATTCGTTGAACATGACCCGATAACGATCGCCATTGACTGTAACGGCCACTCCTTGCTCATTTTCGAAGAAAAATGGCCCAATTATGCCTCTGGACCAAAATCCGCACCAAACAGTGACTCGTTTTGGGTGCTTCGGCTTTTCAATGTATACGTTCGGGTTTTCTGTGCCTCAAATGCGACAATTTTGCTTGTTTACTTACCCGCCAAGATCAAAATGAACTTCATCTGAAAAGATGATTTTTTTTTTGCCAAAATCGGCATCTTCTGTAAGTCGATTGCAGGCTCACTTAGCGAAGCGAAAACGCATTGGATGGTACCATATTCGTTCAGCGGAAGGATAAAACTAATTATCTGTCAAATCAGACATGAGCTAAGTGTTTACCATTCACGAAATAAGCACTAGTTGAAAAAAAAAAACGTTAGATGACTGACCCGATATGTTTCAAGCTTTATTTTATAGCACACAATGGAATTACAGTGGGCGTGAAAAATATTGTAAATTGTTTACTATTTTTTTGATTCCGAATTTTTTTTATTTTTTTTGTTTTGATAACAAAAAACTAACAGTTTACATATTTATATGATTTGTTTGTAAATTCAACAATATGAATATGAATAACTACTATATTAAAATGTATAAAATATTAATAAATAACAAAACATATATATATATATATATTTATATAAAAAGGGAACAGATTTTTTAATTTTATATATCAAATGAAAATAAAAATAAGATTGTATATAAAAAAAAAAAAAAAAACACATTCAAGAAAAAGCAAGGTTTTACACACAACTTTATCTATAAAATTGACACAAACAAATATCTAAAATTAAATATAAAACAAAAAAAACTTATAAAATTATATCGTTAAATATTTAAGAAGCTTGGCTTCGGTAATGAAAAAAAAAAAAAAAAATATGAAAATAAAATCCAAAAATTTAAAAAAAAAAAATAATTTATTTAATTTTTGAATATACCTTCAACTCTTGATTTAACAAAATAATGTAACAAAAAGCAAATTTTTTAGGTTATAAAATATTATTTAAAATTTAAAATAATTTGTAAGTTAATTAATTAAACATGTATCATAAACATTAAATAAATTAAAAGAAATTATACATAATTTTAAACTATATATCTAAAACTTTAATATACATACATACATACATATATTCATTATGTAGGCCAAATTATTTAAAAACTTTCATTATTAAAAATAGCTCATAGTATAACCATTTTTTCATTGGGAAAAAAGCAAACTGGAATAAATCTATAATTTTATGAAAAAAAAAAAACAAAAATAATCAATAAAAAAAAGTAAAACTATGATTAATGAAACCATATGCAAAACATTTCACTACATATTCCCCCGTTAAAATTATAGGGTTAAGAATGAAAGATATGTACGTACATCTATCTATCTGCCATCATTAAGGAATGAATCAAAAGTATAAAAAAAAATATGGAAACCCAAATAACTCCCATTAAAGTAAAAAAAAAAAAGTTGTTTTAGTAAATTATACATACATTTACATTAATTTAAGGAACTAATTTAAATTATTATATTATAAAGTATATTCAAAACACAAGGAAATGCAAAAATATATATTATTTGATTGTAAATTTAGTATTAAGTTAGCATTTTTTTGAAAGCGAATAAATGAAAATAAAATGAAACATTTTCCAACATTTCCATTGCTTTTACATGCTTTTTTTTAATAATAACTAATAAAACCAAAACCTAGGCTTTGATGTGTTTCCACCTTTAGTTCGAAACTATATTGATAGACAAAAGAATGCTGCTGACACCTAGAGCATATGTAGCTGCCAGATAAATACAGCATCAAATCGTCAAATATTAGAAAAAAAATCGTCAAAATCGTCAAAGACGTTCATAAAAATCGTAAAAATAATCGTCACAAAATCATGAAAATTCAGTGTGATGTTCACTGGAACCGACACAGTTTTCAGTGCCTTAGTTTCTTGAGAGAATGCAAGAAATACCACTTCATCTGATCTTCTTACTATTTACACCACTTATATTCGAAAGAGAATATAATACAACTCTCATGTATAGGCCGGTGCCTCAACGTCTATTTTGAAACTTCTCGACCGCGTACAAGGAGGGCAAAGTTGCCCGTTAATGACGGTAGGGTATCGAACTCCATTGGTTCATTGGAGCATCATTGCAATGTGGTTTGTGTTTCACTGTTCTATCGCTATTATAACGGATTTTGCTCGAGCGAAATAAGGGACTTTTTCCCGAGAATAATGTATTCCTACGTAACAGTCGCCTTTCTCGGCGAGCAAATACTTATGTGGTCGATTGGCCAGTGGATCTGCATTACAGACAGAATTCATTCTTTAGTCGGACTATTCGTATGTGGAACTCCGTTCGTGCAGAGATTGTAATTTTTTGGCTTTTAAGAAAAAGATATTAGATACAGAAAAATCATCACTTAAATTTGCAATAGTACTAACTGCAAAGTAAATACAAAGCTTAAAGTGGCTTTTAATGTACTAAAGTAAAGAATAGGATGTAAATTTTTAATTCCTAAAAATCGTCAAAATAAGGCCATAAATCGTCACATCGTCAATATGATATTTTTGGAGCACGAAATCGTCAAAATGACGATAAATCGTCAAATCTGGCAGCTATGACCTAGAGGCCGGCCATTTGTGGCCAAAAAAGGAGAGGAATAATGTTACATCAATACAGCGTCAGGCCATAGTCAACGATGTTGACTATTCTGACGATGTGGGAGCTTGGCTTTGCAGTTTTAAAAATTTATACAAACGGATGATATTGTGTATGGGAAATAATTTAATTTTAGAAAGACTCACTTCGATAAAAGTGCATGAAGTTCAATAGTCCCAGTTGTACACCAATAAATATGGTTGTTTCTATTGCAAGAGGGAAAATGAAATTATCTTCATATGGCAACAAGTTATCGAACATAGCTGCATATCAGAGATCAGCAATGAATCGTATTTTCGCTACTCATAGGTACTTATGAAATTTTGAGTATGAGTGAGTCAAGAGTATTAAAATTCAACTACTCTGATTCATTCGTACTCGGTACAACATTGATTTATAAGTATAGGTTGCAATGAGTATGAGTACAACGTTGACATCAAACTCACAACATTCGATTCATTGTTTGATTCATACGCCTACTCATTCAGATTCATAAATTAGGAAAATACTTGTAATACTTACGAATGATTCGAGTTACTCGAATCATTCATCAAAATTTACAGTAGTAGTTATTGTTGCATTTACAAAAGAAGAGAAAAGAAAAGACAAAGACAGCAGGCAAAGCACACACACAACCTTCTAGCGAGTATTGTGGTGTTCGTACTCGAATCATACTTATTTTGTGCTTCGTGTATATGTTGAATCATGGAGAGTCGAAATCAACAACATCGTGCGTATTGTTAAGTATGAGTACGATGAGTATTTCTAACTTTGAATATGAGTAGTATGAGTATGATATTAAAATAAGTATGAATGCGTATAAGTAGCTGAAATTATAAGTATGACTCGAATCTACTCATCGTATTGAATACTCGTTGCTGATCTCTGCTGCATATACAACAATTTGCTTAAATGTGTTCTATGTTCTGCTAAGGCATTTACTTAATTCTCGCTTTTCGCCTTGGTGAATGTGTCCACTCAACGTGTGAGTTAGAAATCATCTTCTTCGATTGCATGTATTTTGTCTTGTGATGTCATTATGTCACCTTCTAATTATTTATTAGAATTCTCAAATATTGGATAACACCGGATCCTCAACATTTTCCATAGAGATTGGCGAATCAGGTTGTGTATAATGGAAATTAAAATATTAGTTGCATATACAAATACAGTAGGACCTTGATTATCCGTGATTCGATTATCCGGCAACATCAATTATCCGGAATGGAAAAAGAAAATTTTTTGCATCGACTTAATTTTATTTTGGATCGACTTAAATTTTTCTGCATTGTTTAACCGTGATTAGCCCTGTTATCCTGATTATAAGCAAAAATTTTTTCTATTATTTTGGACAAACAAGCGAAAAAGGGGAATTCCCCCTTAAGTACATGAAATCCTTATCTACTGTTCACTGTTTTCTGACAAAATTATTTTTTTTTTTATTTTTGAAACATGTATGTATATAAAATCCTTGAATTATTTAGTTTTTATATAAATTTGTACATATTCATTTATTAATTAATAAAAACATCTTTTAAAAAACTAGCCAAAATTGGTACTCAATTAACCGGGAAAATCGATTATACAGAATGCTTCCGGTCCCGACCATCACGGAAAATCGAGGTCCCACTGTAGTCCCATACAATTAGCTTGAGAGATAAGCTCCCTTTCTTCAAACTGTATCCTAATCCAAATAAATGTACATACCTATACAACGGGTAACGTTTGTTTACTTTAAAAAACGTAATTTTATATTAAAACTAGCTGACCCTGCGAACTTCGTCCCGCCCAAAATAGATTTTTTATTGCCCAAAACAGGTCACATTATATATTTATTGTAATACGCTGCATAAAACAGTTATATAAAAATAACTAACTTACTATAAGTGTGTGGATCTATCTATCTAGTTCAAAATTTAATCGAAGTCGTAACGTTATTTAGGTGATGCATACAAAGAATAACAATAAGAGGCCCGAATCATGGGTAGCGCTGACGAAGTTGTAGTTGTTGTACTCGCTCCAAAACAAAAACTAACAGACATACATGTTATATATGTACATACATATGTAGTTATAAAACATCAAATTAGCCGACTAATAGGTATCTTTTAAATGGGGAGGGTTGCCACGCCCATTTTTGGTGAGTTTGTCGATATCGACTCTACGAACTTACCCACCAAATTGCATTCATCCACGATCAATATGTAACTAAATATTTTATTTTAAAGGTTTGACACGCCTACTTTTTGCTATATCGATATTTTTTTCAAACCATCTAAACCTGATAAGCTTTCGAACAAAAAAAGAATGGTTAAAATCGGTTCAGTAGTTTAAGAGTTATAGGTATCACTTGAAGGGGGAGGATTGTCATGCCCATTTTTGGTAGGATTGTCGATATCGACTCTACGAACTTACCCACCAAATTGTATTCGTCTACGATCAATATGTACTTAAATATTCAATTTTAACGATTTGCCACGCCCTCTTAACATTCAGGGATATGAAAAATAGATGTTGTCCGATTCTCAGACCTACCCGATATGCACACAAAATTTCATGAAAATCGGTCGATACATTTCGGAGGAGTTTAATCACTAACACCGTGACACGAGAATTTTATATACAGGGTGGGCCAAAAGTCACGAAGGGGTTTAATCGTTTAATCGTTCTTGGGAATCTCGTGGCTTTAGTTCTTGCACTAACTGCAGCTTGTATGGGAAAAGATGTAAATTTCCCTTTAATATTCTGCGTAAAGACCGCCGAGACATTTGCAGCTCAGCAGAGCGCCTTCGAGTTGATGTTTCAGGATTCTCCTCAACACTCTCCAGAACGCGTTGAATATTTGCTTCATTAATTACAGAATGTGGTCTTCCGCTTCGTGGAAGATCCCTTAGTCATCCTTGTTCCTGAAAACGTGTCACTAATTGATTCGGATGGTGAATTCCGCACATTAAAATGACGACGATAGGCTCGTTGAGTTTGAATTATTGATCGATGATGTTCGAAATAAAGTTCTATGATTTTGGTTCGCTGGATAACGTTGTAACCTTCCAAAATTAATCTCCCAGATTTATTTTACAAGTCCTAAAAAGAAAAATAAAAAAAAAAATTAAACTAGAAAAGTTATTAATTTTTCAAATCCCTTCGCGACTTTTGCCCCACCCTGTATTAGAAGATTTATAAAAATTAAACTTTTCAACTTCGTTGTAAAATAATAAAGACTGAAAATAAATCTTTTCAACGTTCAGTTATGTTGATATAAATCGTCTTGCGTCTAAATTTGAATCAAAAATAAAAAAAAATCACTTTTCCAAACATTTTCTAATTTGTTTTGTTTTTTTTATTAAATAAAACATCAGGTTGATTTTGTGTTTATATTACTAATAATAATTATTTCTTATCGTTTGTTTTGTTTTTTTCTTTTTTTTTTTTTGTATTATATTTCATTATTTTAAAGTTTTTATACTACTAATGTAATTCAAATTGTAATTAATATTTGTTTTGTATTTGTATTATTTGCAAATTAAATTTATAAAATGTCCATTTAAGCTTAAAATATTCATTTTATATTCTTCTGCATTCGACAGTCATTATCATTAACATTAATGTTTGGCTGAGTAATTAATATTTATGATTTTATTTTCTTACTTTAAATTTCTAGGACAACAAGCAGAGAAGGTAAATTTATTTAAGGAGTTATTCTATTTTTTTTTTTTTTGTTAATATTATCAATTTAAAATAAAATAATTAAAGAGAAAAAGGTAAAATAAGTTACATGTCATCGTTGAATTAATCATTGTCTTTCACTGAATTATTAAATTGAACCGAATTTAGAATGAAACTTTTATTGATGCACATTACAAAGTAACAACAAAGATATTTAATAATAATAATAAAAAAATAATAACAATTCGTGAAAGAAATCGGTGGTTTTAAGCATTTTTTTTATTTCTCTTGATTATAACCACATACTCACATATAAACATTTACGCCTTTGAAGCATATTCAAAAAATATGTAACAATGTAACTCCAAATATAAAAAGTTTACAAAAGGGAATAGACATTATGTAGCTTGCAGCTTTACAAACATAAATATGTATAAAGAATGGAAGGAAAAAAAGAGGAAGAGGTAGTAAATAAAAGAAATCAATAAAAGTAGGATAGGAAAAAAAATTCTACAAAATGTTATAAATTTACAATTCTACTGCCATTATGCTTTGGACCACCTTTTCTTTTAATATCAGTCATATTTGTAGACAATTTGTAGCAAATAAAGGTGGTTCGTTTAAAAGTCACTATCATAGTTGACATCTTGGGCTTGTGTTGATTCATCCGATCGTTCCGATATTGGCTCTAAGTCAGCATCCAATCCGGGGTCATTCATTGAAGTTGGACAGCAGGGATGAGACATAGAGTCGAAGGCATCTTTAATTTGATTATTGGCACCCTTGGGATCCAAGTCGGTTGCCCAACTGAAGTGCATTAAAGCCGAATCAACATTACCTAAAGTCTTATGAATTTTTCCTATCAAATAGAACACAACAGATTCTTTGGGTACGATCTCTTTGAGTTCTTCAAGTTCTTTTAAAGCCTCTTGATGTTTACCCAACGAAAAGTATATTGAACCACGATGGAAACGTGCCAATGGATTTTTTGGATCTAGTGTTGCTGCTGTATTTAGGGTTTGCAAGGCTTGCTCTTTCTTTTGCATGAAATATTGCATAGCACCTATATGCACTAAAATCACGGAATTCTTAGGATTGATTTTCAAAGCCTTTATGTAATGCAACTCGGCCAGTTCATATTTTTCTTGTTTCGAATAAATTGTGCCAATGCCAAACCAAGCATTATAGTGTCTTGGATCTCTGACCACAGCCGAACGGAAGTAGTCCATAGCTCTATCCAGTTCTTCAGTAAGGACAAGTTCATGTCCCAATAGGGTATAACTATATACAAATTCTGGGTCTACTTGTACAGCTCTTTTAAAGAATTTAATGGCTGTTTCATGCTCCTTATGTAGGGAAAAACAATTGCCAGCTACACACCATGTAATAGGTGATGTTTTATCCTGATTGATAAGATCCTGTGCCAAGGCTGATAGGCTGACCTCTTTTTGCAGGTGCCACAAGGATGAGGAATATATTTCCATGTAATCTAAACGACAGGGTTCCTGCTCATGTATGCGTTTAAATATCGCCACTGCATTCTCATACTCTCTAAGTTCATAGTGGCACATGCCTATCAGAGATTGTACCCAGCTGGAAGAAAAATGATGCTTTGGTATCGTAGCCTCTAAATGTTTAATGGAGCTTTTACACTCGAAATGTGCCAACAGCTTATACCCTTCACCGAGATCACGTAGTAAAGTCATTAGGCCATCGGCGGATTGTTTTTTCAGGGCTAGCAGGTGATGGGTCATAGTTTGAGCGCTATTTAAACTGTTGTTAAGCTGAACTTTGGCATCTTCTGATGCGCGAATATTACAAGTCTGCGCAGATGTAATCGTCTCAATTTTTTCCTTATCTTTTCGCGTATTCTTGTCGTTTATTTTGTCAGTATTAGTTTGGTTAGAATTTGATTTGTCTTCAATTAGTTCATTATTTAGACAGATTTTACCCATACGAGATTTCGTTTTACGAGGCGGTGAACGAGGCTGAACGAATTTATTTGATATATTGGGAGACTTGTTATTCTCTTTCACTGAATATGCGCTATGACTAAAAAGTCTCGAACTTCGTCGAACAGCAGCATTAGGAATATTAGGAACTAAAAGGAAAACAATTTAATGTTAAACTATGTTAATGTTAATGAAAAATTGTTGTTGTTTAATGCTTACCATTTGAAACATTTCCACTGTTGTTGGGAGTACGTGGAGTTATATTACCGGTTTGAGTAAAAACTGAAGGTTTACCGCTACCCGAATTTGCTGTTGTTTCTTTACGATTTATTATTGAACTAACGTGACCTTTCAATTTTTTTCCAATTATTTTCTGTTCCTGATTTACTTCAGCCAGTGTCTGAGGCAATGGGGAATTCGTTATATTGAGATTTGCTTGAGTGTGGCCTGCACCAACATTGCCCAAGAATGAAGAATCACCAGTACACGGACTATTTATTGGCAACACACCGAAACTGGGTGTAGTTGGCGACATTGCAGATAGATATTTGAATTGTTTACGAAATGGTGTACCAGCACCACAATCAAATTGTAGCCCCTGTGCCGTAATGCTAGTTTGATCGGAATTGGTTGTATAACCTACTGGAGTGTCGTCCAACATCATCATGCTGGAGTTTTGCTGACCTTGACCAGTACCACCTATGCCACCGTTACTCTGTCCAATATTTGTACCTCTTAACATTGATATGGAACTATTTAGACTGTTATTATTTGGTGTGGTCAACGTTTGCAATGCGCCAACACCATTATTATTCACAGGTTGCTGTATTTGTTGTTCTACAGGTGTTGACAGTATGTAATTTGAACTATTACTCAATTGACTAATGAAACCACCATCCATTGAAATGTGTGTATTAGTTGTACCAACATTTGGATAATTTAAGTTACAGCTATCGCTTAAATTAAAATTGCCAGTGTTAGAATTAGTTGTTCCGCAGCCGCCGAATAGTACAATTGAATTTGTATTCGCATTACCCTGGCATGTATTGAATATATCGGTATTGGGAATTTGAAATACACTATTCGCATCTGGATTCTCTCCCAATTGACAGAGATCGGCAAACGCTTGCCACATAAATGGATTCAATTTTAATGCTTTGCGTAATGCTAGAGTCGCTATTTTGTTACGCTCTGTCTTAACACATATTTGTGCTATTAACTGCAATACGAAGCATGCGATTTCTCCGAATTCCTTAATAATATCGTCAAAACAGTTTTTCAAATCACCAAACCCGTTAATGGTTAAAGCACATTCTGCCTCGGAATATTTCTTGAGTTGATAAGCACATTTTGCCTGTAAGAAACGACACTGTGGCGAACGTCGGGATTTTTCTCGTAGTAACCAGTACGTTTGATGTATAAGATTTGAACGGTAATAGCTGGTGGCCAAAATGAAAATGGTTTCATCAGTCTCCACTGAAATTAAATAAAAAGTTCTATTTTAACAATGACATCAACATTTTTTAAATAATTCTTTTAAAAGGCTTTATTTATTCTGTTTTATTTTCAATTTATAGAATTAAGCATCAAATGTAGACTTAATTATGAACAGTTGTTATTAGAAACGACTGTATATTTTCTGTAAACGTGACTTCTAGCTCAATTTTGTGAGACACAGTCATTACTTATATTACAATATAATTCACTCGTCATGAAAAGGCATTGCATGACGCAGTGACTAGAAATTTAACTCTTAACTTATGATAGCATAACTGCTTTTATTCTCTTACGTTGGTAAATGAGCCCTAAATCCCTAAAAACAATTTACTATAGTCACCCCTGTAGCGAAAACTATAATTTGATTGAGTATTTTGTAGTTTAGTTAATTTAGTTACAATTTGCTAAAACCGTTCCGCGATAACTAATTTAGTACAGTTAATTTCTTTGACTAGGATTGCACAATTATTATAGCAATAAAAATTAGAAATCGATAAATTGTTTGAAGGTCAACATAAAGCGGTTCACTATCCAGTCCAAATTTGATTATTATTATCGAAATCTGATATTGTTACAAATTGAATTGAATGTCTCCCGCGGAGGTTGTTTGCCCTTTATGGTGAACATTTTTTTATAGTTTTAATATTTTTTTTTAATATAATTGCGTTTAAATTTACTATAAAATTCAATAATTTATTAATTTTCATTTTGTTTTATTACCTTCGGAACATAAACGCTCTGCCAGAAAAACTGCATCCTTGTGATCGTAATGATTGAGACAATGCCATATGGCAGCCTATAAAATAAATATTGTTTCAATAGGAAACTTTCAATAACTATGAACAGTAATTGTTGTTGTTACCTGCACTGGTTCCTGGAGAATCATTTTTTGAAACCTATTTTGTTTTCGCACTTATGGGAGTTATAGTATAATCTCTTAATATCTATGGAAATAAACGAATCCTTTAATTTGTAAATTTACTCAAGTGCTTAATAATAAACACTCAACAAATACACAGGCGTACTGAAGGAACGACTGTTGCTAAATTTGAATGTTTGGGTAGAGTTGTATTGATGGACGATCTGAAATGCCCTTGCGCTTCCTCTGTTAAAGGTAATGATGACGATGACGACCACCACCACCGCCACCAACAACAAACCAAACCAAACCAAACAAACTATGCTGCTGCTACTACACACAGCTTTTTTTATGTGATACCTTAGCGAGCACTAAGGCCACAAATCTTTTAGAAAAAAAATTTCACTTTCAATTAAACGAATTTTTCTTCAATCTATTGAAATTTGTACACAAATTTTATATTTATATCAATCACTAACTATTGTTTTATACATTTTCAATGGTTCTATGTAAAAGCGATGGCATTTAATAGGAAAATTTATGATTTGAAATTTAGGTAAAATAGAAAAAATCTCTAATTGCTGCGAAAAAGTAAAATATTTTTCTTCTTCGTTTGGTTTTCACAGTTGCAAAGTTTAGTATTATATACAGTTGGAAAAGAATTACTACTACATACAATATTTATATGGCAATACCATAAAATAATGAACATTTTTCCCTAAGTGGCAATATTATTTCGTATGGCATCACTATTTATAACCATCTTCTCTTTTGTTTAATTATTTTATCGGTTTTGTTTTTATCATGTTTTTCACAAAAAAAAAAGATCAAAGAAAAAACTCTTATTCATTTTTCCTAATTTGTATTGGTTTCTTTTGCTAAGTTTTGTAAAACTGCTGCAAATATTATAAAAAAACATGTTGGACTCGTAAAAAATTCTAATCAAATTAAAAATTAAAATGCTCTTAAAATTAATTATTTTTGCTTTAATACTATTTGTATTAATATATTGGTGAGTAAATGTTTAAAGTTTAAAAATAATGGGTGTTACTGCTTTTTTTTCTGCACAAAATTTCCATAAATAACGATTATTAATATAATTATTTGTTTTTCGAGTGTTTGTGAGTGCGTGTGTTTGTGTGTGAATTGTAATTAAATTGTTTAATTGTATACTTTTTATTAAATTATTTTCATTTTTTTATAGGATTCTACCGAAAGCTATAAGTTTGTTTTTGGTTAAGAAATTTAAAGTCAAAGTACGTATTGGACGTATAAATTTACCGTATTTGGCATTGAGAAATGTGAACGTCAGCAAAAGTGGTTTTTCAGTGGTAAGTCGAAAGAGTTCCTTGTTTTAATGCATTTATAATATGGTAATTATTTCTATAATTAAACTTTAATATACATAAGTACTATACATGATTCAGGGGAAAAGCATATTGGCGGCTTAACATACATACGTATTACAACTGTTTGTGATTTTACAAGAAATGTGAAAGTACTGCAAACAGTTTCCATGTCAAGACATTATAATGGAACATAGCAATTCACATTTTTAAGTATTAACTCCTTCTATATTATTTCATATTAACCGGCTTTATCTTTAAATGACATTAAAGGAAACTAGGAGAAGTAATAGAATTCTGTACCAACAGGATAATAATCAAAAAAGCCATTAAAATATTAAAAATCAAAGATACTGATCATCATATTAGCACCGTTCCCACGACAACCGGATCTACGCTCCGGAACGACACGATCCAACATCGGCCAAGGATTATCAACTCAGCGAAAGTTGTATCAACCGGAAGTTTTTTTTCCCCAAGGGAAAACTTCCAGAGACATCAGCCGAACTGTTACAACAACAACAATCATATTAGCACTGTTTGCATATCCACAAAAACTCTATTTGAATAATTTCAAAAAGACTGGGTACAAAATATCTATTAATCCCCAGAAAAGTAGAATTATTTTTAAAGAGTATGGTAACTGTCGTGATTGAATTACCATTTTCCTACAATGAGCTGCTTTTTACGGCCAAACTCCTAATTAGAACTTGCACTGTTAGTAATTGAACAGTTTGAAGGGTGCAATCATTCACCAGCAGGCAGCTTTGGCTAGTGGGAGAGTTATTAAGATAAGGCCACAAACATTAGTAGTGACTTACTTGAAACTTCGGAAGAAATCTGTTGTTGGCAAAAAAATTCGCCTCTATAAAAATTGTAAAATTGTTCAAAATATGTAAATACGAAAAACAGTTTCCATTTCAATTTATTTTCAACAATAATTCTCACATAGTTTTTAACAATAATAGTCTCCTTCTACATTAACCTTTCCTATATGATATCAATATACATAATTAAAAATGTCTTCTAAGTGTAAATGTCTTGAATTTATACAGAAAAAATTTGTATCTGTTATACTAATTAAATCTAGTTTATTTTGAAATATTTATTTATTTATTTATTCAAAAATACATTATAAATAAATTTATAATATATAAAACGTCCGCCAAATAACTTTTTTTTTTTGAAAATGCTTTAAAAAAAACTACTGAATATTTTCTCAAATTTCTTTTTTTATTTGAAAGTACAATCCTTCCGGTTAATAATGGAAAATAATTTCATTCAACTGGCTGCCTCGGCTGGCCATGCAGTAGCCTACACGATCGGTCCAATTTTTAAGCACATTATCGATTGTGTGCAGCTGTATTTCACCAATGGCTTCACGAATATTGTCCTTTAAAGTGTCAATTGTCTCTGGCTTGTCGGCGTTACACTTATCTTTGACGGCACCTCACAAATAATAGTCCAACGTTGTCAAATCGCAGCTTCGAGGTGGCCAAACGACATCAGCTCTGCGGCTGATAATGCGATCTTCAAAAACAGGTCGCAAAACATCGAGTGTAGCTTCGGCTGTGTGGCACGTAGCGCCGTCCTGTTGAAACCAAATGTTGCCAATATCTTCCTCTTCAATTTTTGTGAACAAAAATTCGTTCAACATGGCCCGATAACGATCGCCATTGACTGTAACGGCCACTTCTTGCTTATTTTCGAAGAAAAATGGCCCAATTATGCCTCTGGACCAAAATCCGCACCAAACAGTGACTCGTTTTGGGTGCGTCGGCTTTTCAATGTATGCGTACGGGTTTTCTGTGCCTCAAATGCGACAATTTTGCTTGTTTACATACCCGCCAAGATCAAAATGAGCTTCATCCGAAAATATGATTTTTTTTGCCAAAATCGGCATCTACTGTAAGTCGATCGCAGGCCCACTTAGCGAAGCTAAAACGCGATTACACAACCATATTCGTTCAGCGGAAGGATAAAACTAATTATCTGTCAAATCAGACAGGAGCTAAGTGTTACCATTCACGAAATGAGCACTAGTTGAAAAAAAACGTTAGATGGCGGTCCCGATATAAAGGAAAAGCGCAAGGTATCTAGACCATATTGCGCGCAAATTATGATAAATTTAAAAGTTAAAAATTGAATAATTAAAGGAAATTGACATAATTAAGTAAATATTAAATAAATTGAAAAGTTTGGATATAGATTTAAATGTCATGAATTTGATGTTTAACAAATGATTGTCTGATTTCTGTAAAATAGTGAAGATTGGAACAATCAAGTATTTCATCCAGTGAACCCGACATTTTGGACAGCTGACACTCCTTTAGGACGTGATATACATTCATTGCTCTATTGCAGAAACTGCACTGCAGTGGTTCTGTCTTATTATAATAATGTTGAGAATCGAAAAATGCCTTGCCTACTCTGAGACGAGCAAATATTATGCACTGAAACCTGGTAAAATTGCTATTATATTTAGGTCTTATACAAGAACCATTATGTTGTCTCAAAAAACAGTTGGAATTTTGCCACTTGATTAGTTGTTCAGATTTATATGTGGATTTAAAAATGCTTGTTAATGCAAGATGATGGCATGGAACTTCAGTTATCAGAGGAAACCTTAAGGCCTCTTTTGCAGCGTTATCTGCAAATTCATTGCCAGCAATGCCGATATGTGATGGTATCCATAAAATAATAATCGGGTATTGTACATTTGGATTTTTAAAAATGTTGTCTTCTAAGTGAAACTGTTTTGAATTTATACAGAAGAAATTTGTATCTGTTATACATACTAATTAAACCTAGTTTATATTGAAATATTATTTATTTAAATGTTTACGTTCTTTTTTTTTAAATTCCAGCAAATCGAGGAAATTTGTTTACGTAGCAGTTTTTTTAATACCGAAGTAACAAAACTATTATCTATTTATATACGCGACATACAAATAAATAAGGATATAAAATCACAGAACAATGATAGTGCTAAGGAAGAACAGAAACAATATGCACGACTATCAAGTGAGGGCAGTGTTGAAAATATGCCTGATTTTAGACAGGCAAAAGTACCGCCAAGTATTTTAACATTTGCTCAATTTATGGCTGTACATATCAATAATATATCGGTATTGGTAATGTTTAATGATTTTGAACCAGGTTGGTATATACATGCCCTGGCCAAAGAATTACATTTGGATGGTAGTATTGTACACAATGCCAAAACATTATTGGTAAATGCAGCACTAAACGAAGCTCAGGTGAGAGATTTCAAATCAAATCTTAATTTTTATTCTAATTTCTGATTGAAATGTTTTCTATTTAGGCTAAAATGCTAAGGCACTGTCCGACCAGAAGGCAATCTTTGGAAAATTTAAACAAAATGCGACCTTGTTTAGGTGAGATAAGTTTTGATATTGCTTTAGATGCCACTTTGTTTGCACAGGGTCCTTTATCGGTAGACGTAAGTTATATGTGTGTGTTATATTCTCTTAATCTATATACAATAAAAATATTTTTAAAATTTTATAGAAATTATCCTTGGCAATGAATAATGCTAAATCGACTATACATGGTGGTCTCTATGATTTTCTTAGAGAAGCTAAAAAACGTACATTTCCTCAGGATTCTACCAAAGATTTTATTCCTCCATTATCAACATCGTCATCTTCATTTAAAAAGTCTTCTTACAATAACGAATCATATCAAAAAATTGCTCCTATAATACCAAAGAATTTCACTTTTATTATTAAGGCAGCCACTTTCTCGGCGGTTAAAGAAAATTCACAAAATGATTTCAGTGCAAAAATGCACTTATTTAGTGTAAGTTTTATGCATAATCCTACTTAATGTTATTTTTTTATGAAACAGTATTGTTTTCTTTTCTTAGATTACTGGTGAATTTAATTCCAAATCGCTTAATGAAAATGCCCATTTACCCACAGTGTTTACAAAGTTGACTCTCCAACATTTAGATATTGATACCAAATATGAAAAATTATTATTTATCGAACAGTTTACAATTGATTCAATGGTAAGTGTTTGTATTTCAATTTTAAGTAAGACATGAAACGCATTTTATTTTCTTTTTAGTTACAAAATGATATTTTAAATTTGTACGTTAAATTGAAGACGTTCCAAATAATATATAATCACTGTGAAATATACGACTGGGTTCACAATAACTTTCTTTCGAATAAGCGGCAAAAACAGCAGAAACCCATGTTATTGCAATACAAACAAAAATCTTTGCCAGATCATTTGTGTAGTTTGCAGAAACAATGTTCGCGCCAATATACAGATGCCCAAGAGTGCTTGATTGGAGCGAATGAAAGCCGTAACAGTTTATTTGAATCCATTATGAAACATATTGTTGTAAAGGGTTGTGCTGAACTGTGGAATGTTTCCATGCTGATGAAACTGGATGACGATGAGCATGCTGGCATGAGTGTTAGTCACACCCGTTTGGTATTGGATCAGATTGAAGACAAACGTAGTTCAATGTATAAGACGAAAATGTTTAATTTATTACTAAATCAACGTCACTGGAGTGTTGAACTTATGATTGAATCGCTATGGTGGTCATTGGGCAATTCCATAAATGATACAAATAATCTAAAGAAATCACATTCCCCAGGTTCACCGTTCTTTTTGGGTGTTAGTTTAGTTAAATTAAGTTCCTATTCAAATGCTACAAAATTAGAAGTATCCATCCATATTTTACGTACTGAATATAGCATGACTTTGGCCAATTTTGTTACAAAAACTGTAAACTGTATTAAACAATATGGAGGTCTCAAACAGGAAGTGAACACCGCAAAACAACAAATTGTACAGAGTACGGAAACGCCCATTACTCTCTTGGTATCGGCCAAAATCAAAGATATTACCGCCTATTTTGTAAATCATCATAAAGCTTGTCTGCTATTAAGTTTTTCGGAAATAACTCTTACCAGGACTCATCAAATTGCCCATTTAAAATTGGAAGAATTTCAAATGGCTATAATGCGTTCCATGACATCGTCTTCGCTATGTCTCACTGACTTTACCGACATCTTTGCGAATTGCAAATTGATACGTCTGGAATACGAAAAGCTTGAAAATAAAAGACCAAAATTATCGGTATACATACCAGGCAATACAGAGGCCATATGGAATTCAAACTTACACATGCATATTCTAACTTTATTCCGTGATATGCAAGAACTTAAATGTGAGTTGGCCTTACCTCAAAGGGAAAAATCATCAACACCTGCCACCTCACAGAGTGATCCGAATAGTAAGAAATTGATAATTGAACTATCAGCAGAGCGTAGCACAGTCTTCGAAATAAAACTGTCTGAACGTCATTCAATGCAATGGTTTGTGGAGAATTTTTTCTTCAGCAATAAGGAAGGAAATTTCATATCAGCTGACAATATTTTCATTAAAATCGATGATGAGCATATATTTACTTTAAATGATGTTGATGTACGCTCGCTAGCAAAACTAGATATGTTGACTCAAGAACGGGCCAATTGTGAAGGTTTCCTCTTGCCTACAAATAAAGTATGGGCCACAACGATTGGTGCTTTTAAGGTCAGAGTAATTGCTTACGCATCTGTTGGTTAGTTATTATAAATTTTTATTTTGTAGGCTATTTTTCCTTATGATCATGATTTTTATGATGCTGTTCAAAATCAATTTGTTTCGCATTTTAAATGGCTTAAGCTGGTGCACAATTATAAGAAGAAACCGTTTACAGCTAGTTCGCCTTTGCCCAGTGATATTGTAATACAGGCAAGTTTTACATTTTTAAATTGTTATGGAGTCCAATCGATAATTTAGTTGTTTTTCAATTTTTTAGATTAAAGAATTCCTTTTAGAAATTAGCGATGATCCCTTCGAAGTAAAACTACGCGATAATTATGTTTTGTTAGTCGATGAATATCTGGAAGGCCTTAAGCGTAAGACGCTATTCGATAAGAAGATTGCAGAAATATGTTCGAAAACTTTATTGGTGCCAGCTGGTACTATAGAAACTCTGCGTGCAACTTTGGTTAAGAAAAACTCAGAAATTTATATACAACGCTCCAAGAAAATACGAGAAAGTGGTCCTGTACGCACGCGTTTGTTAGCATGGATTATGACTGATGTTGAGATTATGGCCATGGCCGATCCCTCTATACATGGTACCTCGAATGTTACACGCATAATGAGAGAGATTGATTCAGAAAGTCCCTGGCCAGAAGAAGGTTTGGAATTCACTACATTGTGGTGTCGTAACGTCCATGTCAGCTGTTCGGAATGGAAATTTATGTTGAGAGATTTTCCTCAACCGATGTTTTACGTTAAGACTATGCGTTTATTTGGTGTATTATGTGGTGCTGAGCAATCTGCTTCCAAAAGAGCAAAACGTGATGTTTTCATTGAAGTTGGAGAACCATTTGGTCAGGATGTCGTACAGCGTAGTATGACTGCCTTAAAATTCTATCATGATTTTAATTGTGATTTGGAGTTTTGTAGTTATGCTTTCGGTCCATGCTGGGAACCGGTAATGGCTCAATGCAATTTAAGTTTTGAAAAAATATCAGCTCCCTCTAAAGATCCTAGTCCCCCATTACCGTTTTGGGATAAAATGCGCCTATTATTTCATGGCCGTTTAACTATGATAGTTAAACAATTTACAGTGCTCTTACATGCTTCGCTGGATCCCTACAATACCACCGAGGAAATGGAACTTACTTGGAATAATGCTGGAATTGTTTGGACAAATGCTAAAATCATGTTTAAAGGCGAACTTAATGTTACTGTACGTACAGCCTCACGCTACGATGATTGCCGTCTACTGCATTTTCCTCATTTGAAATTGACATTTAAATTGAATTGGGTTTGTTTAGCCAATCCAAATGACCACCATGCTGTTATGCCATGTGCTCCCGACAAGCTGCCTGAATATTCTTCCAATCAAGTGCACGATTCCTTTAGAGCTTTTCGTTCAATTAATTTAAATATTTGGATATCGTTTGAAACTAAATCCAAGCTAGGTATGGAAATTGAAAGTGATATACCGAGTTTGGTGTTGTACGGTAGTACTTTAAGATGGTTTGAAAGCTTAAAACTAATTTTGTCGGGCGTAACTAGGCCAACGAGAAGAGGACCGGTTTTTAATAATGTACGGCCACGTAAAAAACAATTAAGTCGCCATTATAAAAAGGCTAATTTGCAAATGAGTTTGCATCGTTTTCAAGTGCTCTATTGGATGTCGCACGCCAGACATAAAGGATTTCAATTGAATGGTGGACGTGTTTCATTCTGTTCCGAATATTTACTTTCTCTATCAGCTATAGATGACGGTCTCATTCATAGGCCTCGTGCTGATTGGTCTACGATTTATATGAACTGTGAACTGAATGACGCTGAAATTTGGCTGAAAAGTGTAGAGCCTGAAAAGTTCGATTGTTCTTCGGAGAATATAGCCAATGCCGATAACTGTAACAAGGTGCGTTTTTACTTTTTAAGTGTGGGCCGAGTTTCATACGGTCGTGAAGCTCTTATACAGACCGGTAATGAAGAGGAAACAAACAAAACCAAATCTACTACACCCACTCATAAATTGGTTGTGTATGATCTGAAAGGTGCTTGGACTAAAAATAATCGGGATGTGGCCTTTGCTTTATTCGATTCTTTTATGAAATCGCAAAAATTGAAAAATAATCTCTCGACTGAGGCTGTGAAAAGTTATCGCAAAGAGGGTAACTCTAGTCTAATGAAAAACAAACGAAATGATAGTGCAATTGCCCTTACAACTAATTCTACAGAAGTATTACCACGTATGTCTATTAATCAGTACAAATATTTTATTGTTGTATTTGATTTTAACATTTTAATTCATTTCAGTTACAAACACTAATGCAACCATTAAGAAACCGCAACCGGCTAGTCATGCTACAGCTATGCTGCAGCAACTTATAGCTGAAGCGGATCATAAATTCAATGTGTACAGTGACGATCAAAGTACCCAATCTAGGGAACTGCAATTACAGGGTCTACAGGCCTGTTCGGCTCAAGATGTTATACACGAAAATTGGTCGATTTCACTGGTTAACTCACAAGTGCTACTTAAGGGTTCGGAAACCTCAGGATATGTTATTATAAGTGCTGCCAAGGCTGAAATACTCCAGCGTGTACATCGACCTGTGTGGCGAGATCGTTCGTTGGTATCGAAAACTACTTGGAAGGGTTTGTTAGAATGCATGCAATACTATGCCACTGTTAGTGCCGGGGAACATGACTCGCTTTTGGAACGCGAAATAATGTGGTTGACTGTAGATAACATACAAGATAAGGATGATGCTGTCATCAATGATTTACCCGATATACCTCACTTGGTAGGCAGCGGCCGTAGTGTGGGTGGCGTAGTTTCTGAAACTGTAGGTGCTTCTTTAAGTGAAAATGCTGGAGAAAATCAACCCATACAATTACAACGTATTGTTTCCCGTTGTAAATGTGAGTTTTTCTATGTCAGCTATGGTGACACCATTGATCCAAATACCATTACTGATATGCCACCACCTCCTTCTGAGGAAACTCTATCACCATGGGAAAGACAAGATGATCCTGTAGATGCGTTCACTTTAATGCATCATGACTTAGATGTTTGCACTAATTCGCTACAATATGCTATGATTTTAGATATTGTCAATAATTTGCTGCTTTATGTGGAGCCACAAAGAAAACAAGCCTTAGAGAAATTGGCTAGAATGCGTTTCCAATTGCAATTGCATTCTACCGAAGATCAGAAGCGCCCTATACAACAGAAACAAACTCTTATCAGGAGTTTACTCATGAAAATACGTTCCCTGGAGAAAGATATTCATTTTATAAGCCAGCGAGCCGATGAAAGTGATACCATGGAATGGAAATTAGAATATGATCGTGTACAGAAACATATACGAGAAAGTAAAGAAGAATTAAATACTCTTAGCGAAGAACTCGACATGATGTTGTTATGCTACAAAGAGAAACAATTGTCGCAATTGAGTAAAATATCGAATGTACGTGCGGATAAAACAGTGAGCATTGTACGGGCCAATGAAATTTGCTTTAAACGAGCCCAATGGCGTCTCACCGAAACGGATGGTCAAATTGGTATTGCAGATTTGGTGCTAAGCGGATTTCTGTATACCAAAAAGTCAAAAAGTGATGATTCTGTTGAACATCTATTGGAATTGGGCAATATACGTATGAATAATTTAATACCACGAGAAATATATCGAGAAGTTTTAGTGCCCACCGAAATACAGAAAGATATGCCTGTCGATACACATAAACGTGTACTAAGAGTATTTTGTCGTGAAAAGCCACCGGTGGGTGGTATTTCGGTGAAGGAGCATTTTGAAATTAATGTGGCACCCATAACAATAGCAATTACAAAGAAATTCTACTCGACTATGTTGAAATTCTGTTTTCCCGATCGTGATGCTTCCGAAACTGAAGCCGTTGATGATATAGAAGAAAATTCTTCAAGTTCATCATCTTCGTCGAATCTACAAACAAAGTCTTCGAAAAAACCTTCCAAATCGAAAAAATCCTCTAAGGATTCTGAATTTTATGTTAAAATCGAAAAGGATGATGTAGAAAAGATGAAAGAACGTGCCGAAAAGAATAAATTGTTTATTTATATAAAAATTCCCGAGGTACCGGTGCGTGTCAGCTATAAGGGTAATAAAGAGAAGAATCTGGAAGATATTACGGATTTTTCATTGGTTATACCAACACTGGAATATCATAATGTAACCTGGACATGGCTAGATTTGTTGTTGGCCATGAAATCCGTTAGTCGCAAAGTGATTCTATCGCAGGCAATTAAACAGAAGTTACAAATACATCGCCGACCACCTACCACGAATCAAAGTGAGTTTTCCTCACCGCCCGAAGAGGATAAAGCAATAATGTTGTTTGGCAATCGTTTAGCGGTAAGCGGAGATTATTTTTTTTTCAATGTAAATTGGAATTTTAATTATATTTTGTTTTTGCAGGGTGAAAATCGTAGCCAACGCAAAGGAGTTTTTAAATTTTCTTCAAGCAATAAATAAATTTATTATATTGTTTAACGTAATTGCAAAAGTATTAAGCTAGAAAATAAAAACAAAAATCGACAAATGATTAATTAATTTATTAAATTAATTTCCATTTATTTATCAACTATAGTTCTCCTTTTTTTTATTTTTATTTTTCTTATTTTGTTCAATATTTTTTGTTTATAATTTTTTTTTTTTTTATTATTAAAAATACAATTTCTTGTGTTTCTACTGGGTTCTAAGTGGTATGTGTTGTATGAGAGGTTAACATAAAAACTTATAAAACACTCTACACTCTATACCTTTTTCTAAATAATTTTAGTTTACAATACAATACAATGTTATTAAATATTACACTACTTATTTATTTAATTTAATTTAATGATATTAAACGTTTACAAATACAATTCTCAAAAGCTGAGAGAGAGAGAGATAAGAAATTGTAGAAAAACACACAAAATTAATAATAACAAGTAAAAAAAAGTGAGAAAAAAAAAAAGTAAGAAAAGAAAGAAAACTTATTAAACTTTTAAACTTTAATCAAATAACTTAAAAAACGAAAAATAAAAATCAATATTATTTTTATATTAGAACTTTTAACTGTTAAACAGAAAACAACATACGGAAACCAACAAAATTGTCTTAATCAAAAATTATAATGTGAATTAAGAAAGCATCATTGCTTTTTAACAATGCCAGAAACTATTATAATAAATTCAGAATTCTTTCTTTTTAATAAAATAACATTTTTTAGGTTAAAAGTAGTTTTTGTTTAGTATAATAGTTACGATCAAATATCGTTTTTTTTTTTTTTTTTTTTGAAAAAATAATTTTCTTAAAATTTACACTAAGACGATGCTATTTGCAGAAAAAAAGAAATGAAAAAAAGAAGATTGAAAGATTGATTTTTAAATTAAAAATATTGCTAGTTTAGTTTAAAAGCTTCCCGGATAATTGTTTTGCTTTTATTAAGTTTTTTTTTTGGAAAGCATTTCATTTATTTTGTTGCTTTAATGGTGGCTAGAAAAAAATGATTTAAAATTAAATTAAATTAAAAAAACAAGAAAAATATTTATACGTTAATAAAAACTTACCAATACGAATACTTTTTTGGGTATTGAACGTTGTACTAGTTCGCCTAGCAAAATATTTTGTGTTTCATCTTTTGTGGGATCAGCCTGTGTGTTATATGCCAATGTTAGTTCAGGTAAATTTTGCCAGCCTACATATAAAGGATACAGATTGTAGACAAGCTCCTTTTCGCCGAATGCAAATATGGAAATGTCCAGCTAAAGATAAAAATAATTGTGTTAAAAATAAGTGTTAAAATATGGAAATATTCTTACTCACCTGCTTATGGCCCGAACATATAAAATTATCCGTATTACTAATAGTCAGAGTAGCAATTAGGTGTACAACTTTAGCTGTTGGATTCTTTAAAACAACTTTAAATGTCATTGGCATTTTGACAAACATTTTCTCTTCAATCGTACAATAAATATTAAGTGGAGGCTCAACAATCGGTAAACCGGTTATAACAAATTTTGTTTCATTTTCCTCTTTACAGCCGCTACGACGCCATTTTATACAATAGAAACCAAACATTATTTGATTACTTAGGAAAGTAGCTAATTGCTGTTGTGAATTCGTTGAATCCATAAGTAGGGAACCCTTAAGGAAACCTCTTAAATGACCAGTTGCCTGTATAGCATCTAGCGTTTTATTATATACTAAACGTGTATGTAAATTTTGCTTTAATGCCTGTGTAACATTTTCATCTAGATTACCACTATTATTGTTATTGTTATTGCTATTGCTATTTGCTACATTTGAGCCCACCACTTTGCCATCATCTGATAAAGTTGATGTGCTCATATTTGAATTTTGACTGGATGCCATTAGAGCATTAGAGGAGGCAGTATTATTTATTATGGTCATATTCGTTGAGAGTTTACCCATTAGGCTTTTATTCATATGATTGGAGATCATTACATTTGAGCCTATGCCATCGCTTTTCATTAAATGTTTCCTGGAAGTCCGTAAACGATTGAATATATTCGGTTGTAAATCAGTTTTTAAGCGCTCATAATCCTTAGCGGTTAACCATTCTTCGCTTGTGTTGTTCGTACGCAATACTATAACATCTTCGAGTTTTTCACCACGCTTATAAATGCTGGTGAATTTCTTACGTTTAAAACTATAAGTCGATTGCACTAAGTTATGATCCTTGAAAGAAATAAACCGTTTAAAACAATGAAATAAACTATTAATTACTGTTAATAAATTAAATTACTTACACATATAAAATAGGTCTCCAAAATATCCAATTCAACATCAGCTTGCACCTCTAGACCGGCACGAAACAAAAAGTTCTCTCCTCTATAGATTTTAATCAAAGGCATACGATTCAATGTGTAAAATTGTCCTTTGAATTTAAATTCCGGTTGACATCGTACATTTAATACAGTGTCTTGTGTTTTTCGCAAACTATTCTCATCCAGAAATTCCAAATGAATTGGTGTTATTAGCGGCAATGGCGTTAAAATCGTTTGATTTGATGTTAAATTTTTTGCAGCCAATGTAGCCTCTGGAGATTCATCCGCACTATTGGGTGTGGTAGAGTCATTTATCACTATGGCTGTGGTTACTTTCGGTTTGAGGACATCGGTTGTGTAGCAAATTTTTTGCTGCAGTGTTATATTCGTCTCAATCAGACTAAATACATAGAATGAGGCTGTATTGGAACTTTGCATTGACAACTCTCCGATATCGATTTGTATACTTGAGTGGAGTTTTTGTTTACTGGGCGAGATGTCAGTGGTAAGGAATACTAGAAAGACAAAAGAAATGTTGAATTAGATGACATATGTACATATGTAGATGTTCTAATAATTTTGATTTGAATTTATGACGGTTAACGTAACAATAAGTACCGCAAAGGAGTACAGACTTGTCACCTTTTGTTTTTGTATTGCACAGAACACTTATCATGTCAAAAGTCAAACGACTCAAATGGCTTACTTGAATATACCGAGAGTTTGCAGTTAATGAAACGAAGATTATTAATTACTACGCCCCATATAATCCTTCGTGTGGTCGCCGTAGTCTAGTGGATAGTGTGTAGTCTTATTAGACGTGAGAGGTTCAAGCCCCAGGTCAGACATCTCCAATAAAACGAAATATGACAAAATATTTCTTCATGCTATTCTATATAAACGTGTTTATGTCATGCTATTCTATATAAACGTGTTTATATGTCATGCTATTCTATATAAACGTGTTTATATGCCATGCTATTCTATATAAACGTGTTTATATGTCATGCTATTCTATATAAACGTGTTTATATGTTATGTTATTCTATATAAACGTGTTTATATGTCATGCTATTCTATATAAACGTGTTTATATGCCATGCTATTCTATATAAACGTGTTTATATGCCATGCTATTCTATATAAACGTGTTTATATGCCATGCTATTCTATATAAACGTGTTTATATGTCATGCTATTCTATATAAACGTGTTTATATGTTATGTTATTCTATATAAACGTGTTTATATGTCATGCTATCCTATATAAACGTGTTTATATGTCATGCTATTCTATATAAACGTGTTTATATGTTATGCTATTCTATATAAACGTGTTTATATGTCATGCTATCCTATATAAACGTGTTTATATGTCATGCTATTCTATATAAACGTGTTTATATGTCATGCTATTATATATAAACTTGTTTATATGTCATGCTATTATATATAAACTTGTTTATATGTCATGCTATTCTATATAAACTTCTTTATACGTCATGTTATTCTATATAAACTTGTTTATACGTCATGTTATTCTACATAAACTTGTTTATACGTCATGCTATTCTATATAAACGTGTTTATATGTCATGCTATTCTATATAAATGTGTTTATATGTCATGCTATTCTATATAAACGTGTTTATATGTCATGCTATTCTATATAAACGTGTTTATATGTCATGCTATTCTATATAAACGTGTTTATATGTCATGCTATTCTATATAAACGTGTTTATATGTCATGCTATTCTATATAAACGTGTTTATATGTCATGCTATTCTATATAAACGTGTTTATGTCATGCTATTCTATATAAACGTGTTTATACGTCATGCTATCCTATATAAACGTGTTTATACGTCATGCTATCCTATATAAACGTGTTTATACGTCATGCTATCCTATATAAACGTGTTTATATGTCATGCTATTCTATATAAACGTGTTTATATGTCATGCTATTCTATATAAACGTGTTTATATGCCATGCTATTCTATATAAACGTGTTTATATGTCATGCTATTCTATATAAACGTGTTTATATGTCATGCTATTCTATATAAACGTGTTTATATGCCATGCTATTCTATATAAACGTGTTTATATGCCATGCTATTCTATATAAACGTGTTTATATGTCATGCTATTCTATATAAACGTGTTTATATGTTATGTTATTCTATATAAACGTGTTTATATGTCATGCTATTCTATATAAACGTGTTTATATGCCATGCTATTCTATATAAACGTGTTTATATGTCATGCTATTCTATATAAACGTGTTTATATGTCATGTTATTCTATATAAACGTGTTTATATGTTATGTTATTCTATATAAACGTGTTTATATGTCATGCTATCCTATATAAACGTGTTTATATGTCATGCTATTCTATATAAACGTGTTTATATGTTATGCTATTCTATATAAACGTGTTTATATGTCATGCTATCCTATATAAACGTGTTTATATGTCATGCTATTCTATATAAACGTGTTTATATGTCATGCTATTATATATAAACTTGTTTATATGTCATGCTATTATATATAAACTTGTTTATATGTCATGCTATTCTATATAAACTTCTTTATACGTCATGTTATTCTATATAAACTTGTTTATACGTCATGTTATTCTACATAAACTTGTTTATACGTCATGCTATTCTATATAAACGTGTTTATATGTCATGCTATTCTATATAAATGTGTTTATATGTCATGCTATTCTATATAAACGTGTTTATATGTCATGCTATTCTATATAAACGTGTTTATATGTCATGCTATTCTATATAAACGTGTTTATATGTCATGCTATTCTATATAAACGTGTTTATGTCATGCTATTCTATATAAACGTGTTTATACGTCATGCTATCCTATATAAACGTGTTTATACGTCATGCTATCCTATATAAACGTGTTTATATGTCATGCTATTCTATATAAACGTGTTTATATGTCATGCTATTCTATATAAAAGTAATTTTATTTAGCAGATTTCTGGCAAAAACTGAGAGTAAATAAAATTACCATGAAAAGTTTCTCAAAAATCTATAAAGTGTAGGTACCGCCACTCATGTATAAAATTAACAAACACAATCTAAGTGTGGTGAGAAGCTAGGTCGCAATTCTGACTGAAGGGTTGTAACGACCAATTATGTATGTATGATCCTCAAATCTTTTTTTTGGTTAAGTCACTTCATCAGAGTAGTCGCGTTCTCCCATTTTTTGTTTTGTTTTTGGTCTGTGTAATTCCTCCGCTTCCCATTCTCCCTTTCCTACCTCCTCTCCTTTTTCCTATCCCCTCTGTTATCCTTCCTTTCAAGGACGCTGTACAATGGGTCAATTCGACCTCCGGTTACTGTACTTGTCTCTGTCGACAAGTACACGTCCTGTAACCTAACCTAATCTTACCTAAGTCACTATCACACACAGGATGAAGAGTATCTCGTATTCCTATGAAATAATATTTGCATTGACAGAAACAGAAACACTGTAATATATTCTAGGCAACTGTTCAGCTCTGGAGGAAAGTAGACGAAAATTATTGGAAGAACACTTCCTTTAGAATCTCGAATGGATCTGTAACATGACCTTATTAGCTAGCAGAACTACTTATCGGTATAACAATGAATAACCTAAGCGGGAAAATACCCTTTAACGTAGCGTAGTAAGAACAAAATATTGAAAAATATGATGAATTGACCTTCATAACCAGTATTTTAGAAAACAAACTTACATCTGTTTTTTAATAGAATATTTCTTTAAAATATATCAACACAATACTAAACCTTAATAAAATTAAAAGCTACTTATAAAGGTCATATTAACCCTCACCTTCATATACATGCTGCAGTAATAAGCTGCTAAATGAACTTGAAATTTAAAAAAAAAAACATTTAAGATTACAGATCCATGGTATATAAAAGAGAAATTAAATACTGTTTCCACATTTAGTCATAGAAATATCTCAGGAAGAATGGTACTCGCAGTTGTATTTATTGCATCGATTATTTTACAATTTCAAATGAGTGCAGTGGAGACACGCTCTGCTCGCGTTGTAGGCGGCAGGCCAGTGTATATCGAACAGGTGCCTTATATGATCAATGTGCGAACGAATGGCTCATTTCATTGTGGCGGTTCTTTAATAACCCCCAAATGTGTATTAACAGCAGCTCATTGTGCCCGCAATAGTGAAACGCATCATGTGGAAGTTCTTGGCGGAATAACATTCCTAAACGAACACGTGAATAGACGTGCTGTTAAAAATATTTTCATACCACAAACATTTAATAAAACAAACTTAGATAATGATGCGGCCATATTTGAGTTGTACAAACCTCTCGAAGGTGATTTTATACAATCAATCGAGTTGGCTGATGAATCGCCTCGAGTAGGAGATTTTGTTAAAGTATCAGGCTGGGGCTTAACAAAGGAGAATGGAACCGCCTCCCAACAGCTAAGATCGGTTTATGTTGCAGTTGAATCTCAAGAGAAATGTCGACGTTTCTATAAATTGGGACGTTATGTCACAGACAATATGTTCTGCGCCTCTATACCTGGCTTTAAGGATGCTTGCTTGGGAGATTCTGGTGGTCCAGCAGTATTTGACGGCCAATTAGTTGGCATTGTTTCGTGGGGCAAACGTTTTGAATGCGCACGCCGAAATTCACCTGGTGTTTATGTCAATGTACCCGCCATAAGGCCATGGATAGAGGATATTATGGCGAAGCATTGTTATTAGGAGGCCCGCAAACTTAAGTTTATTTGTAAATATTTATTTTATATAGAAAATAAAGGAAATATTAAAGTGCTTAGATTAAAAATTTTTTTAAAAATAAATTTTTAGAGATGAGAGATAACACAGTCTTTTAAAAAAATTTTCTTTTCGTTGATGTTCTAAAAAGAGTATTTGAGAAGAAGAAGAGATCGATATTGAAAATAATATCGAAAACTAATATTGTTTTAAAGGCTGATGAAGCAACTTATCAATAAAATTTTCGAAAACCAAATATAAGACGTAGACGTAGAATAGATCGAAAAAATGGTTGTAACTGTCTAGATGATCATCAAACAACGGTTCGGACATTTATTTTCAACAGTTAAATTCCAAAATAAAGTAGTCGCTGTAGTCTAGTAGGTAGTGAGTTGGCTTATTAGATGTAAGGCCACGGTTTAAACCCCAGGTCAGACATCAAAACGAAAATATGAAAAAATATTTCTTCGGCAACTTCCTCTGAGCAGATAATTCTAAGAGTAAATAAAATTGCCATGAAAAGTTTCTCAAAAACCTGTAGTTCGGAGTCGACTTTAAACTGTAGATCCCGCCACTCATGTATAAAATTAACACACACAACATGAGTGGTGTGAGAAGCTAGGCCGTAATCCTGACTGAAGGGTCGTAATGGCCAATTATGTACGTAAATTGCAAAATAAACTAGTCACCATAGTCCAGTAGGTAGTGTATTAGCTTATTAGACGTGAGACCGTGGTTCAAACCCCGGTCCAGACATCTCGAACAAAGTGAAATATGAAAAAATATTGTTACGTTTTTACCTTTTTAAAAACGTTTAAATATGAGTTCGTTAATTACAAACCAAAGTAAAAACAAATATGTGTCTTATTTTAATTAAACTCTCTTTATTGTCCACACTTTCTTATATGCCACTGTTCACACTTAACCGATACAACAATAATTACTTGCTATTATTCACACACAACTATTCGCTATACTGCTCACAATGGATATCTTCGAACCACGACTTTTTACTTCGCACGCAACTTGTCTTCACACCGCGACTGATTAGTTAACACGCAACTTCACGCAAGACTGTCTCAATTCTAACTGACTTACTCGTCTGCTTTCTCTTGCCCTTTTATAGTCCAACACGAACAGTACATCGAACGTTCTTGAAGAAGAACGTTCGCGGTCTCGCATTCTCGCAATTTCTATGCTGACTGTATTGCTTGTTGTTGCGCTTGCTTATTTTTCCATCCCTTTTGCTCTCATGCTTGTTGTTGGTTTATTTGGAAGATGTTCGATGTATTCGTTAGAGTGTGTTTGTGTATTGTATACACATTGCCTCTTGTTGCGTTCGCTTATGTTGCGTTTGCGTTATCCATCTCTCTCATACTCATACTGATATTGTTGGTTTACTTATAAATGGTTCGATGTACGCGTTAGTGTGTATTTGTGTCGTGTGTATTGTGTACGCATTGCCTCATGGTATTTGTATTTGTAGCTTTTGTTTATCGTTAATGTTAAACGATATTAGGTCGTTTCGATATGCGTAACAATATATTCCTTCGGTGAAGAAGTCGCCATAGTCCAGTAGGTAGTGTATTGGCTTATTAGACGTGAGGCCTCGGTTCAAACCCCAGGTTAGACATCTCCAACTAAACGAAATATGAAAAAATATTTCTTTGGATTTTATACCTAAATATCCATGACTCAACTCCAGTTTGACTAAACTTGAATTATCATTGAGGTTAATGCTAATAGGCCGATTCTTGTGGCCAAAATGTGTCAATTGCGAAACAAACTTCACTCGGTCACGTCTTGTCCCCAAAACATGGGAGAAAATAACGCGTTATGAAACGAGAAGGTCATCAGCAACTACTTTAAAGATGATGCAAGGATTCTTTGTCAGCAAATGGTTCACTTCTTCATCGCTTCATAATCATTTTTGATTTACTAAACGGCTTTCCTCTCAGGCGACTTCCTCTCAGCAGATTTCTGGCAAGAACTCTGAGAGTAAATTAAAATAGCCATGAAAAGCTTCTCTAAAATCTGTCGTTCGCAGTCGACTTTAAACCGTAGGTTCTGCCACTCATGTATGAAATTAACACACACAACATTAATGGTGTAAGCAACTAGGCCGTAATCCTGACTGAAGGATTACATACATACATAATTGGCCATTACAACTCTTCAGTCAGGATTACAGCCTAGCTTCTCACACCACTCATGTTGTATGCGTTAATTTTCTACGTGAGTGGCGGGACCTACAGTTTAACGTCGACTCTGAACGACAGATTTTTAAGAAACTTTTTCATGGCAGGTTTTATTTACTCTCAGAGTTATTGCCAGAAATCTGCTGAGAGGAAGTCGCCGAAGAAATATTCACCCTTATTCTGGTTGTCGTCGTCGTCGTCGCCGTCGTCGTCGTTACCAAAAATGATGTCGATAAAATCAGAGTCGACACAACACAATATCGACGGCGTATTGACTCACAGAATACCAAATGTGTGTCGACAGTCATCTATAACTGTCAATAACAACAAACGGAATACCAATTTTAAACTGTCGACGCAAGACGACGACAACCAGAATAAGGGTGATTATCATATTTTCGTTTTGATGCCTGACCTGGGATACGAACCCGGGCTTTACGTCTAATAAGCGAACACACTACCTACTAGACTACGGCGATTTCCTGAAGGACTGAAGGATTGTTAATGCCAAATTAAGTAAATAAGTAAGTAATGGCTGGAAATCGACCGGAGAAGGCACACATCTTTAGTTTCTAGTCTTCAGCTCCTGTAACTTTGTTGTAAAGTTTTTGTAAATCTATCTTCCATCTGCATATATCAGAAGCGTAATGGTATTTATTTGAAAATGGCAACCAATAGTTATGTTTTTACCTTTTAAAAACGTTTAAAATATGAGCTCGTAGATTGCAAATAAAATAAAAATAAATTTGTGTTTAGTTTTAATTAAAATTCTTTATTATTCGCACAATTCTGGGTGCCATTTTTCGCAACTTGATGTAAACAACAACAATTGCTTTGTTTGTTATTTCTCTGTTTACACCCTTTGCATAAACAATAACAATTACTAGACAATCGTGCGACAGATCTTTGTAACGGAGATCTTCAAACCACGATTAATCTCTTCAAACACACACCGCGTCTTCACAAAAGACTGACTGAACTTCACTAACTTTCCTTTATCTTCTTTACTTTCTTAATAATAAAAAAAAAAAAAATTAATATCGACTAGACAACCCTATTATTATTATTTCAATCTTTTTGACATTTATGGTATATTTTTTTTTGGTATTTCAAAACATAACAATATAATGATAAATAATAATTATATTGTATTATATTTGTTAAAAATATTAACGCTTACGGCGTGCTTTAGTGGTGAATATGATTATTTCAGAAAATTTATTGGCTTACCGCCATTTACACCAGTGCGTATTATAGGCGGTCATAATGCATCCATAACTGATCATCCGTATATGGTTAGCATACGTTTTCGGAATAATTTCATTTGCGGTGGCACGTTGATTACATCAAAATGTATGCTTACAGCGGCTCATTGTTCGATATTGAAATCACCAGGAAATTGGGAAATTCATGCTGGTACATCGTTTATACGTTCGAGAGGTGTGGTAAGGAAGGTACGAAAATGGATGTTACCGACTGATTTTAATTTCTTTACCATCGACATGGATGTTGCCGTAGTGGAACTGGATAAGCCAATACAATCAAAAAATATACAACCAATTGAGATTGATTTTACTCCTCTGATGGATAATGAAGAAGTCGTGGTAACTGGTTGGGGTCTTAAGGATGATTTTCCCTTGGCAAAGCTATCAAATGAATTACAAGCTGTTACCGTTACACTAACACCGTTTGAAGATTGTGTAAAAGCCTATCGAAAGCATAATAATATAACGGAGAATATGTTCTGTGCCATTGGTGAATGGGGCAGTGATGCTTGCCAGGGTGATTCAGGTGGACCGGCAATACTGCATGGCAAACAAGTTGGTATTGTCTCATGGGGTTATCGTTGCGGTTCCAAGAAATATCCTGGCGTCTATACAAGGTTAAGCAGTGTGTATATAAAGGATTTTTTGACTTTTCTAATAAAAACCCATTGTTAACTTATGAATTATTCATATTTATTATTTATTGTTTAGTCTTAGTACAGCCTTACGACAGATTTCCACACTTATTTATATGCAATATTATACACAATAATAGAATTTAGAAAACCAATAAAGAAAACCAAAATACTTTTGCTGAAAATCTTATTTTGATAGGAAGGTAGGTATGTTGAAGGAGAGGAGACCAACCAAGGGCCTCATACCCGTTGACATACACCTAAACAATCATATAGGCTTGTTGTGCACTCACCATTAGGAATACTACATTACTTTCTATAGGAAGTCTGTATCTTGTACACAATTCCTTAACTTCTTTCAGTCCATTCCTCTGAGAGGAGTTATGTCTGGTATAGTGTCATCCCCGAAATATGGGGATCTAGAGCTTACGTAAGTTAAGCATGAATTCATTATTTTTCACCACGTCAATATGGTTCCAGCTGTAAATGCAATGTGAAGTGTTAAGTAAGCTTAATAGCATATTCAGGTCGCCCTTATTGAGTTTTAAAATACTCATGGTTCTCTCCTGTTTAAGATCGCCCTAAGGTGTTTTTGTAATTTTTCCTAATCTGTCATTATTCCACAATAGTCAATGTGACGCTTCCGCCTACTTCCTTAGCTTGATCTTATTTAGTGACGAAACAATTTTTTTTTATTTTAAGACTATGTTTAGTAGATAAGTCACTGTAGTTTAGTAGGTAGTGTGTTGGCTTATTAGACGTGAGGCCTCGATTCAAACCCCAGGTCAGACATCTTCAACTAAACGAAATATGAAAAAATATTTCTTCGGCAGCTTCCTCTCAGCAGATTTCTGGCAAAAACTCTAAGGGCTATTACAACTTGCCGTTAAAGTTGGGTTTAGTTAAAGGTAACTTTAGCTAAAGTGAACTTTAAATCCACCTTTAACTTCTTTTCGTTATTACAACCTACAGATAAAATAAAGTTAACTTTTTCAAAAATATGGCAGTGCCGGAGCAATGTCGATAACACTGCTGAATTAAACAAGTTCTTTGTTTAAAGGCAGTGGCAACGACGTTCTTCTTTTTGTTGTAACGGGTGATTTTTTAGCTATTTTATTTTTGGCAACACTGGTTTAAACAGCTCACACGCACATTTCGTGTTTTGTTTGACTGTCAAACATCTTCAGTTTGGTCTATAATTTAACCATGAATCGTCTTACAAACGAACAACGCTTGCAAATCATTGAATTTTATTATCAAAATGCGTGCTCTGTTAAGAAAGTTCATCGCGCGCTTCTTCCATTTTATGGTCAGTTTAATCGACCCACGATATCCAACTTTTTTTTGCCCAAAATACAAGAGCTTGACTTGCATGACATGTGGTTTCAACAAGACGGTACCACATGCCACACAGCACGCTTAACAATGGACTTATTGAGAGGCGAGTTCGGTGAACATTTTATTTCACGTTCGGGACCGGTCAATTAACCGCCTAGATCGTGCGATTTAAAGCCTTTAGACTATTTTTTGTGGGCCTATGTTAAGGCTCATGTCTATACAGACAAGCCCGCTTCAATTGACGCATTGGAAGACAACATTGAAGCATTAATTCGTGAGATACCGGACGAAATGTTGGAAAGAGTATGCCAAAATTGGACTAAGCGGATGAACCATTTGAGGCGCAGTCACGGTCAACATTTGCATGAAATAATCTTCAAACATTAAATTATATGGACCGTACTATCGATTCAAATAAAGATTTCATGCATTTTTCTGAATTTTATGTGTTTTTTTTTGAAATTTTTTCCTATAGCTCTTAAAAAATCATCCTATATTTGTTCATTTTGTTTATATTTGATGTAGCCATATTGAAAATAATATATAATATGGCAAGTTCAAACAGAAAGTGAACTTAAAAAGTTAAAGGTAGGATGATACTCCCTTTAGCTTAACGCTCACTTCTATCTTATTGTCCATTTATATTAATGAAAAACAATTTATCTGCCCTTTAAATTCCTCCCTTTAGTTAATGGCAAGTTGTAATAAGGGCTCTAAGAATAAATAAAATTGCTATGAAAAGTTTATCAAAAGTCTGTCGTTCGGAGTCGACTTTAAACAGTAGGCCGCAGCACTCATGAGTAAAATTAGTACACAAAACATGAGTGGTAAGAGAAGCTCAGGAAGTAATTCTGACTAAAGGGTTGTAATGACTAGTTAAGTAAGGGCCATTATTACAACTTCCCGTTAAAGTTGGGGTTAGTTAAAGGTACCTTTAGCTAAAGTGAACGGCAAAGTTACCTTTAACTTATTTTCGTTATTACAACTTACAGATAAAATAAAATTAAAATATGGCAGTGCCGGAGCAAAGTCGATAAAACTGCTCAATTAAACAATTTTTTTTTTAACGCAGTGGCAACAGCGGACTTCGTTTTTTGTTGTATATGCTCATTTTGTTTAAATTTGAAGCTGCCATATCGAAAATAGTATATGATATGGCAAGTTCAAACATAAAGTGACCTTTAAATGTTAAAGGTAGGATGATCTTCCCTTTAGCTTAACGATCACTTCTATCTTATTGGGTACTCATAATAATGAAAAACAATTTATCTGCCCGTTAAAATCCTCCCTTTAGTTAACGGCAAGTTGTAATAATGGCCCTAAGTCTTTTTAATTTAAAATCTAGTCTGGTCTAGTCCATAATGTATTAGATTCCTAGCCGATAACTGGAGAGTTCAAAGCTTAACTCTGACAAAAAAATATGGAAAAAGGTATTGCTTTCGGCGACCTCTCAGCAGTGTATTGGCTAAAGCTCTGAGCGTAAACTAATAACCATGAAATAGCTTCTCAAATCTGTCATTTGAATTCGACGTTAAGCTGTAAGTCCCGCCACTTATGGATGATGTGGGAAGCTAGGTTTTAATCCCGTATGTAAAGCTATGCATCTATTATGATAATAATTGTTAACTTTTTTAAGTTTTTCATGTGGCATACAGACGTTATATGAATGAAAGTCTCCAGTAATAACAAAAACTCATTTAGAGAGTACTTCCTTGAAATTAATTCTATTGACCATGAGCCAGAGCACGATGAGATGAACGGAATTCGAGTAAAGAGTTATTATTGACACTTAAATTGTAACAATTTAATGCTCCCGATTGCAAATAATTTTTATTTATAACAGCATTCTATACAATTCATATTTTATTTTAAATGATTTCATTTAAATAATTTCTATTATTGTAAGGTAAAGTGATTATTGTAACAGCGGCTATCATTTCCAACATCGCATCATATTTGAAAAATTAACGAACGATAGTATTAGTTTATCGTTTGACAATCAAAGATGTTTTCTTACATAAAATTCATACATTTAGTTCCGCTATTTACGATAACTTTCATGCCCACCGTAAATCTACATCGCACTACGGATACTCGTATAGTTGGAGGCATGGAGACAACAATTGATCGGGTACCTTACTTAATAAATTTGCGACAAAATGGTCAATTTTCTTGTGGCGGTTCACTTATTACCACAAAATGTGTTCTAACCGCTGCCCATTGTGTGTATGGCGTATCGCCATCAACATTAACCATAAATGCTGGTGCTTCCAAGCTAACAGAACCGAGTGAAATACGTCAAGTGCAACAATCATTTGTATCCTCATTTTATTCACCCGCTACACTTGATATGGACGTAGCCGTACTTAAGCTAAGCGAACCTTTAATGGGACCGAATATTGCAACAATACCGTTGTGTTCAAATCGGCCGGGTAGCAATGAAATTGTTCGAGTCTCTGGTTGGGGTGTAACAAGTGAAAATAATCAATTGCCTTCGAATCAAGTGCGTACAGTTACTATTCAGGTTATTTCGCGAGAAGAATGTATGAAGGCATATGCTGGTAAAGCCTTAATTACGAGTACAATGTTTTGTGCTTCTGTACCGGGTGAACGAGATTCATGTTCTGGGGATTCTGGTGGCCCGGTAGTCTATAATGGACAAGTGTGCGGTATTGTTTCGTGGGGATTTGGTTGCGGCAGACGTGAATTCCCAGGTGTATATACAAATGTGGCTAGTTTGCGAATCAATGCATTTGTTAAAACGATTGTTATGCAAAATTGTATGTAAATTTTTATAAACATTTTAAGTTTTAATAAAACTGAATGTGTGTGTAAAAAAACAAGTTGAAAGAGTTTAAATTTAATTGGTTAGAAAGCAGAATTGTTAGCAAATACAGTAGAAAATACATATAATATCGTATTAGATCAGGGATTACCATTTCATAGCACAATTGTGCATAGAGAATTTACACACATTGCTTATGCTCTTTTATTTAATCGTCGATCAGACTGCGACAAGCACACATGTCAGCGGATGCTATGTTATTTTTTTTTAGGTTTACACTCAAAAAATATTTTATGTTAAAAAGTCCCTTTTTTAAAATTCAAAGTATTATATGTTCTTAAAACACATTTTGATTGTTTTAATAGTCAAGTAAATAATTTAGTAATATGAAAAGGAATCAACTTTTTTATATACATAAAGCAATATTTTCGGAAAAATTAAAAGGTGGGTTATTAGTAGGAGAGGAAATTTATGAACCAAAATTAGTATCCAGCAAATATCTAAAATACATTACCTAATTAATAAGTCAAAGATGTATAACTTTATGTATGTTGATGAAATGAAAATTAAAATAGGGTATATTACTAACATTTTTCTATGACTGTAAGCTCTCAACTTATTTTCTCTCTCTTACTCACTAAAACACAACCAAAAATATTTTTGATAACCCCTGTATTAGATGCAATGAAATAGTCCGTAACAAAACTGAAAAATAGTCTCTTTAATGGTATGACTGACAGTCGCTTCCGGCTTTGTTTGTTTCTTGCAAGCATAGAAGTTAGAAAAGTTTGATGTGGCCAACGATTTGCTGTCAAAACTTGATAGGTTTTTAAGTGATAATAGCTTTACTAGGAAACTATTTAACTCACCTAATTGGTCATTACAACCTTTTAGTCAGGATTACAATCTAGCTTGCCACACCACCCATTTTGTGTGTAAATTTTATTATTGAGTGGCGGGTACCTACAATTTTAAGTCAATTCCGAACGTCTGATTTTTGATAAACTTCTCTGGAAATTTTTATTTACTCTCAGCTTTTTTGCCAGAATATTGCTGAGAGAAAGACGCCGAAGAAATATTTTTTCATATTTCACTTTTGTTCGAGATGTCTGAGCCAGGTGTTGAACCACGGCCTCTTGTCTAACAAGTCAATCCACTACCGACTAGCCTACTGCGACTTCTGCTAGGAAAGCCGTTTACATACATACATCATTACATTGTGTATGGTCATTAGGGTTATTATAATCCTTCCGTCAGGGTTACGACCTAGTGTCTCATATCACTTATGTTGTGTGCGTTAATTTTATACATGAGTGGCGGGACCTACAGTTTAAAGTCGACTCCGAATAACAGATTTTTTGAGAAGCTCTTCATTGCAATTTTATTTACTCTCAGAGTTTTTGCCAGAAATCTGCTGAGATGCAGTCGCCGAAGAAATATTTTTTTTTCATATTTCGTTTTGATGCCTGACCTGGGATACGGACCCGGGCTTTACGTCTAATAAGCCAACACACTACCTACCAGTAACACACTATCTACTTCGTAACATACATACATAATTGGTCATTACAACCCTTCAGTCAGGATTATAGACCTAAATTGAAAAAAAGAAATGGTCTAGTATAACTGACAGTCGCTTCCTGTTTTGTTTGTTTCTTTGTCTGGCATAAAAGTTAGGAATGTAGGACGTGGCCAGCGAATTGCTGTTAAATGAAATTGAAAAAAAAAAATCAAATTGTAGGTCCAAAATACTTGCTATGTTTTTAACCCACCTAATTGGTCATTATAACCCTTTAGTCAGAATAACAACCTAGTTTCTCACATTATTCATGTTTCATCCATGAGTGGCAAGACCTACAATTTAAAGTCAATTCCGAACGGGTTACGACTTAGTGTCTCATACCACTAATGTTGTGTGCGATAATTTTATATATATATGAGTGGCAGGACCTACAGTTTAAATTCGACTCTGAATGACAGATTTTTGAGAAACTTTTCATGGCAGTTTTATTTTACTCTCAGATTTTTTGCCAGATATCTGCTGAGAGGAAGTCGTCTGAGAGAAAAGCCGTTTAGTAAATCAAAAACGATTATGAAGCGATGATGAAAGCGATGATGAAGTGAAACATTTGCTGAAAAAGAATCGTTGGATCCTCTTTAAAGTAGTTGTTGATGACCTTATCGTTTCATAACACGTTATTTTCTCCCATGTTTTGGGGACAAGACGTGACCCAGTGAAGTTTCACAAGTGACATATTTTTGCCACAAGAATCGGCGCATTAACATTAACCTCAATGATAATTTAAGTTTGGCCAAACTGGAGTTGAGTCATGAAAATTTAGGTATAAAATACTAAAGTCGCCGTAGAAATATTTTTTAATCACCCTTATTCTGGTTGTCGTCGTCGTCGCCGTCGTCGTCGTTACCAAAAATGATGTCGATAAAATCAGAGTCGACACAACACAATATCGACGGCGTATTGACTCACAGAATACCAAATGTGTGTCGACAGTCATCTATAACTGTCAATAACGACAAACAGAATACCAATTTTAAACTGTCGACGCAAGACGACGTCGACGACGACAACCAGAATAAGGGTGAATATTTCGTTTTGTACGAGATGTCTGAGCCAAGTCTTGAACCACGGCCTCTTATCTAATAAGCCAACATACTAGACTACGATGACTTCTACTGGGAAATCGTTGCAACCTCTTTAAAGTAGTCGAAGTCGCATGCTTCGGGGATAAGGTCGCGTTTTAGCGAAGTTTGTTTCGAAATTGACATTTTGGTTACACGAATCGGCGCATTAGCATCAATATCAATGATGATTTAAGCCTGGGGCAAATTGGAGTGGATCATGGATATTTGGGTATGGAATCTAATTGTCCCAATGAAGAAGCCCAGAGGAAGGGTTAATGAAGGTATCGTGCTTATTATTTTCTGCGATTACTGAAGGATAGTGCATAAAGAGTTTTCACTACAAGGTCGTACAGTCTATAAGACATATTAAGCGTAAGTTATGTTTTGTTTTTAAGAAGCTTTAAAAAAAGTACATCTAAACATCTTATTTTACGACATAGAAGTTCGAGATGTTGTGACAAATTTTAAAAGGCGTTGCAAACATAGCTGCCAGATTTGACGATTTATCGTCATTTTGACGATTTTGTGCTCCAAAATTGTCATTTTGACGATGTGACGATTTATGCCCTTATTTTGACGATTTTTAGCAATTAAAAATTTACATAATTTTCTTTACTTTACTACATTAAAAGCCACTTTATGCTTTATATTTACTTCGCAGTTATTACTATGTATTGCAAATTTAAGTGATGATTTTTCTGTATCTTATGTCTTTTTCATCCCTTAAAAGAAAAAAAAAAAAAATTACAACCTCTGCACGAAGGGAGTTCCACATACGAATAGTCTGACTAAAGAACGAATTTTTTCTGGAATGCAGTGTGCGATCCACTGGCCAATCGACCACATACGTATGTGCTCGTCGAGAAAGGCGAGTGTTACGTATGAAGAATAAATGATTCTCGCTCGAGCAAAATCCGTTATAATAGTGTTAGAACACAGTAAAACACAAACAACATTGCAACGATCCTCCAATGAATCACTGGAGTTCCATACCCTACCAGGCAACTTCGACCTCTCTTTTACGCGGTCGAGAAGTCTCCAAATAGACGTTGAGGTGCCGGCCTATACATGAAAGTTGTATTTTATTCTCTTTCGGATATAAGTGGTGTCAATAGTAAGAAGATCAGATGAAGTGAAGTATTTCTTGCACTCTCTTAAGAAGCTAAGGCACTGAAAAATGTGTCGGTTCTAGCGAATATCACATTGAATTTTCAAGCCGATTTTGTGACGATTTTTTTTTTACGATTTCCATGAACGTCTTTGACGATTTTGACGATTTTTTTTTCTAATATTTGACGATTTGATACTTCATTTATCTGGCAGCTATGGTTGCAAACCTTTCAAATTACTAAATGGTAGCAAACAAATTACATATGTTGGTTAACATTTTCCCCCAACATTTGAATTGAATGTATGAAGGTTATTAGAAAAACCTTCACTAAAGGTTTTGTATTATCGAAGAATTTAAAATATTTTTATGCAATTATGCCACGGGTTTTTATATTGATAAACAATACAATACTATGGTATATACACGTAGAAATATAAATTATTTTATACAATTGTTTTAGGAAATAATGAAATAATATTTAAACAAATTCAATAAGAGTTAAACAATTCAGTGTGAGTTCCAAATACAACACACGATGATGCTTTCAATCACCATCAGCGAAATATTGTTTTACTTGTCATTCATTTTAATGCAAAACCAAATAAATGGCTTCCTGGTGAATCAAACGGATGACAATACTCGTATTGTGGGAGGCACTACCACCACCATCAATAAAGTGAAATTTATTGTGAATCTACGTGTTAAAGGCAAATTTATTTGCGGTGGCACTTTAGTAACCCCAAAATATGTGATAACGGCTGCTCACTGTGTGGATGGCGTACGGACTTCAGAACTAACTGTAGTAGGCGGTGCGACTTATCTCTCTGAAACAGGTGTCAAGAGAAATGTGAAAAAAATTCTTGTGCCTAAAGAATACAATTCTAGAGATATGCATATGGATATAGCCGTATTGGAATTAACTGATACTATAACTGGTCCTAATATATCCACAATTCCACTTTGTAAATCAGCATGGAAAACGAATGATATCATCACTGTATACGGTTGGGGTCAAATTGCAGAGAACAACGATAAAAGTTCCAATCAATTGCGTATCGTTAAAGTACCGATAATAGCGGATAATAAATGTAGTGACATGTATAAGGGAAGAGGTAAACTAACGCGTTCAATGTTTTGTGCTGGCGATTTAAAGGGTAAAGATGCCTGTACGGGTGATTCGGGTGGACCAGCAATTTTTCAAAATCAATTATGTGGCGTTGTATCGTGGGGTGTTGGTTGTGCACGAAATAAATATCCGGGTGTCTATACGAATATCATGTACGTCAAGAATTTTATCGATAAAAGTATGAATAAAAAATAAAATGATCGCAATAATTCAAAGTTTCCAAACCTCCTTACTTCTTAATGTCTATATAGGGCTGTGTTTTTTGAGATCAAACCACCATGTTTCTAAGGAAGTGACTAACAATAAACGAATTATTATTTATGGAGCTCATTTATTGCTTTTGGTTTTTTCGTTTAGTGTTTAGAAAACAGCTGTCATCAGCAAATTCCTATACGTAAATGGCTTATAACTCTTAAATACGAAATCGTTTTCTTTTTATTAAGAAAAATCACATTGAAGAACAAAAGACTAAATAGTTAAGAGGTTGTCGTTCAAATTACGTTATTGGAATTTGTCATACTGCGCTATTATGAGTCAAGAGTATTTTTATTGGAATATCAAGTCTTAATTTTATACATTATTGGTGGGATCTATAATTAAAAGTCGACGCCGAACGACAAATTTTTGTGAAATTTTTTTATGGCAATTTTATTTCACACTCAGAGTAAAAATCTGAGAGAGGAAAACTGCTGAGAGAAAGTCGCCGATGAAATAGTTTTTCGTATTTCATTTTGTTGGACAAGTTTGAGCTGAGGTTTGCACCCTGGCCTCACGTCTAATAAGCCAACACACTGCCTACACTAGACTACGGTAACTTCAACGCTATAACACCTTTTTTTAATTTGAAAAAAAAAAAAAAATCACCAATAAAATACACCGTTGTATGTAGACTTTTTCCTTGACTGTATGTATACATTGTATAAAGGATATTGAAGTGCTGAAAGCTCCAACAATCACACAATTTTGCACGCTAGTGTAGATTGTGGGCAGTACAAACGATCGTCTGGTCGCTGTACTAAGACACCTCTTTACGATAATAATATGGTTAGAATAATATTGGATTGTTAGGAAAGTAATTTCGTTTCTTTCCGACAGACGATTTAATTGTATTTTTTTACACCCAACTTCACACTTAAGCCGTATAATTTTTATATGCTTTGAGAGTTCAGATACTAAAGCTTGTGTGTGACAAATTTCAATTAATTCTACGTAGTAGTTTTTGGTTGGTGCCATTTTAAATTGTATAGAGAGCGATAAGCAGCATTTTCGATATATTTTACTGTTTTAAAGGGCTATCCATTTCGTGGTTTCAAAAGTATGGGACTGGAATTGGACATCTGTCAAACTAAGTTGTGAAGCCAATTTTTTTCTTTTCAGTTGAAAGTCTAAAAGTATGGGACTGGAATTCGACATCAAACTAAGTTGTGAAACCAATTTTTTTCTTTTCAGTTGAAAGTCTGACATTGACGAAAATGAATCGCTTAACTATCACACAACGCATAAAAATTATCAAAACCTAATACAAAAATGGTGATTCTGCCACAGCCACGTATCGTGCTTTAAGAGGAGATTATGGTTTACATAATCGTCCAACTACGTAAGCAATTGGCAAAATTGTGAAGAAATTTGAAGAGACTGGAGTGGTTACAAATATTGAAAGGCCTGTGTATCATCGTTTCGCTCGTTCCGCTGAAAATATCGCTATTGTAAGTGAAAGTGTTGCCGAATACCCGAATGTGTCGATTCCTCGTCGTTCTCAGGAATTAGGACTGTCTTACGGCACATTATGACTTCTTTTTGCCTGCTATTGAAGAATACGGCTTGGAGAATATGTGGTTTCAACAAGACGGTGCCACATGCCACACAACTCGAGCGAATATGGCTTTATTGAAAGAGACATTTCCTGGCCGCGTAATTTCTCGTCGTGGCGATATCAACTGGCCATCAAGATCATGCGATTTGACACCATTAGATTTTTTTTTGGTGGGGCTACGCGAAAGACCGTGTTTATGCAGATAAACCTTCAACTCTTGAGCACTTAAAAACCAACATTCGTCAAGTTATGGCTGAGATACCGCCCAATATGTGTCAAAAATGCTTGCAACACTTCGCGTGGAGGTCATTTAAATGATGTAGTGTTTCACACATAATGTCAACGTTCAAACTTTACAATAAAAAAGAAATATCATGAAAAAAAATATTTTATATGTGTTTTATTTACGTTTACTTTTGAAACCACGAAATGGATAACCCGTACTACAGAAAGAGTAAAAATGCTGTTCAAGCCAGAAAGAAGTGGTTCGTTAAATTTCGATCTGGAAATTTTAATGTCGAAGATGCATCACCTTCGGGAAGGCCGGTTGATGCTGATAAAGACGCGATAAAGGCATTAGTTGATGCTAACCGGCGAATAAGAACACATGAGATCGGATTGAGATTAAATTTATCAAATTCAATATAATTTAATGAAGTATTTTTTTATTATACGCAAATTGTCTTTCATTTTCACAGAAAAAAAAAGAAATTATTTTCCGAATAACCTAATAGTTATTATTTAGTAACATTTCTGTATTTTAGAAAAAGATGCAATTAATTAATAATCCAAAACAAATTGTTAATTAACTATCTATTGTATTACTTTTCTATTGCAAACCATTAACTGAAAATATTGATGGAAAGGGAGTATTAATTAATCCATAGCAAACGGGTTAATATCGGATCCGCCATCTAACGTTTTTTTTTTCAACTAGTGCTTATTTCGTGAATGGTAACACTTAGCTCGTGTCTGATTTGACAGATAATTAGTTTTATCCTTCCGCTGAATGAATATGGTTGTGTATACGCTTGAACAACGCTGGGAAATATTGCGACATTACTTTGAAAATCATGGTAATGTTGCAGAATGCAGAATACAGTCAATGGCGATCGTTATCGGGCCATGTTGAACGAATTTTTGTTCACAAAAATTGAAGAGGAGGATATTGGCAACATTTGGTTTCAACAGGACGGCGCGCTACGTGCCACACAGCCGCAGCTACACTCGATGTTTTGCGCCCTGTTTTTGAAGATCGCATTATCAGCCGCAGAGCTGATGTCGTTTGGCCACCTCGAAGCTGCGATTTGACACCGTTGGACTATTATTTGTGGGGTGCCGTCAAAGATAAGTGTTACGCCGATAAGCCAGAGACAATTGACGCTTTAAAGGACAATATTCGTGAAGCCATTGGTGAAATACGGCTGCACACAATCGATAATGTGCTTAAAAATTGGACCGATCGTGTAGGCTACTGTATGGCCAGCCGAGGCAGCCAATTGAATGAAATTTTTTTCCATTATTAACCGGAAGGATTGTACTTTCAAATAAAAAAAAGAAATTTGAGAAAATATTCAGTAGATTTTTTTAAAGCATTTTCAAAAAAAAAAGTTATTTGGCGGACCCTTTATATCGAATATGTACGTTACAGGAATTGCAACAAAAATTAAATAATCTAAAATGCAAACGTAATAAAAACAAAGATGTTTTTTTAATTCAACAAAAACAAAAAAAATCTATTTTAATTCATATACACATGCTCCATATATGTATGAAATAACAGTAAATATTAATTTATTTCAAAAACAAAGATGAATATCTTTTTAATTTATTAATTTAGAATTCGAAAGTATAAAAAATATTGCAGTCATTAGTAGTTTTCAGAGTCAATGTCGATGTCGAAATAAATAAATGATCGGTTAGAAAAAGTTCGATGCGGTTAATGTAATGAAAAATAACGGAAATGAAATAAAATATCATATATATATATAGTATTACATACATATATTATATATAATGAAGAAATATTTTTTTGAGAAAACATTTCTAAGGACGGTATGGACGCTTTTAATTTATTACGAAGCTTCATATAGAATACCATTTTCGTATGCAAATGGCACGGAAAGTAGTGCAAGAATTGTTAATGGCTCCACGACAAATATAAAAAATGCCAAATTTACGGTATATTTACGACTAAGTGGTAAATTTATATGTGGCGGTTCATTGGTTGCCGCACAACATGTAATTACAGCGGCACATTGTGTTAAAAATGTAAATCCGACACAGTTGACGGTGGTGGGTGGTGCAACTTATCTTTCGGAAACCGGTGTTCGCCATGGTGTTAGTAAAATTATAACGCCAAAAGAATACAATTCAAGAACATATCATTCGGATATAGCCGTTCTTAAACTGTCTGGCGATATGAAAGGCAATAATATTGAAACAATTGAATTGTGTAAGGCAAATTGGAAACTTGGAGATTCAATTGATGTTTATGGATGGGGTGCATTAAGTGAACGCAATAATCAAGAATCGAATCAATTGCGTACAGTGAGAGTACCGTTAGTGACACGTAAGAAATGTTCTGAAATGTACAAACGTGATGGCAGTACTATAACGAATACAATGTTTTGTGCCGGTGATTTAAAGGGTAAAGATTCGTGTTCTGGCGATTCGGGTGGACCGGCTATATTTCAAAATCAATTATGCGGTGTTGTTTCTTGGGGTCTTGGTTGTGCAAGAACGAATTTTCCTGGTGTCTATACTAGCATTAAGGCTGTACGAAATTTTATTGATCGTGCAATGAAAATTTAATTCTGAATGTAAACATAAAAAGTGCCAAAAAAAAAAAACAATCGAATATAATTATATTTAAAACATAAAAATTGTTAATTAAAAGTTTTACATTTTATGGCAATTTGCATAAGGTATTGTGAAGAGAAATTCAGTATTAATACAATTCAAATGACTCATTTTAGTATATTTACAATAGTGGACTTCCAGTCAGTAAGGGAAGCTCAGCGCTGCCTACACCAAACGACAGTGACGACAGCAATGGACGAACTTAGCCACAACAGGGTTCTAACCTAGCATCGACCACCAATCTCTGATAATGAAAGACAGCTACCCAGAACCATTCTAGCCCAGCTAAGATCAGGATGGGCGAACATCCTGAACAGCTCTATAGGGCAAGGATTATTCCGGGGACCTTGGATCGCTGTCAGTCAGGCAATCAAGGACCACATAATACGGTGCACCTCTTTGGTTGCCCCGCAAATCCCACAACCCTTCGACCTATAGACTTGTGGCTGAATCCAACACTAGTAGCGGACTTTTTAGGACTACCGATCACGTAACGACGACTACCAACATACTCAACTCACAACTCATAATTCCATCTCTTATCCATACCATCTTCATCAGAATCACATAGGCGTACAATCAAGCACATAAACCTGATTTTCTTATATCTACAGGGAGATACTTCCGGAGACGATAGCGCAACTGTTACAACAACAACCATAAACGCTATTTAGATTTTCTATCGTTTGATTAATCTTCAAAAAGAAACATATTTTTGGGATTTTTAGTGAATTTTTTCTTTGAGCACAATTGAACAATTATTTTCTTAGCACCAAATTCTTTAAATTCGAATGCTAGCATCCAATCACTCGTTCACTCGTTTTGCTTCTTACTAACGCCCTTTATTGGAAAACTAATGGACTAATTCATATTACGTCTTTTACAGCTGTGTGAAATATAATAGTAGCGCTGTATTAAAGATATTTTAGTTAAGTAAAAAAATTAATTTTTATTCAAGTTGAAAAAAGTTTGGTACTACATTTTATTACCACCAGTCTAAAGTTTTGAAAAATAAAAAAACTTCAAGACAGATATTAATTTTCCAAAGAAAACGTTGCTAAATTGTTAAAAACTCAAAATATTTGCTGTGAAAAAAAATAATAGTAGCATAAGAAAACGTATCTGCACAAAAAATGTTGCCACAAGTGATTACTTTTTTATTTTATTTTGTTAGATATACCTTAATATTTAGCTGAAAAGCCCTTATTGGCTATTACAGCTGCTCAACGCCGAGACATTGAGTCAACTAAAGATCGTGGAAAACACTGCTCGCCAGCTACCAGAAAATTAATAAAAGAACGCCTCTCAGAAGGTAAATCTTACAGATGTATTCAAAATATTGTAGGATGTTCTCCCACGGTTATTGCAAATTGCAAAAAATTTTAACAAAAGCCAGAAACTCGCGGACGCAAAGCAAAAATTTCTCCCCCAACGACTCAAGAAGAATAAAACGCTTGATATCATCAGACCCATTTGTTACTTCAGCAAAGATAAAACAGGACTTGGAGCTTGATGTTCATACCTGAACTATTCGCCGCCATCTAATTAAAGACAATTTATGTGGTAGAAGTCCAAGGAAAGTACCATTGCTGAATTCAAGACATGTCCGCAATCGACTTAAATTTGCTAGACTTCACGTTGATTGGCCTCCGTCGAAATGGCGCAATATTCTGTGGACAGATGAATCCAAAGTTGTTCTTTTTGTTAATCCTGGCACCAGAAGATGTCTAAGAAGACCAAAGAACAAGGAATACGATCCTAAATTTGTCATGGGGACCGTAAAGCATGGTGGTGCAAAAATTAACGTTTGGAGTTGTTTTTCTTATAATGATACAGAACCCATATTTTGGATTAAAGGCAACATGGACTCCTCAAATAATGTGAAAATTTTAAAAACTGTTATGCTACCTTATACAGAATATAATATGCCGCTTAAATGGGTGTTCCAACAGGACAACGATCCCAAACATACAAGTAAAATGGCAAAAAATTGATTTTTTGAAAATAAAATTGAGGTATTAGAATGGCCCGCTCAGTCCCCAGACCAAAATCCCATTGAACATCTTTGGGGCGATGTAAAAAAAGGTGTTTTTAAAGACAAGCTGGGAAATGTAGAGCAGATGTGGCCGTCTGTGAGGTCAGCTTGGGAAAGTATTCCTATCGAGAGGTGCAGATCTTTAGTTGACTCAATGTCTCGGCTTTGAGCAGCTGTAATAGCCAATAAGGGCTTTTCAGCTAAATATTAAGGTATATCTAACAAAATAAGATAAAAAAGTAATCACTTGTGGCAACATTTTTTGTGCAGATACGTTTTCTAATGCTACTACTATTTTTTTGCACGGCAAATATTTTGATGTTTTTTAACAATTTAGCATCGTTTTCTTTGGAAAATTAATATCTGTCTTGAAGTTTAGACTGGTGGTAATAAAATGTAATAACAAACTTTTTTCAACTTGAATAAAAATTAATTTTTTTACTTAACTAAAATATCTTTAATACAGCGCTACTATTATTATATTTCACACAGCTATATATCCTAGAAAGTCTCTTGCTTCTTACTAACGCCCTATATTGGAAAACTTTACATCTTTTACATCTCTGAGAAAGTTTCTGAAACGTTTAAATATTTCGGTCCACGTGTGGCAGTAATATAAATACGAATATACATATATTAGGATTTACTAAACAACTGTTTAAATAATTATAAAAACAAATATTTAAATGGAATTACAATTGAATTGGAATTTCCAAACAATGCCTTCTTTTTAAATTTCAAAATAATTTTTTTTTAAACTGCTGCTAGCAACTGCATAGGAAAATCCCAGCAATAATATAACTATTGAATGTACAGACATATAAGCAATACTTAACAACTCCGGATTTAATGTAATAGCCCTAATATAATGAATTGATTATTGAATATTTAAGATATTGTTCGTAGAAATGTATATCTATATCACTTGTATACCACTTGTACTAATAAACCTCTAACCTTTCAACGAGTCATTTGCCTCTAACGATAACATAATGCAGCAAGAATTTAAGTATTTAATAAGAGTCATAATATATGATATATTCATTTGTAATTAAGTTTTTATACAATAAAAAATAAATAAAAAAAACTAATAAAAACTGATAAAATATTAAATAAAATGTTTAGATACCCTTCAAAGCATATGGTAAACATATTAATAGTTATCTTATGCCATCACATTTTGACAGTTGACGTTGTCAGAAACCGCATTATTGGTGGTAGACCAACAACAATAGTTAAAAATAAATATATTGTATCGTTACGAAACAGATTTGGTCAATTCTTTTGCGGGGGAAGCCTAGTTACAGATCGTTACGTTATTACGGCAGCACATTGTTTACAGGGATTCAGAGCTAGAGATATTTTTGTACATGGTGGCGTTAGTTATTTGCATCAAAAAGGAATACAGCGTACTGTGATGCAAATAAAAAAATTACGACAATATGGTTTGCTTAATTCCAATGTGGATATTGCAGTTTTGAAATTAAATAAACCCATGAGAGGAAGAAATATACGAACAATACCGTTATGTACACGCAAAATACCGGTAGGCAGTTTAGTCAAAGTAACCGGCTGGGGTGTAGAACGTCAAATATCAGTATTTCCTTCAAATCAATTGCGTACAGTTAATGTGCGCTTGCTAGACCCTGAAACTTGTCAAAGAAAATACTTTTCTTTTGCAAGAATAACTAATAAAATGATATGTGCCACTGGATCAGGTCAACGTGATGCTTGTAGTGGTGATTCAGGCGGACCACTTGTATATCGTGGACAATTGTGTGGTGTCGTTTCGTTTGGAATTGGTTGTGCTCGTAGAAGATTTCCTGGCGTTTATACGAATGTATATGCAGTTAAGAAATCTTTACAAAGGTCTTTAACACATTGACCCGGTAAAATAAGTTTCTAATTTTCATATATTCATACAATTTATAATCAATTTGGAATATAATTTATTTATAAAAATAAAGAAAGTTAACTTTAGAAATTTCTTAACTTACCTTTATTTTTTAAATTATTAGGTACACTTATATTCAAGGCAATGCCAGTTAGAAAGACATTGTAGGGATTACTTATGGTCATTGTAACGGGATAAAATTCATTTATTAGCATCGTTTCACTGCCTAAATTACATTGCGTGACTAAATGGAATCTATAAAAAGAGAGAAAAAGAAGAAAACAAAAAAAAATGAAATAAAAACAAATATTAATATAATAACAGTTACAAAAATAAAAATATATGTATAAACAATATAACTGTGCAAATAACTTCCTTGAATAATAAAAAAAAATTACTTCCATAAAAAATTAAATTTAAATAATACATGTATAGATTACAGATAACAAATACAGATAATAATAATAATGATTAACTTACGTTGGAGTAATATAACAAATTGGATTAATTATGATATTGTCATCTAAATCACGAATACGACTATAATAACGAAATGCCTTCATCATAAAAGGTGAACTTTTGCATAGTTGCACTGATAATTTCTCAGTACCAATGGCAGCTTCTATTCGCACCACACGTAATTGAGTATTTTCGAGAAATTGTTGAGCTTCTGTGGTAAAAAGAAATCGATAATAGTATGTCGGCTCCAACTTGAAATTCTGTTCAAATTGTTGTAATGATAATTGGGAATCTTTAGAGTCGTTCTTGAAATGCTCCCTTAATGCTAAGAGATCTTTTAGTTTAGTATACTGAGAAGCTTGTAACTTATAACTATTAGAACCATCTGTAATAATAATTTGTAAATTACGTATTTTTATGGGAACATCAGTTTCTAGTCTGAAAGGAAAGAATAAAAGCTTCTTAGAAAAAAAGAATTCTAATGTTATTGAAATGTATTCTTTCTTTTTATTTACCTCATAACTAGATTTAGTTTAATAATATCATCGTTTTTCAATTCGAATTTTTCAAAAGTTGTGCAAAATTCTATTAACTCTGTCAGTTTATCAAGATCAATTTGTAAGGGAGACTTAACACTGGCCAACGCATCGTCCCATAGCGTACGAACTTCGGGTGCATTTTGATTTTGTGGTACAGGAGGTTCACACTGAAAATGGGAATAAAATCAATCAATATAATAAATTCTGTCGTACATTTCTGAGATTCTTACCTGCAAAACTTTCCATAGATTCTCCAATACAATAGCCCTTTCACTTGGCGTATAATTGATCTTAAATGACAAAGCTTCTAGACTGCAGGAAATAAAATCAGTAATAGATGCTGAAAGTAAGGCACAGCGCATAGTCTTCAATAAAACATCCGAAAACAATGAAGGCCATTTATCGTGACGGTAGTCAGGTAACATTAATGAATAAAGACTAAACAATACATAACATCAATCAATATTGAATTAAAACTAACAATTAGAAATAGAAAAACCTACGTTAAGGCCTTGCCATGATCGCCGCTCTTAAAATACTCATCAGCCATATCAATTGCTAATTTTTTACGAAATCTTAAACATTTGTAGATTTTAAATTGGGCCATTGCTAAACTCAACAGATTTATTATAGCCGCCTGAAAATGGATCAACACAAAAGCATTAAATTTTAAAATATTTTTCTATGCAAATATTTATTAAGAGCCTACCGAATGATTGAATAATTTTTCATTTTCTCTTATCATCATGCTTATTTGTTGCTCATTTATGGGTTCACCAGATGTTGATGATATAATGCCAAAATATTCAGTGTACAAAGAGGAAATATTATTTAATTGGGAATTAAAATTATTCTGTGGTTCCGTTGGACTTGAAGGAACTATAAAAAATTAGAAAGAAAATTTATACTCAACAAAGGAATAGAATATTCAATCGAACTTACCATTACATTGCATAAAGGCTTCTTTACGCTTTTGTATATATTCGGCTGCTTTATGAAAATATATGCCAGGATGTTGAGTTTGTAAAGCAGGTAAACCGTTCTTAATGGCCTCACAAAATAATTCAGCAAAAACGCTATGCCTGAAATAAAAGAAAGAAAGAAAGTTAGGATATTATTCCTTATAACACTTCTATAAGAGGATATTAAATAAAATTTAAAAGTACTGCCAATAATATATCGGGCATGTGATTTCCAATTACAATAGCTATAAATACATAAGATCGGCGGACAGTTATCAATTTCTTATTAATATTTATACACTTATTTACTTACTGTTTACTCAGCCATGCATAATGCTCAAATATTAAATCCTTGTAGCCCACACGATTTTTATACTTTTCCACATGACTTATGAAATGATTAATGGAATCTCTTGGTACTTTTAGTTTAAACATTAGACGACAAATCTTATAGTTTAGGAAACCGGCCACAGTTTTAATTTCCAGGCAATTTTCATCATTAATGCGTATTTCATCTAAGGTAGTATATGATTGTGTGTAATGCCTGTAAATGAAAACAAAAAATTTTCAATTTTTTCCATTTTTAAAAGCATATTGAAATCTCACTTTAAGGCTGTACTAAAATCTTGACGCATTTCGGCAACAAAACCCAATTTAAATTGATGCCTTATTTTTAAAGTCGTATGAGCAGCGGTAAGTTGATCTCTATGGGTACGTATGCGTTTTGCCATAAGAGTATAATACGATTGAGCCATATCCAAAAATGCTGATTCCAAACGTAAAGCATAACCTGTTAATTGGAAATTTTTTATAAAAATATACGTTAAGAATATTATATTACGAGGTATTCTTTGAAGTAAAAAAAATGTCTAAGCGAAAATCTTTGTAGATTACTACATTAGATGAAAATGTGTACATACATCGAATCGGAATTCAATTCATGTACTCTCATACTCAATTTAAATGCATATGACTACTGTAAAGGTAAATAAACATGTTTAAGAGTTCAAACGATACTTTGCTTCCTTCGTTACGTAAATAATTCGATAGAAACGAGTAACTTTTCAACAAGAGGCGGCTATATTGTCAAAATCGAGGTCGGTGTTAATACTTTAACACTTTGGCAATGTATGTTAAGAAGTCGCCGTAGTCTAGTAGGTAGTGTGTTGGCTTATTAGACGTAAGTTCAAGCCCCAGGTCAGACATCAAAACGAAAATATAAAAAAAAATATGAGCGCCCTGGTAGTCTAGTGGGTAGTGTGCTAGACTATTAGCGTGAGGGTCGTGGGTTCGATTCCCACCAGAGGCTATGGTCTGTGACACTACACCGAGCACATGGTCTAAGTTACTCAGCTCGTATATAATTTGTAATTGTATTGTAATTAATAAATAAATAAATAAAAAATATATTTCTGCAGCGACTTACTCTCAGCAGATTTCTGACAAAAACTCTGAGAATACATAAAATTGTCATGAAAAGTTTCTCAAAAAACTGTCGTTCGGAATCGACTATAAACTGTAGGTTCCGCCACTCCTATACAAAATTAATACACACAACATAAGTGGTGTGAGAAGCTAAGTCGTAATCTTGACTGAAGGGCTGCAAAGATCACTTATGTATGTAATGTACGTTTTAGATTCTGGACAAAATTATGTTGTCTCTTGAGTTACGATCGATCGATAAAAATCTAAAGGCACCAACGATTTGGCGCTCGTTAAAAAAAATTGTTCTTTCCATTTCGCCAAAGTCGCCGTAGTCTAGTAGGTAGTGTGTTGGCTTATTAGACTGAAGGCCCGAGTTCGAATCCTAGGTCAAACACCAAACGAAAATATGAAAATATTTCTTCGGCGACTTCCTCTCAGCAGATTTCTGGCAAAAACTCTGAGAATAAATAAAATTGCCATGAAAAGCTTCTCAAAAAACTGTCGTTCGGAGTCGACTTTAAACTGTAGGTCCCGCCACTCATGTATAAAATTAACGCACACAACATAAGTGGTGTGAGAAGCTAGGTCGTAATCCTGACTGAAGGGTTGTAATGACCAATTATGTATGTATGTTCTTTCCATTTCAGTTATTGGTAACAAATAGACAAACTTGATAAACTGCTGTCCAAGTCAGAGGTTCCGTTCGTTAAATTTCTATTTACGTATAACTTTTCTTTACTTTTTTTGTTGAGTAGTCCAATAATAAATTTCCAAATTACCCATTAAATGTTCCGTGTGAGGCAAAACAAACAACATTTTGCTATTAAGACCACAGGCTGTTGTAAGACTAGCTGCCCTTTCCGAAGCCAGCATATCTTCGCCTGGTGGCAATGGTGCAGCCTTTTGTAGAAGCACTAAGCAAATGCGAGTATTACGTTCTTGTAAAGAGTTCTTAAGTGATTGTATTGTGGCAGCACATTGCATTTGTTTCTCTGTCCAATTGACATCGTTCCATTCAATGTCTTGAAATAGAACCACTACTGCCGGCAATACATGCAAGTGTTTCAGCATCCAATTACGTTTCAATATGCCTTTGGGATGATACCATTCATAGGAATTTCTCTTCGGTTTGGCCACAGGAAAATCATAATTACTTGGAAGCAGTTTGAATTGTACAGCAGCTCTGCAAGCATGGATGATATAATTAATCTATCTCAAGATGAATTGTAGAAAACTGAAAACTACTGCCTTACCTGTCTGCTTTGCGATTGTTGCTAAATGCATCCCATATTGATTTGTGTACCGTATTACGATTCACATCCAGACCACAAAAACCAATTAAAGGCTGTGGAGCCACTAATAGCTCAGAAGGTAATGCTGTTGATTCTATACTCATATTAACATAAACGGTTTTTTCTATTTATCGTTGTCGTCACAATAATGTAAAGTATGTGGCCAATAACAGTTGCAATAACAAAACACCAACAGCAACAAAAAACTAGAATTAATCTGTGGAGCAGTGATAAAATTATGTTGACAAGTGTTCTTGTGTTTCTGCTTTTTTTTATTTCTTTTTATGATGATGACAACGGCACTGCCTTCAATTTTCGTAGAGAAAAAAACCAATAATTATTCTGTTGGTTTTCTCTACTTATTTTAACAATATTTGTTTACACTTTCATAAATTTAGAGTATTTATTGCATAAACTATGAAATAATTAAACAAAAAATTAATAATTGTTTACAACAATTGCTTGATTTAATGAAACAAATTTTCTTTCGTTTTGCGAATTCTAATGACGGCTACAAATTTTTTGTTTTAGAAATTTGACATTAAGAAATGACAATCAGCTGTTTACAGTTAGAAAGTATATCAACAAAAGAAAAACAAATTAATCATGGAGATGCCAATTGGAATGTTCAAAAAACGGCTTACATTTAAAAACTAACTGTTTTTTTCGTTATAATTTGCATATTCGTTGTAATTTGCGTACTTTTTTCCACCTCTAGTTAGTATAAATAAAAATTAAGGGGCACTTGTTGTGTATGAAGTGTGGTGTGTGTGTGTCTGTTTGTTTGTGGTACGTCTGTCTGTCCTTTGTCCGTCCTAAGTAAGTTCTGTAGGCGGAACGGATGATGTTGTTGAGAGGAGAATATGGAAAGACGAACGAGACCCCCATCGGCTCAGTCCTACCATCATACGGTAAATGTTTGTGATGTAGGAGGCTAAGGAAATGTGAAGAATTTATCCGATGAGGCGATTGAAATTGAAATTGACACGCAAATAGCGTAACTCCAAAAAGACGCGGTACTACCAACATGGTACAACAAAATTGATACAGTATTACCGTATAGTAGTATATGATTCATGTCTCGAAAATGGTAACTGCATCAACGTAGCCATTGGGTTAAAAAGTCACCACTAATTAGAGTATGAATTGTAGAGGGTGGATGATGCCTTGGGTTATTACAGATACAAAAGGGAACAAAATCAAAATTCAATCCAAATGAATCTAATAAGAAACAGATTATATATGCCCTAGCATTTTATTTCTTTGATCAATATTTCAATTAACCTGCATTGATAAAAATCTATCCGGCAACGTATGCAATAATTGGAAAAAGTACTCTTAATGAAAAATGAATGGTTGCTGTCTTCGATGCCTGCTTTCATATGGGGAGTTATTTCAGGGCCAGATGACGCCTAAGTTCTCACGAAGGTGAAAACCAACATCCCTAAAATATGCAAATCTTTATTTCAATTTATTTTATTCTATAAAAATTAAGGAGTAAGCACGGACTTTAGCGTAATAAAGTCTGTAAATAGCTCATCGAGAATTTAACATATTGGAAAAGGTTGGAGAAAATGCTGGCATCGCGATGGAACTAAAAATGCTGGGCTAGGTGAGAAAATTGTTAACCAAATAGGTTCCGCCACCTATCAACAAAGCTGGATAGAAAATAAATTGAGGCTACAGTGTTGCAAATTTTGAAATGGTACTGGACTATAACTGAAGAGTACCTTTTTGCACCAAATGGTACTTTTATAAAAAATATTTATTTATACCTACACGTACGGAATGGAATAGAGAGACTAACGGCTTATACAACATGTTTCTTTCTCATATACAAAACAAAAACAATTGATTGAACGTAACGGAATGTACGTTCATTTTAGCATATGTAGAGAAAATTAAATTCTTACCGAAATTACATTACGGTTCGGCAACCGTTCTCATTGCTTTTCGAATTCTAAAAACGAATATATGTACATTCATACGTTGCATGCCTAACCGGGGCTAAAGACCTTTATTAGCATTATTAATAGTTGAAAAGGGCAAACCATAAAATCTGTAATAATAAAAAGTACTGAAGTATAGTTTTGAAACCGAAAAGTACTGAAAAATGTACTAAAGTACTGAATTTTTCAACACTGGTTCTTAACATTGCATATCCCAATGTTACCAGAAAACTAAAAATCTGTAAATCAACTTCTGAAAAAGAAATCACCAAAGAGGAAAAAACCAACCAACTTTATGAAGTTTATTTAATAATTTTTCCTGATGTTTAATTTAGATCTGATAATGCCTTCGAACAAAGCACAAAATATTATAAATATTTCGACAAAGAATTTCCAATTTGTAGCTTTTTTTGCAAGCATTTTGGATAAAATATTAAAGAAAGAAATTATTCAAAAATTCATTTACAAAATAATAATTTAAATTTAATTATTTGTATGTATGCAGTTTTTTAATTTTAATTTTTTAGAATTTCAAATAGAATGACACAATGGCAACACTACCTTACTCCGTTCGTTGAGTGTACTTCCTTCTAATCAGTGTTTCACTAATCGAGATTAATTGTCTTTAATCCAAACACAAACCATACCGTTGGTAATACAGTGCATAATGTTAACCAGACATATCGGTGGATGTCTCCGCTAACAGACGTGAACATTACTTATTCTAGACACACACCGTCTAATTCACAATATACAGTACATTGGTTTATGGTAATACAGTACCATTTCGAATAACGGCACTTTGGTGAGTTTCAATTAAGTTCACCACACTTTGTAAAAACTCACCACAATGGAAACTCACCACAACAACGAAATTCACCACACTTCAAACAAAAAAATTAAAAAAGCTTTTTATTTGTTTGCCCGTCCGTCGTATATGGGGATCCAAAACACCAAAAACAACGACAACAACACACACCTCCTTTTCTCTATTACTCATTTCTTCTTACCGCCCCCTCCCTCACACCTACTACTTACTAACTCCGACACCCACTCCCCACCCAAGAACCAAACCAGCAAGCAGCAACACCAACCCACACACACACACCACCACACCACACACACCATAAAATTTCTATTAAAACAAACAGAGCTTAAGTTTTACTTACTTATATATAAACCGGAAACGGAAAAAGAATGTGCGAATTAGTAGTTTCCAAGAGCGTTAATTTTTTTGAACAGACAAAAACGAATTTTTCCAACCACCAGGGTGAAAAAAATAATAAAATAACTGAAAAAGTACTTTTTTTTGGATCAAATAGTACTTTTGTAAAAGATACAAAAATGGTCATTATAAATAATACATAAAATATGTAATAAATAAAATAAAATATGTAAACAGTAAAAAGTACTGAAAGCGTAGCAGGGGTGGGAGTACTGCGGTATTTTTGAAATAAAATAGTACTGAAAGAAGTACAAAAATACTGAATTTTTCAACACTGCTACCAACAGTGAATAGTGATAATAATTTGTTAGCAATTGGTTGGAATGAAAAAAATTTGAACTTTTTATAGAGAAGGACAGATGGACAGACAATAATGGGCTTGAGAAAATGAATAGAAAGTTAATCCTTAGCTTTTAGTTCAATTTATTGGTGCCTTGGTTCTTTCTGTCTGTTCGTCTAGAGAAAATTATAAAAATTATTTTAACTGGCCAATCCAATCCAATTCGTTTGATATTAAAGTTAGTTAATAATGTTATAACCTCTAAGACTTAGAGACTAACTGGTACATTGCGAGTCTAGAAATCTTACAGAAGTTGTAAGGTGTTTAGGAATGTTGCCTCTAGGACTTAGAGACTAGGCTCTGTTCATCTATGGAAAATTATAAAAATTATTGACCAGTTAACTAAGACTGTTCGTTTGATATTAAAGTGAGGAATATTGTACCTCTAAGCGCCATTATTACAAGTTGCCGTTAACTAAAGGGTGGATTTTAACGGGCAGATAAATTGTTTTTTCTTATTATAAGTGGGACAATATGGTAGAAGTGAGCGTTAAGATAAAGGGAAGATCATCCTACCGGTAACTTTTAAAGATAGTTTATGTTTGAACTTGCCATATTGTATATTATTTTCAATATGGCAACTTCAAATATAAACAAAATGAACAAATAAATACAACAAAAAAAGAAGAACATCGTTAACACTGCCTTTAAAGAACAGAACTTCTTTAATTGAGTAGTGTTATCGACATTTTATCATTAGGTTGTAATAAGGAAAAGGAGTTAAATATGACTTTAAAGTTCACTTTAGCTAAAGTTACCTTTAACTAAACTCGACTTTAATGGGAAGTTGTAATAATGGACCTAAGACTTAGAGACTAACTGGTACATTCATTGCGAGTCTAGAAATTTTACAGAAGTTGTAAAGTGTTTAGGAATGTTGCCTCTAGGACTTAGAGACTAGGCTCTGTTCATCTATGAAAAATTATACAAATTATTGACCAGTTAACTAAGACTGTTCGTTTGATATTAAAGTGAGGAATATTGGTACCTCTAAGGTCCATTATTACAACTTGCCGTTAACTAAAGGGAGGATTTGAACGGGCAGATAAATTGTTTCTTCTTATTATAAGTGGACAAAATATGGTAGAAGTGAGCGTTAAGATAAAGGGAAGATCATCCTACCGGTAACTTTTAAAGTTAAGTTTATGTTTGAACTTGCCATATTGTGTATTATTTTCAATACGGCAACTTCAAATATAAACAAAATGAGCATATACAACAAAAAAAAAAACGAAGCCCGTCGTTGCCACTGCGTTAAAAAAAAACTTGTTTAATTGAGCAGTGTTATCGACATTTTATCATTAGGTTGTAATAAGGAAAATAAGTTAAATGTGACTTTAAAGTTCACTTTAGCTAAAGTTACCTTTAACTAAACCCGACTTTAACGGGAAGTTGTAATAATTGCCCTAAGACTTAGAGACTAACTGGTATATTGCGAGTCTAGAAATCTTACAGAAGTTGGAAGGTGTTTAGGAATGTTGCCTCTAGGACTTAGAGACTAACTGGTACATTACGAGTCTAGAAGTCTTACAAAAGTTGTAAGGTATGTATATTTTGTGGTGGCTACAGACTGCTGTAATTTAAACGATCAGAGTTTATCCTATAGGGAAGACAAGAAGATGATACCGAACATACCGCGTTTTGGTTTATTTGTTGTAAAAAAAACTTGTAAAATTTTCTACTCATTTCCAAGTATTTTTATTTATTTGCAAACCTTTTCTAATTAAAAACATTAAAATTAAATACGAATTGCTTTTACAAATTGGCACTTAACAAATTGTTATGGTACTTAGAGAAAAAGTACCTTTTTACGCAAGAGGATTAGAAATAATGTAAAAAACATTTAAATTAAATCGAAATTAAAATGAAATTCAAAAGAAATATAGAGGAGGATTTATTTCATGAAAAATCTACATTAATGTTACTAATTTACCATAAAACCACCATTTTCTGTACTAAAAAAAAAAAAAAACACGAGTAAAAATGGAAAAATAAGGGAATTTTCCATTATTTTTTCAATGTACAACAGACTTTAACAGTCCAAACATTCGTTCATTCATTCACTCATTTATTGTCTATGAAAATTTATATAAAAAAAAATCGAAAAAAAAGTGGACAAGGTGAGGGTGTAGTATAAAACCACCATGACAACTATATTCAGCAAATAGAAACTGAAAAAAATGTACGTTGAGTTCAAAACTCACCCTCTTTTATTGCAACTGAGAACCACTCACACGCACACACCATCATCATCATCATCACCCACAATGGCAAATGACGCCCTCTTTCTCATTCATGAATCAAAGAAGAAAAAAAAAAATAGGAAAGAAAAAGAGAGAAAAAATTACGGTTTGGATTTTTTTCCCTGTTAGTGAAATTGAAAAAAAATGTTGTTTAAAAAAATGGCGGTTTCCGGCGGTTTGAAGAGAAATGAATAAGAGGCAAAAACTAAATTTGAAAAAAAAAATCCACTCAAATGTTTATTTTAAAGGGCAGGGGTTAGCAATGACAGCCAAAGTACAGAAACAGAAAATAAAAAAATAATTTTTTTTTCTACAAAGTATGTCTGTATATATGTATGTATGTACGTAGGTATGTATTTGTCGATATACATACATAGGTATGTGGTGTATGCAAGTTGTAAAAGAAAGAGAGTGAGAGAGAGAGCGAGCGTGTTCAGCACGCAAAACTCCCTCATATGGGTATGGGTTTACCCTCATTCAGGACATTGTATTCAAGTTAAAGATGAAAAAAAAACTGTGGAAAAAAATATTCCACCCCTCACCATTGCAAAAAGGAACAAAAAAAAACGAAGTAAAAGAATAGAGCGAGGGGCGAAAAAAAGTACAGAAATAACTCCTCTGACTAACGAGCATTATAAACAGAACAAGTATGAGTATGAGAATGAGAACGAGTCCGTAATTACCAACACTAAAGTAAAGCAAAATTAAACAGAAAAAAAAAAAACTGTACAAGAGAATATCAAATACATTCATTCCCTTTGCTTTTTCCCTCTCTAATTGGGAACGAACGAACTACGCTATAAGGTCCTTATTGATATATTGGGTTCGCTATGATATTGGCTTTCAAATGGAAAGGAAGTGTGTTCTTTGTTCAATCAGCCATTTTATAAAATCACATCAACAATGCGTCAAGCGAAAATCCCGGTGATATTTAATAAATTTAAGTTAAAAATATGCAAAAATTTATTTGAAATTTTTTTGCTGAGAAAGTTAATTTCAGATGACAATACAATTTCGCTAACATAAAAAACGATTTCGTCCATGACATTAAGTTTTAAATACCGTAAAAAAATCATTTTTCGCTGAGTTGAAGGCCCCGTTTATCACTTTTGGAATGATATCACTCAGATCAAATAGGCACTGTTTTGTTTGTTAATTTGTGTCATCTTGTCTCTTAATTATACGAGGGTCTCTTAATTATAAGGGTCCGCCAAATAACTTTTTTTTTTGAAAATGCTTTAAAAAAAAACTACTGAATATTTTCTCAAATTTCTTTTTTTTATTTGAAAGTACAATCCTTCCGGTTAATAATGGAAAATAATTTCATTCAAATGGCTGCCTCGGCTGGCCATGCAGTAGCCTACACGATCGGTCCAATTTTTAAGCACATTATCGATTGTGTGCAGCTGTATTTCGCCAATGGCTTCACGAATATTGTCTTTTAAAATGTCAATTGTCTCTGGCTTGTCGGCGTAACACTTATCTTTGACGGTACCCCACAAATAATAGTCCAACGGTGTCAAATCGCAGCTCCGAGGTGGCCAAACGACATCAGCTCTGCGGCTGATAATGCGATCTTCAAAAACAGGACGCAAAACATCGAGTGTAGCTTCGGCTGTGTGACACGTAGCGCCGTCCTGTTGAAACCAAATGTTGCCAATATCCTCCTCTTCAATTTTTGTGAACAAAAATTCGTTCAACATGGCCCGATAACGATCGCCATTAACTGTAACGGCCACTCCTTGCTCATTTTCGAAGAAAAATGGCCCAATCCGCACCAAACAGTGACTCGTTTTGGGTGCGTCGGCTTTTCAATGTACATATGCGTGCGGGTTTTCTGTGCCCCAAATGCGACAATTTTGCTTGTTTACATACCCGCCAAGATAAAAATGTCCTTCAAACTGAAAAGATGATTTTTTTTTGCCAAAATCGGCATCTTCTGTAAGTCGATCGCAGGCCCACTTAGCGAAGCGGAAACGCATTGGATGGTCAATTGGCTTCAACTCCTGAACCAATTGGACTTTGTATGGCGTCATACCAAGGTCTTTATGCAAAATTCGTCTCAATGATGTCTCCGAAATGTTCAATTGTTGAGAACGACGGTGAATTGATGTTGATGGCGCTTCACGCACACTTTCTGCCACAGCAGCAATATTCTCGGGTGTACGCACTGTTTTTGGCTTTTCACGCTTTGGTTTATCGATGAGAATGCTAGTTTCTTTCACTTTTTTCACAAGATAACGAACATACGGAGCTGACGGTGCTTCTCTTCTTCCAAAATCCGTACACAATTTTCGCACACAATCTGCAACATTACCATGATTTTCAATGTAATGTCGCAATATTTCCCAGCGTTGTTCAAGCGTATACACAACCATATTCGTTCAGCGGAAGGATAAAACTAATTATCTGTCAAATCAGACATGAGCTAAGTGTTACCATTCACGAAATAAGCACTAGTTGAAAAAAAAAACGTTAGATGGCGGACCCGATACATACATACATAATTGGTCATTACAACCCTTCAGTCAGGATTTCGACCTAGCTTCTCACACCACTTATGTTGTGTGCGTTACTTTTATATATGAGTGGCGGGACGGACCTACATTTTAAAGTCGACTCCGAACGACAGATTTTTGAGAAGCTCTTCATGGCAATTTTATTTACTCTCAGAGTTTTTGCCAGAAATCTGCTGAGAGGCAGTCGCCGATTCCTGACCTGGGATACGAACCCGGACTTTACGTCTAATAAGCCAACACCTTACCTACTAGACTACGGTGACTACAGCATACAGTCTACATCCTTATAAAATCCTTTTAGCTGGGTTTTCAATAAGAAAGTTTATATTGCTACATATTGTTCATACTTCAAGGGACTGACTTACTAAATTGGTCATTATGACGCTATAGTCCGGATTACAACCAATCACTGTGTTAATTTTATCCAGGATCTACTGTTTACTGTCAACTTTGAATTACAGATTTTAAGAACTTTTCATTGCAATTTTATTTTACTCTCAGAGATTTTGCTAGAAGACTGCTGGGAGGAAGCCTTAGCCGGGGTTTAAACCACAGGCTCTCGTGTTATAAACCAACACATTACCTACTAGAGCTGGTTTCACTAGAAACTGGTTCTAAAGAAATATAATTTCGATGGATTAATTGCGTGCTGTAGTGATTAAAGTGTTCGATTACAAAGTCAAGCATTCTTAGAAGCAAACTGTAGAGAATGCGCAAAAATGTTCATAAAGATCATCTTCAAAATGATCTCTCTATCGAATTGCAGTTCCCTTTTCTACGATTTCCTTCAGGGGCATTTTCGAACATCTTTTCGGCGAAGAATTCTTACCTTTACAACGTGGTCAAGCTGCCTCAGTCGTTGTTACGTTTTTACCATTTAAAAACGTTTAAAATATGAGCTCATAGATTGCAAATAAAATAAAAATAAATTTGTTTTTAGTTTTAATTAAAATTCTTTATTATTTGCACAATTCTGTGTGCCACTGTTCACAACTTAATGTATACAACAACAATTGCTTTGTTTGTTATTCCTCTGTTTACACCCTGCGCATAAACAATAACAATTAAAACTCTTTTCAAACCGCGTCTTCACACAAAACTGACTGAACTTTTACTGACTTCGTCGCCTGCTTTGCCTTACCTTTTGTATGGCAAAGTAAACAGTCTGATGAATGTTCTTGAAGGAGAATGTTCGTGGCTTCACCTTCTCGAGATCTCTATAAATGTAAACATCGTTATTTCATTATTGTTGTTTATGTATTTTGTTTACATTTATTTTTGTAGTGTTTGTTGTTGTATTTTTGTTTACTTGTTTACCATTTTTTTTATACTGGTGTTTGTTGTTATGTTACGCAGTACGATAATTTGTAAACAGTTTTGTTTACAGCATTCTTTTTGTTTTTGTAGCTTTTATTTATAATTTTAATGTTAAGCGATGTAAAAGCAAAACACCAGTATCTAGATTTTTCTATTTTCGTAACAATATTGATGTCGCCTTATGATTCTGTCAATGCCGGTACTCATGTAATAGCATCTTGTGGAGTGAAGTTTTATCATATCGCTTGCTTTTAAACATTATACTAAGCAGCTTTAAACATTATACTAAGGGCCATTATTACAACTTGCCGTTAAACTTGGGTTTAGTTAAAGGTATCTTTAGCTAAAGGGAACTGTAAAGTTACCTTTAACTTACAGATAAAATTTTGTTGGAGATGTCTGACCTGGTGTTTGCACCGTGGCCTTACGACTAATAAGACAACACACTACCTACTAGACTATGGCGACTGAGGAGTTAATTGTTAGAAAATTTCTGTTTAAAAATATTAAAGAGAGAAAGAGTTTCTGAGGACTTTCTAGAGCTCATTCTCCATGCATTCCAGCTACAAGTAAATACTTATCGCGTTACATTTACGCCTGAAAAAACATCTTTAGGGCCATTATTACAACTTGCCGTTAAACTTGGGTTTAGTTAAAGGTAACTTTAGCTAAAGTGAACTTTAAAGTCACATTTAACTTCTTTTCGTTATTACAACCTAATGATAAAATAAAGCTAACTTTTTCAAAAATATGGCAGTGCCGTAGCAATGTCGATAACACTGCTTAATTAAACAAGTTTTTTTTAACGCAGTGGCAACAGCGGACTTCGTTTATTTATTGTATATGCTCATTTTGTTTAAATTTGAAGTTGCCATATCGAAAATAATATATAATATGGCAAGTTCAAACATAAAGTGACCTTTAAATATTAAAGGTAGGATAATCTTCCCTTTAGCTTAACGATCACTTCTATCTTATTGGGTACTCATAATAATGAAAAACTATTTATCTGCCCGTTAAAATCCTTCCTTTAGTTAACGGTAAGTTGTAATAATGGCCCTAAACATATCAATAATCGAGTATATTCGGCATAGGTTTCTAACTAAAGTCGACCTTGCCCAACAGCAGTTCAATTTTTCTTTTGAAATGTCCATAATAAGGCAGTCAAAGCAAAGGAAAGCAAAGTGTACTGTAAGGTTTGAGTTCAAAAAAGTGTTTTGTATAAGTCTCCTTAAAGTATTGTATCCATACAATCCTCCATAAAACCCTGCCATTGCTACCTTCTTCCGCCAGGGCCATATCGTTTCTTTTTTTGCTTTTTATTTTTGTTGTTTTTATTTTAATGGAATATGTTTTATTTCTGTTTTACTTTGAATTTCTTTATTTTTCTCTATCTTTATACGTTCTTTCTACGTTCTTTCATTTGCCCGTTTGCTTATATATTTTTTTTGATTATTTTTTAACGTCTTTTTCATGTTTCCGATTTATTTCAGAAATTTTTTTTCAAACTTCAATTTATTTGTAGGTTTTTTTTTTTTTGTTGGAATTGGTTTTAAAGAAAAACTTTTGTTCAATTTGAAAAAAAAAGAAAGAAAATATTAATATTGTAGATGATAGATAGATTTTTTTCAAACAGTTTCTTACTTTTTTATTTTATTTTGCAGCTGCGTACTGTACGAATTTAATTAGTCCGTCTTTTTAATTTTCTATTCTGCCATCATTTTCGAATTTCAAATTCTTTTTTTTCTCTCCATATTTATCGTTTTTTTCGTTTTGTTTTTCCATGAGAATGAAACTTTTAAAGTACGTTAATTCTTTTCGATTCTGTTTTAGTTTTTAGTTTGTGTGAGAAAAAAAAAATTATTTTAATTTCATATTCTTGAAGATTTTAATGTAAAAAGTATTTGAGATTTGAGTTGACATTCTATTATTATTGGCTGTACAGCATTGGTCCACTTGGATAAAAGTTAATTTAATTGCATGGAAATGGCAGGATACGTTGTGTGCTGTCTTGGTAGTAAAAAATATTAAAGAAAACCGAAAAAAAAAGAAATACTATTCCATGAATTTAATGGTAAATCAAAATGAATTGCCACGCCCACAGCACCAGTACCTACCTTTTATCTAGCCATGCAAACACTTGTTATGTATTAGTTTCAACTTTTCTTCAACCTTTGGTTATTATTATCAAAGCTTTTTAAAGATTTTAAAATAGAGTTTACTTCGTTTATCTAGGTTAGGTTAGGTTAGGTTAGGTTAGAGGACGTGTACTTGTCAACAGTGACTAGTACAGTACCCGGAAGTCGAATTGACCCATTGTACAACGTCCTAGCTTCTCACACCACTCGTGTTGTGTGCGTTAATTTTACACATGAGTGGCGGGACCTACAGTTTAAAGTCGACTCCGAACGACAGATTTTTGAGAATTCGACATCTGTCAAACTAAGTTGTGAAACCAATATTTTTCTTTACAGTTTAACTATCACACAACGCATAAAAATTATCAAAACCTACTACAAAAATGGTGATTCTGCCGCAGCCACGTATCGTGCTTTAAGAGGAGATTATGGTTTATATAATCGTCCAACTACGCAAGCAATTGGCAAAATTGTGAAGAAATTTCAAGAGACTGGAGTGGTTATAAATATTGAAAGGCCTGTGTATCATCGTTTCGCTCGTTCCGCTGAAAATATCGCTATTGTAAGTGAAAGTGTTGCAGAAGACCCGAATGTGTCGATTCTTCGTCGTTCTCAGGAATTAGGACTGTCTTACGGCACATTATGGCGTATTTTGCATTTAGATCTACACCTACATCCATATAAAGTCCAGCTCACGCAACAACTGAAGCCAGCTGACCATTCACAACGTCGTAGATACGTGGAATGGGTGCTTGAACAACAGGCGGTTGACGGCAATTTTTCGAACAAAATTTTCTTCAGCGATGAAGGACATTTCACACTCGGTGGGTATGTTAATAAACAAAATTGTCGTATTTGGGGTTCTGAGAATCCTCAAGTAATTGAAGAGAGGCCATTACATCGAGAAAAAGTCACTGTTTGGTGCGCTCTTTGGTCCGAAGATGTGATTGGACCGTACTTCTTCGAAAACGACGATGGAACGACTGTCACCCTCAATTCGGAGCGTTATGGTCATATGATAACCGACTTTTTTTTGCTTGCTATTGAAGAATACGACAAGACGGTACCACATGTCACACAACTCGAGCGAATATGGCTTTATTGCAAGAGACATTTCCTGGCCGCGTAATTTCTCGTCGTGGCGGTATTAACTGGCCACCAAGATCATGCGATTTGACACCATTAGACTTTTTTATGTGGGGCTACGCAAAAGACCAGATAAACCATCAACTCTTGAGCACTTAAAAACCAACATTCGTCAAGTTATGGCTGAGATACCGCCCAATATGTGTCAAAAAGTGGTCGAAAATTACCCCAAAAGAATCAATGCTTGCAACATTTCGCGTGGAGGTCATTGAAATGATGTAGTGTTTCACACATAATGTCAACGTTCAAACTTTACAATAAAAAAGAAATATCATGAAAGAAAATATTTTATATGTGTTTTATTTACGTTTACTTTTGAAACCACGAAATGGATAACCCGGTAGAAGTCGCAGTAGTTTAGTCGGTAGTGTGTTGGCTTATTAGACGTGGGGCCTCGGTTCAAACCCCAGGTTAGACAACTCCAACAAAACGAAAATATGAAAAAATATTTCTTCGGCGACTTCTTCTCAGTAGATATTTGGCAAAAACTCTGAGAGTAAATATAATTGCCATGAAAAGTTTCTCAAAAATCTATCGTTCGGAGTCCCATCCACCACTCATGTATAAAAATTAACGCACACAACATAAGTGGTGTGAGAAACTAGGTCGTAATCCTGACTAAAGGGTTGTAATGACCAATTATGTTATGTATGTATGTATGCTTACTACTAAAAATCATATAAAGTGCCGCTGATCTAGTCAATGTGCCGTATCTTAGGAATTTATCTCTTAATCATGATCATGCAATTCGAACATCAAATCGCCGCCTCCGTTCTATAACATTCTAAGTCGAAAAGTGTGTTTTGAGTTATGAGCTCTCAAAGTTTTCACGCGATATCTCGTGAACTATATAATATACTCCATTGATTCTTCACTGTTTTTAGTAAAATTTGAGTAGAATTTTTGTAGTAGTTTCTGAATTTACAAATTTTAATTGGATCCTAGCTAAAAATGACATAGAATGTTTTAGCACGGATAAAATATTGGTCGTCTAAGTGTACTTAGCTATTTTTGATAGGTCTATTTGTTTTTTTTCCAAACTAAAATATACCATGTACACTTACACGCTCAAAATTATTTTTTTAATTCGGGGAAGAACCTTTTAACTACACTTATAGACACTGGAAAAAGCACACTGAACATACCAAGTACACATAGAAAACACAACGTTAAGAAATGTCCCTTCTATAACATTCTAATACTATGTTCAGACATGCACTTTTATTAAATCAATATTCGGCTTATTGAGAACAATATTTTTAGCGTTCAGACATATAATGTACGAAAATTTATTTGACAGCTGGTAAACAAAACAGCTGATTGCTTCAACAACATTGCTTTTAATTTAATCGCAAAAATTAGTGCCAAAAAATTTTTTAGAAAAAATGGAAAACAATTTAACATTTAAAAAGGTATTGCTAATGATTAACCGAAACGCCGAGCTGTTGCGGTTAATAGGGACTACTTTTGACTCCAAAGTGGCTTTTCTCAGAAGGATGAGAAAGAAAAATTTGATATGAATCTCAAAATAAAATACAAACCTTTCTGCTGACCTTCCATTTTTTGTTTGTAGTTGTTTACATTTGAGTTGTCAAATATTAATAGAAAGCGTTCGGAAAAATGTAATCTGCTCACTGAACGTACTTATGACAGTGTTGTATTTAAAGTTTGTCAATATTATAACAATTTATGAATTTATTGACCAATAATTAATTGAAATTTTATATGAAATATTGAAATCAATAATGCCATTTATTGCGATTTACGTCTCAACCCAGTATTAGATTTCAAGACAATTTAAAAATTTCCAAGCAAAAGTATTCTAAGTGTACTTACTATTGGGCAATTCACACAAGCCGTTGTATCGTTGTATTGAGTGTATTGTTAGACGATTATACAACAGTGTATGATTGTTGTTGATAATTTTCATGTAAAAATCCGATACGCATATACACATTTTTTTCATATGTTTTTAAAAGTTGTATTGGTTTCGTGCTATCAAATTGTGTGAATGAAAAGAATGTGTATATGTTTTCATATGTTTTTCAAAAGTTGTGTTGATTTCGTGCTATCAAATTGTTTGAATGCCAAAAAAATGCATTTGGAATACGAAATACACAATACAGCATAGCATTGAGCGTTCACAAACAACCAAGTGTATTCAATACAACATACACGATACAAAGTCGTGTGAATTGCCCATATATTTTAGAATGGAAAATTTTTACGACTATATGTGTATTCTAAGTTGATTTTTCCCTATAACTTCGGAACGGATCGGTGCATCTTAACCAAATTTTGACAGTATTTAAGTTAGAGAACGTAGAATTTAAAAATGCAAGAACATTAAAAACGTTCTAAGTACACTTAGAACGTTATAGAATGGAGGCGTCGAAATGGTCATTAATTTCGGGATATAATTTGTTTTGCAATGATTAGACCTCCTTTTTGGGCATGTTTATTATGGCTTTAGGCTTCTAATTAATGTTTCAAAGCAGCTTTCAATTGATCATTCATTTTAAATTATCACTTCATGTGGATATTTCCATTTGATAGAAATTTATTGCCAAATTAAAATTCAAATAATTTTTGTCTAATGCAGGTGTTTGGCCAAAGTCAAAATATTCAAAAATATATAACGGAATGACTGGGTAACTGACTGTCTCACTGGCTGAGTGACATTGTTGGCCAAAATTCATTTTCATTTGAAAAGTTCAACGTGTGTGTGGAATGTTGCCAAAAAAAAAAAAAATTGAAATGAAAACAATACCTGAATGAAAATAAAAACAAAAACAGAAACAGAAAATTCACTTTTTTTTTGGATTTAATTTACGACCGTCTACTCATCTAATATTCAAAGGAGGCCATAAATCAAGTTTTATTTTCGATTTAAATACAATGGGACAGGCAACAAGCGCCAAAACTAAAGAACAAGAAATAAAAGGCCAACACAACTGTGGACTGTTGTGTTGTGGACTGACATTATAGAGAGGAGAGAGGTGGTATCCATTGCAAAGCTTAGAAGCAGTCGTTTAACTCGTATGGCAAATTCGTTTTGCATTTTTATTGCTTTTGGCCTTCTTTGTTTCGATTTCGGTTTCGGTTGCTGTTTTTGCATTTATTTCATTCAAGTCCTATAAGATCGTGAGAGACATTTAAGAAACATCTGCTTTCAACATGCTGTGGCAGTAGCAGCACAATGATGATGATGATAATGATGTTCGATGATGATGACCATTCAATGATAAAGGTGACATTTTTCGATTAGCGATTAGAAAACATTTAAAGCTTTTTAACATTTTGACCATCTATCGTTTGTTATTGTTGATCCTTGTTATGTTACTGGCACGCGTCATGGCCATTAAGCCAAGAAAGGGGCATTATTGATGATCGGTGTTAGCAAAGAAAAAAAAAAAAAACAATATCGTTTGGTTTTTTAACGAAAGAACATGTGTTTTCATGCCACCATCACTGTACTACATTCATGATTAAAAACCCAAAAAGAAGAAGTTCTTGTTCAAACTTCAGCAGAATAGCTGGATACAGTGTTTGCGAAGAGAGTGAACATTTTAATACAATTGTGAAGATGAAAATTCGAACTCTGTTTAGAGATTAAGGGCTATTATTACAACTTGCCGTTAACTAAAGGGAGGATTTTAACGGGCATAAATTGTTTTTCATTATTATAAGTACACAATATGGTAGAAGTGAGCGTTAAGCTAAAGGGAGGATCATTCTACCGGTAACTTTTAAAGTTCACTTTATGTTTGAACTTGCCATATCATATACTATTTTCAATATGGCAACTTTAAATATAAACAAAATGAGCATATACAACAAAAAAATGAAGCCCGTCGTTGCCACTGCGTTTAAAAAAAACTTGTTTAATTAAGCAGTGTTATCGACATTGCTACGGCACTGCCATATTTTTGAAAACATACATACATAATTGACCCTTCAGTCAGGATTATTGACCTAGTTTCTCACACCACTTATGTTGTGTGTGTTAATTTTATACATAAGTGAAGGGACCTACAGTTTAAAGTCGACTCCGAACGACAGATTTTTTGAGAAACTTTTCATGGCAATTTTATTTACTCTCAGAGTTTTTGCCAGAAATCTGCTGAGAGGAAATCGCCGAAGAAATACTTTTTGTATTTTGTTTTGATGTCTGGCCTGGGGCTCGTACCCTGGCTTTACGTCTAATAAGCCAACATACTACCTACTAGACTACGGCGACTTCATTTTCATATTTTTGAAAAAGTTAACTTTATTTTATCATTAGGTTGTAATAACGAAACGTGACTTTAAAGTTCACTTTAGCTAAAGTTACCTTTAACTAAACCCAAGTTTAACGGCAAGTTGCAGTAATGGCCCTAAAGATGTTTTTTCAGGCGTAAATGTAACGCGATAAGTATTTACTTGTAGCTGGAATGCATGGAGAATGAGCTCTAGAAAGTCCTCAGAAACTCTTTCTCTCTTTTAAACAGAAATTTTCTAACAATTAACTCCTCAGTCGCCATAGTCTAGTAGGTAGTGTGTTGTCTTATTAGACGTAAGGCCACGGTGCAAAGACCAGGTCTCCAAGAAAATGAAAATACGAAAAAATATTTCTTCGGCTACTTCCTCTCAGCAGATTTCTGGCAAATAACTTTGAAAGTAAAATAAAATTGCTATGTATGAAAAGTTTCACAAAAAAATCTGTCGTTCGAAGTCGACTTTAAACTGTAGGTCCCGCTACTCATGTATAAAATTAAAACACACAACATAAATGGTGTGAGAAACTAGGTCGCAAACCTGACTAAAGGCTTGTAATAATGACCAATTATGTTATGTATGTATGTAACTGCTCAGAATATCGCGTAATAGGCAACAAAAACACTTGCTTTAAGGAAAATTTTCATTTCTTAATGAAAACTGCGTATTTTTAATGTTCTCGTGCTTGTTCATTAAAAGGGTCAATGAAATTCTGTAATTAAAAGGAAAATATAAAAAAACGGAAGAAAAACAAAGAGAAAAACAGTCGGGCGACTTTAGTCGCCATAAGAAAAAAAACTCATTAAAATTTTTAACCCTTTTTTCCTACACTTTTCATGTCCGTCTGTCTGTCTGTCTGTCTCTCTGCACTGCAATGATTTGATAAGAGAATGACCCAATTTTTCTCAACTTAAAATTGAAATATACATACGCACTCATTTAACTTGGAAGTTGAATAAAATTTATAGTGCTAATAGTTATTCGAATCGCAGGGACATATGCTTTTAACGATTTCAATTGAAATGTGTTTTCCCTAGTCAGATAGGCACTTTACTTATTACTTGATATTTTAAGGGCCATTATTACAACTTGCCGTAAACTTGGGTTTAGTTAAAGGTACCTGTAGCTAAAGGCAACTGTAAAGTTACCTTTAACATATTTTCGTTATTACAACTTACAGATAAAATAAAGTTAACTTTTTCAAAAATATGGCAGTGCCGGAACAATGTCGATAACGCTCCTCAATTAAACAAGTTTTTTTTTAAACGCAGTGACAACGTTTTTTTGTTGTATATGCTCATTTTGTTCATATTTGAAGTTGCCATATTGAAAATAGTATATAATATGTATGGCAAGTTCAAACATAAACTTAACTTTAAAAGTTACCGGTAGGATGATCCTCTCTTTAGCTTAACGCTCACTTCTACCTTATTGTCCACTTATAATAATGAAAAACCATTTATCTGTCCGTTAAAATCCTCCCTTTAGTTAACGTCAAGTTGTAATAATGGCCCTTAGAATTAGTAAATATTGATGGAATCTAGAAATATATTTGCCATTAAATACAGTCAAAGCTCGGTATAACGAACGATATATTGTCAGGCCCTTTCGTTATAGTGAAAAATTCGTTATATCGCAAAGTTTTTTTTTTATCAAAATTTTATTAAAAAAAAAAGAAAAGTACATAGAATTAATTTTATTAAAAATATATAGATATGTCCTTAAAATAACGTTTGATAATCAATAAGTGAGTAAAAGTGTTAAAAATTATTTAAGTTGGTGGAAAAAAATCATTTATAGAGGTTAGTTTACAAGTAACTCATTTGAAGAGCTTCTTCCTGTATTTCTCGAAGTACTAATTGTTTTTGGATTTAAATTTGCTTACATTTGGAAAAATTGTACTTAATAGTCTGACTCCACGTCTTATACACTGTACTTCAACCCCTTGAAAAAGTCTAGAAAGGGGGATCTCGTCCTCATCTTCAGACTCAAAATTTTCCAAAAATAGAATTTTTTTCCAAAATTTAGATAATGCGTCCTCCTTAACATTGTTCCAGGCGAGACCAATCATAAAGGATGCATCATAAGGAGAAAGACTTTTTAAAAAATTTATGATGTCATCTGTTTCAGATGCCACTATTTTTGAAAGGAGGCTATTTCGGCGTTTTCGTCCATTGGCTGGATAAGAGGAGCCATGTTTTTTAAATCATTCGTTATACTGAGCTTGAAAATTATAAAACATTCGTTATATAAGGTAGTCAATGTAAGAAATTTACTCATTCTTTATATCCCGAATTCGTTAAAGTGAGTATTTGTTATACCGGGCTTTGACTGTATTTGTAATCGTAGAATTTTGAATTCAGTTTTTACTTATTTTACTGTATTACCAATAAAGCTATTCACCTTCATATTATAAATTGACCAACTATGCAGTTCTTTATTATCCTGAATAATTATGAATTACAATCTCGCTGGTATTTTGCCTAAAATCAGTTTGATTGTGTCAAGTATTCATTATCGGTTATCCTATCAACACCATAAACTCATTCTAGTGATGAGTAATGATATACTGCATACAGGTCTTGTATAGTGCTAGTCATCAGAATTGTTGTACTGATCAATACAAACTATGTGGTGTAGTCATATTGCATTTGCTCTGTACTACTTACCCTCGTGAAGTTCAAAGAAGCTGAGTTGCATAGTCCTTCCTTTCTAATCTGTGGTAATACTGACTTGACTGACTTACTTAAGTCATCATAAATAAATGTCATTAATGAACCATTGAACATGTTCGACAGCGCTATGTAATATCATACTTCGATTGGAAACTTCACATTGGTTTGTACTGGGAATTTAAACGGGACCCCAATAAGTTGCAAGGCCAAAAACCGCAATGGTCGGATGACTAAGAGGTCAACAGAAAATGTTAATAAAACTTTTGATATCAAACAGAGACGAAGCAATTTACGACAGTTTATAGCCTAATATTGATAGATGATTTATTAAGTCATCGTTGTCTAGTAGCTAATGTGTTGGCTTAGTAGACGTAAGGCCATGGTTCAAGCCCCAGGCGAAAATATGAAAATATTTTATTTCTTCGGCGACTTCCTCTCAGCAGATTTCTGGCAAAAACTCTGATGGTGTTTTCTTTTCTACAATGAAAATGTCACCCTCTTACAAGGTACATTAAAAAAATTTTTGACCAACCCTGTTGTAATGTCATTTTTTATTTGGGAAGAACATAACACAAATATTAAAAAAGGGTATGCCCTGTGTTTACCACTTATTAAGAAAATGAATAAGGAAATGCCAATTTGTTCAAAGGTGTTGCCAGATCGCAAATTTTTCGACTTCATTTTTTGTACGCATTTTTTATAACAAAAAAAAAACATTATTTTAACACTGTTCTAACATTGAATGCAATTTTTTATACTGCTGACCATGTAGCTTTAATAACGTAATATTTCCTTAAGATTACTCCACAAAACAATGAAAAAATTAACTTCAAATTGGATAACAATACCAGGCGACTTTTTTAAATTTCATCTGGTAGCCCTATAAATAAACAAAAGTCATCTGCTTTACAGGGCATTAGCAGCACTCTCGATTTATACAGGGCATAAAATGCAATGCCCTCCACCATTGGCAAGTGCGAATTATTTAGAATAAAACATACCACCCTTTTAGAGGGCGAAACATTTTTAAGAAACAAACGCAAAATTGCATTTTGCGTTAATAAAATGCACATTTTTTGGTAGAAAAGAAAACACCATGAGATTAAACAAAAATTGCCATGGAAAAGTTTCTCAAAAAAAATCTGTCGTTCGGAGTTCGACTTTAAACTGTAGGTCCCCAACTCGTGTATAAAATTAACACACACACAACATAAATGGGGTAAGAAGCTAGGTCGTAATCCTGACTGAAGGGTTATAATGACAAATTATGTATGTACATATGTATGTATGTGTATGACTTTACATATTTCTACATACATATACGAAGCAGTTCTGCAATTCTGACTGAATACTTCAATATTTTTTTTTAGTAAGTAAAGTTTGATGTTTTCCTATTAGTTTTGGTTTCAAGCAAAAGAACAGTGTGCGAACTAAACCACGTCAGTTCCTTGTACTAACTGGTCTGATTTCTTCCACAATTAATGTCAAGGAAAAGTACTTCATAGCGGAGTTTATATCCAATACGCCGATGTATTAATATAGATGACATCTAGTATGAGATAAAATAAAATAATTTTCACTAGAACGTTGGTTTTTATATTAACCTCCCAGCCAGGTAAAGTCCATTTTTGGAAACTCCCACTTGTTTTTGCTGTTTATACAACGAACTATTAAAATATTCACACCATTTTTCTGTAAAACGAACGTCTGTTTCTATGAAAAATACTCATTTCTGTTTAATAGGAACAGGATATTCACATACATAATTGGTCATTACAATCCTTCAGTCAGGATTACAGCCTAGCTTCTCAACACCACTTAAGTTGTGCGTTGTGTTAATTTTATACACGAGTGGCGGGGCCTCTAGTTTAAAGTCGACTCCGAACGACAAATTTTTGAGAAACTTTTCATGGCAATTTTTATTTACTCTCGGAGTTTTTTTTTGCCAGAAATCTGCTGAGAGGAAGTCGCCGAAGAAATATTTTTTTATTTCGTTTTGTTCGCGATGACCTGGTGGTTTGAACTGTGGCCTTGCGCCTAATAAGCCAACACACTACGTACTAAGCTACCGCCGTATACACACGATATTAGACAGGATATTAATTTAGATATTTACTGTTTGTCTTAGGCTCGCCAGACTCAGACGGACTCACTGTCCTTTGAGTAAAAAGCATAAAGAATACTTTAAGAATTCTTCTTCAAGACACGGTAATCATTTCGTTTCAAAAAAACATTTTGATGGACAAATTCGCTGGGGAACATTGGAGAATTTCTGCATATTGAATCCCTCCAAAGGCAATATATATTACACTTTGTATCAAATTTTTGTGTGCTTTTTCAAATTGGTTGTCTATATTGGCTACTAAAACGTTATTGACCTTTAGCATCACTATCGCCTAGGCCTACAACGAATCTATTTTGAATGTAGAAAGTATAAGTATATTTCATTGAGTAACCGATTAATTGTCTAGTGAAATGTGATCTCTAATGGATGGAAATGAATGGGTTCAGTTTGAAAATGTGCTCTGGAAAAGTGTGAACTTTTGAATAATTAAAAGGACACAAGTTGTGGTACACAAATTCTAAAAAAAGGGGTTTTTATGAATATGTATGTAGGTATGTATAAGTATGTATGTATAGGTACATGGAAAGGGTAATGGCCTTTTTGGTATTTCAGACATGCTTGCTATGTACTATGTATGACCAGCAAGTAAAGAAAGAGTGGTAGTGAAAGAGGAAGAGCAATAAATGGATGGTGTTGATGATAACAAACGGTTTCAAATGGTTGGCGTTAGTGGGTAGTATGTCTGTACTTGGCGTTTCTTTTCTGTTTTTTTTTTTCTTAATGACCCTGACCTTTTGGGGAGATTTCTTGTTTTTAATTAAAAACGACTGCCAACCACCACAACAACAACTAACAATTGACCTCTTTTTGTTCGCTTAATTACTAAATGGGGAAAAAAAGAAACAAATTCTGATATACAATGTGAACTTTAAAGTGAAATAAAATCGATATTTACCGAAAAGGACATGGTTACGGCTCGCTGCAGACGATACAAATTAAAGTGTAATAAAATCCTGACCCTTCCCAAGATTGTTTGCATTGAATTGGTCAAAATGGAACAAAATAACAAAAACAAAACATATGAAAAGGATTTATATTCCCACACTAGCATATCCAATTGTTGTAATTTTTTTCTTGTTCTGTTGTTTTGTATTGTTTGTGTATGAAATTTTTGTATAAAACTGGTTAAAATTAACAGCTGTTTTGTATTTCCCGTCGGTGTTTTTTTCTTTCTCACTCTCTCTCGTTTCCATTCAATTCAACTCCAATTCACATGGAATACATTCGTTCGTATACGAGAATTTCGTCAATACAATCATTAAAATGGATGCAAGTGCACATGGGTGTGGCTGTGTGTATATGTGTTTATGTAACAGTGGAGGTAGCATGTATGGGGCTATTAATCTAGTTATTGTTTTTGTTGTTATTATTGTTATTATCCATCCATTGACCAGCCTGTGTGTATTTCTCGTTTTGTTGGTTTATTTTCTATAAGGATTGCTAGGAGATGTTAACCATGGTGACGTTAACGGTGATGATGATGATGTTATTGTCCTTCACATTGACACAGTTTAATGCACTTTTGTATGAATAACAACAATAACAACAGTAAATAAATAAAATATCGGCAGAGTGCTCTTGAATACCAGTTTTATGTTTTAACATGTGAAATTTCATTTTTATTGTTGGTATTTTCTTGAAATGTATTCCTATTCATGTAATGTTGTATGTATTTCTCTATATGTCTGTGTATGTGTGTGTGTGTGTGCAGCAATTATTTTTCTTTTAAATCCTTTGTAAAGGATTAACTTAATTGTGACCCCTTTTGAAAAATGCCAAAAAATATATGGGATTCTGTGGGGAAATTCTTTTCATTTAATAAATAAATTTACATAAATCGGCTCAGGCTTAAATACTTATCGATTGTATTCAATCGATAGAAAAAATTGCACAAAAATAATTGAATAATTGAATGTCTTTTATATTAAATTTCGAAAGTCTGGTAATCGTGTAAAAATTTTTAAAAGAAAACTGCTTCAGATAGCTGTGAATACCATATCTTAGCTGTGGCAGCTCTTAGAACGATGTATAATTGGGAATTTCCATTTGACCTCAAAGATAATTATCAAGACAACTCAGAATTTGTGTTGAGCATAAGCAGTACTTTCAGTATCATCGGGACTAGACCAGGTACTAATATCTAATCGTTTAATAGCTCTTCAGGGTTCAAACGATATTACCGGATTATCCATTTCGTGGTTTCAAAAGTAAACGTAAATAAAACACATATAAAATATTTTTTTCCATGATATTTCTTTTTTATTGTAAAGTTTGAACGTTGACATTATGTGTGAAATACTACATCATTTAAATGACCTCCACGCGAAGTGTTGCAAGCATTGATTCTTTTGAGGTAATTTTCGACCACTTTTTGACACATATTGAGCGGTATCTCAGCCACTACTTGACGAATGTTGGTTTTTAAGTGTTCAAGAGTTGAAGGTTTATCTGCATAAACACGGTCTTTCGCGTAGCCCCACAAAAAAAGTCTAATGGTGTCAAAACGCATGATCTTGGTGGCCAGTTGATATCGCAACGAAGAGAAATTACGCGGCCAGGAAATGTCTCTTGCAATAAAGCCATATTCGTTCGAGTTGTGTGGCATGTGGCACCGTATAGTTGAAACCACATATTCTCCAAGTGGTATTCTTCAATAGCAGGCAAAAAAAAGTCGGTTATCATATGACCATAACGCTCCGAATTGACGGTGACAGTCGTTTCATCGTCGTTTTCGAAGAAGTAAGGTCCAATCACACCTTCGGACCAAAGAGCGCACCAAACAGTGACTTTTTCTGGATGTAATGGTCTCTCTTCAATTACTTGAGGATTCTCAGAACCCCAAATACGACAATTTTGTTTATTAACATACCCACCGAGTGTGAAATGTGCTTCATCGCTAAAGAAAATTTTGTTCGAAAAAGGACGATACGTGGCTGTGGCAGAATCACCATTTTTGAAGTAGGTTTTGATAATTTTTATGCGTTGTGTGATAGTTAAGCGATCCATTTTCGTCAATGTCAGACTTTCAACTGAAAAGAAAAAAATTGGTTTCACAACTTAGTTTGACAGATGTCGAATTCCAGTCCCATACTTTTGAAACCACGAAATGGATAGCCCTTTATTTGCATAGAATATGGATTTATTAAGGTAATTTAAAGCGTAAAGAGGGTCCTCCAAGGATCATTAAAATAAGTAATTAATTCCTTGGGAAACGATAACGGGAGACTGTACATACATAATTTGGTCATTACAACACTTCAACCATTATTAGAACCTAGCTTCTCGCACCACTTATGTTGTGTATGCTAATTTTATACATGAGTGGCGAGACCTACGGTTTTAACTTTGATTCCGAACGATAGATTTTTGAGAAACTTTTCATGGCAATTTCCTTTACAAACAGAGTTTTTGTCAGATTTCTGCTGAGCAGAAGTTATATCATTTTTTATATTTCATTTTGTTGGTAATGTTTGGCCTGGAGTTTGAACCATGACCACGCGTCTAATAAGCCAACACACTATCTACTAGACTACGGGAGACTATATCAGCCTAAAATATTGAAGGAAAAGTTGTAGAAGTACGTATACGCTTTACTTTAAATAAAAATTGATTTAGGTTAGGTATGTACACCAGAGTTTGGACATATTGTTAATCTATAAAAAAGTCCCTGCTATTCCAGAAATCTTGTGGAGAGTTGAGTCACATGTGGCAGGAAATGAAAGTTCATGAATATGCACCTTTTCCTAATAAAAGTTGAGTAAATTCATACAAAAGTCATGGGACGAAATGCCAAATGTGTTGAAATGCCTTCCTGTAAGGCATTGGCATATAAAAACCACAATAATACTATGGGTGGCCATACAAATCAAGGAGAATAAGTACTTCTCCTACCCAGTAATACTCATCTGATCAAAAGATCCGCTGTAAACCTCCCAATGAAGGTTGTTAGTGAAAAATAAATGCCAAGGAAAAGTAAAGTTTTCTTAAAGTTTCCTGACCAAAGAATTTAGTGCCGTCTCGGAGAAGCTACCCCTAGGGCAGGCTTTTTGGAGAGTGGGAAAGTTGTTAGACCTTACTTTGTTGTCCAGTATACTTCCAAGGTTTTAGAAATCAATGAGTTCGGACAAATTGTTATCAACAGTGAATGATGGTTTCCAAACTTTAAGGATTAAACAACAAATAAAGTCTTATTAACTTTTATACAATGTTGTTGATAAAATTTGTTATTGAAATGAAATTATTTTAAACTGGCAATTTGAATTGAATTATTAGTGGGCGTTGAAATAAAAATCTTTTTTAATTTATTTTTGACATCAACAAATGTGGATAACAGCTGCAATGACATACGAGTACAATGCATTCGGATTAATTACAGCAATCCATGATATAAAAAAATAACAAAAAAAATTATACCCAAACATTTATATTTCTGTGCTGTATAGTAGGTAGTTTCGATTAACTTGTTGGGATAGTAATAACAGTGTAGAGTGTTGTGGTAATGTAATGGAAAACGCAGAATGAAATCATTGACTCCAAATGTATGCTTATTTGGATGTCCCATCATTGACAACAATGCATCGCTGTAATATTTCACCAGACTAGAGTAGATAATTTTGGTTTAAAATGCCTTCGTAATATTCAATTAAAGCTATCGTGGTTAGACCGATACTAAGACTTCGATGTTCCGATGAATTATTATTCGATTAAATTCATTATTTTAAGAATAATATTTCATGAACTGTTTGAAGGAGGATCGATTGTCATCAGAATATAAACCGAGTGCTGTTATGCAAATATTTTCAAACAATTTTCTGAGCTTTAACCGATAAGGGTTTAAACTTTTATGCTACGAATTTTGGAGACGAACTTACTTTTCATTCAACGCCGGGTTTTCTTTAATTTATTATAAAGTTTGGATCTGTATTTCAATGCATAAGGGCACTGGAGTGACTAAATTAGGTGAGATTAGTTTAGAAATCGGTATACGAAACTGTGAGTGGAGTGGCCAGATGGATCAACATTTCTACAGAGGTGAGGTGGTGTAGTGGTTAAAGATTATAAGAGTAATGCTGTTTCAAACTTAGGCGAGAGCATACAAATTTTCCTCACGTTTTTCGAATTTATAATATTGAGAGGCTTTAATCACCTTCTAATAAATCATCTATGATTTCTGTTCTATCAGTAGAGGATGAAATCAACAATCATTGAAAATTCAGGCGGTGCTACCTCTATAGAAGCAAGAGGGCTAAATTAATAAAAGTTCATGGTCAGTACATGCACTATATAGGGTGATTTTTTAAGAGCTATAGGAAAATTAAAAAAAAAAACACATAAAATTCAGAAAAATTCATGAAATCTTTATTTGAATCGATAGTACGGTCAATATAATTTAATGTTTAAAGATTATTTCATGCAAATGTTGACCTCAAATGGTCCATCCGCTTAGTCCAATTTTGGCATACTCTTTCCAACATTTCGGCCGGTATATCACGAATAAATGCTTCAATGTTGTCTTCCAATGCGTCAATTGAAGCGGGCTTGTCTGTATAGACATGAGCTTTAACATAGCCCCACAAAAAATAGTCTAAAGGCGTTAAATCGCACGATCTAGGCGGCCAATTGACCGGTCCCGAACGTGAAATAAATTGTTCACCGAACTCGCCTCTCAATAAGTCCATTGTTACGCGTGCTGTTTGGCATGAGGCACCGTCTTGTTGAAACCACATGTCCTGCAAGTCAAGCTCTTGCATTTTGGACAACAAAAAGTTGGATATCATCTCACGGTAGCGCTCACCATTCACAATTACGTTACGATTCGCAGCATCTTTGAAGAAGTACGGTCCAATGATGCCACCAGCCCATAAACCGCACCAAACTGTGACTTTTTCTGGATGCATGGTTAAATTATAGACCAAACTGAAGATGTTTGACAGTGAAACAAAACACGAAACGTGCGTGAGCTGTTTAGACCAGTGTTGCCAAAAAGATAATAGCTAAAAAATCACCCGTTATGACCAACAGAGATTAGCAATTAATCGCTTTTTCGCTACTCATATGCACTCATGAAATTTTGAATATATGTGAGTCAACAATATTGAAATTTAACTATGTACTCTGATTCATTCTCATACTCACTACCTTCTAGTATGTATTTTAGCGTTCGTACGCGATTTATATCTAGTATTTTGTGCTTCGTGTATGTATATGTTGAGTTATGGAAAGTCGAAATCAATAACAACATCATACGTTTTGTTATTAATGATATTAAAATGAGTATGAATGCATATAAGTATCAGAAATTATGAGTATGATTCGATTCTACTCATCTTTTTGAATACTCCTACCTGATCTCTGATGCCCAACGAGAGCGTTGTTTCTACAGAGTGATCATGGGTGAAACGCCTTTTGCCTGCGCCTTGTTACGACTTGGTGAGGGTATGAAAATCAGGTTTACGAAGTTATAAGGTGATAAGGAGAACTTAAAGAATGATTTTTATGACTAGGTAGTGTAGCACAAGTTATCTTCAGCATGATTATTCAATATGGAAAAGAAAATATGTATGCTAAGGCAGTCTTTTGGTAAGAAGATGATGGATGGTTTTGTTTGAGAAATGGGCTACTGTTTTACTTCCTTTTTCAATTTATTAATTTGTATATGAATTTAAATTTATAATCATATATTGTATTATAATTTCAAACAAAAATCAATTTGCCATGGAAACCTAATAAAATAGGCCACTTGACCATTCATTGCTCTCATCTCTGTAGATATTATAAACAAAGTTTGTTAGCGAATATCATTCATACAGATGGAGTTTAAATCGCTTTTAATTTAAGGCATTATTGATTTGTATTCAACCCTGCAACAAAATAATATAATAAAGAGGAGGAGGAAAAAAACAAAAAGGATTATGAATTAAAATAACAGAGAGAATTAAAAACAATTCTTTATTTTAATATTTTATTGAACTCATTTTTTGAAAGAGATTTCTTGTTTTTTTTCTTTCTCGTGTTTGATTGTTGTGGAAATGTTTGTTCTCCCGTGATACTAGAAATGTGGTGTCCGTCGTTGGGTCAATAAAACATCCATCAAATCAATGTAGAAAATGAAGCCAACATCTGCTCGGCGGATGCTGTTTGTTTGCTTTTCTTGATGTTGCTATTGTTGTTGCTGTTGCCATTGTATTTGTTTTTAGTAGTACACGTATGCAATATTGCATGTTAAGCACACTTACACACACGCATACACATATGAAAAAGAACTGGATGAAAAGGATAATAAAATGTACCGTCCATATACGAGTACGTATAAATAATATACCATGGCTCAGTGAGTGGCAAACAAAATCCTTTGTTTTATTCATTGTTTTACTATATATTTGTTCCTGTATGTGTATGTATGTATGTGTATGCATGTATGTACGTGTATTTAGTATGAGTACCCAATTTAACCCTTTTTTTTCTTCTTCTTCTTCTATTTTCTTTCGTTCTTTCTACTCATTTCATTAGCATACAAACGATTTTTTCATAATTATACACAATGAACACAGACACACACACACACAACTCTTTTTTTTAGATTCTTTGTTTTGTTGTCCGTTTTAAAGTTTTTGCATTTTTGTTGTTATTATTGCTGTTGTTTTTGTTGATATTTTTGTAATCTTAGTGCTTTACTTTGTTTGTGATTTTGTTGTTGCCGATGTTGTTTAAAATTATCCCAAAAAAGGACGTACACGCTTAAATAAGCAATTATCGACCACCACATTGAGATAAAATATTAATATACGAGGGTCGATTATTATTTTTATTTCAATTAAAAAGAATTTCTTTCTTCATAGTCCGATAAGTAAACAACTTAGACTTAGAAAATCTATTTAGCGAAGGTCATATGCCTGAACTTAACTGTGTATGGCAAGCTACTCGCTAACCTAACCGAACCTAAGTATCAAGCTTTGTTTTTATAGTTGACTTCGCTAAGGATCAGAGATGAGCAATAAGTATTCAAAAAGATGAGTAGAATCGAATCATACTCATAATTTTTGATAGTAAAACGCATTCATACTTATTTTAATATCATGGAACCTCCTCTACTCATATTCAAAGTTTGAAGTACTCATCACATTCATACTTAACAACACGTATGATGTTGTTGATATCGACTCTCCTCCATAACTCAACATATACACGAAGCACAAAATAAGTATGATTTGCGTACGGATACTAAAATACTTACTAGAAGGTCGTGTGTTTGATCTGCTTGCTGCTTTGTCTTTTTAGCTTATGTGCAAAAAGTCGCCGTAGTCTACTAGGTAGTGTGTTGGCTTGTTAGACGTAAAGCCAGGGTTCGAGCCCCAGGCCAGACATCAAAACAAAATACAAAAAGTATTCCTTCGTCGATTTCCTCTCAGCAGATTTCTGGCAAAAACTCTGAGAGTAAATAAAATTGCCATGAAAAGTTTCTCAAAAAATCTGTCGTTCGCAGTCGACTTTAAACTGTAGGTCCCGCCACTTATGTATAAAATTAACACACACAACATAAGTGGTAAGTGGTGTGGGAAACTATCGGGTCCGCCATCTAACGATTTTTTTTCAACTAGTGCTTATTTCGTGAATGGTAACACTTAGCTCATGTCTGATTTGACAGATAATTTGTTTTATCCTTCCGCTGAACGAATATGGTTGTGTATACGCTTGAACAACAACGCTAAGTGGGCCTGCGATCGACTTACAGAAGATGCCGATTTTAGCAAAAGAAATCATCTTTTCAGATGAAGCTCATTTTGATCTTGGCGGGTATCTAAACAAGCAAAATTGTCGCATTTGGGGCACAGAAAACCCGCACGCATACATTGAAAAGCCGACGCACCCAAAACGAGTCACTGTTTGGTGCGGATTTTGGTCCAGAGGCACAATTCGAAAATGAGCAAGGAGTGGCCGTTACAGTCAATGGCGATCGTTATCGGGCCATGTTAAACGAATTTTTGTTCACAAAAATTGAAGAGGAGGATATTGGCAACATTTGGTTTCAACAGGACGGCGCTACGTGCCACACAGCCGAAACTACACTCGATGTTTTGCGCCCTGTTTTTGAAGATCGCATTATCAGCCGCAGAGCTGATGTCGTTTGGCCACCTCGGAGCTGCGATTTGACACCGTTGGACTATTATTTGTGGGGTGCCGTCAAAGATAAGTGTTACGCCGACAAGCCAGATACAATTGACGCTTTAAAGGACAATATCCGTGAAGCCATTGGTGAAATACAGCTGCACACAAACGATAATGTGCTTAAAAATTGGACCGATCGTGTAGGCTACTGCATGGCCAGCCGAGGCAGCCATTTGAATGAAATTATTTTCCATTATTAACCGGAAGGATTGTACTTTCAAATAAAAAAAGAAATTTGAGAAAATATTCAGTAGTTTTTTTAAAGCATTTTCAAAAAAAAAAAAGTTATTTGGCGGACCCTTTAGGTCAATAATCCTGACTGAAGGGTTGTAATGACCAATTATGTATGTATGTGTGTGTCTGTTTTTCTTTTTTTGTAAATGCAACAATAACTAAGACTGTAAATTTGTATGAGTAGGCTTATGAATCAAACATATTTCGAATGGTATGAGTTTGATGTCAACGTTGTACGCATACTCATTGCAACCTGTACTTATAACTAGTGAGTATGAATGAATCAGCGTACATAGTTAAATTTTCAAACGATTCATTGCTGATCTCTGCTAAGTATTGTAATGTGGTTATAATTTCGAATGAATTTTCTGATCTGCTATTATGATTAGTGAACCTTCAGCGCTTAAGCTAGCAATAAACATGGAATAGTTTGATATTAAAGTCGTCGTAGTCTAGCAAGTAGTGTGTTGGCTTAAAAGGCAAGGGGACGCGGTTCAAACCGCAGCTCAGACTTCTCGAACAAAACGAAATAATAAAAAAAATATTCTTCTCGGTGACTTCCTGCCAGGAGTCTTCTGCAAAATTTCTGAAAGTAACATAAAATTGTAATGAAAACTTTCGCAAAAACCTTTCGCTCAGAGTCGACTTCAGACTGTATGGGTGGTGTGAGTAGCTAGGTCGTAATCTTGACCAAAGGCTTGCAATAATCAATTAATTAAGTTTCCTATGTACTATAGTAGTACCGACCCTCGTTAAAAAAATTTAAAATAAATTTATACCCTTCATGTTTACTTTGCCTGCTACTGTCGCTGGATGTGTATTTAAATATTGAAATTAAAAAAATAAAGAAAACAGAACTGAAAATATATTCATAAACGGACAAGGGACAGTCAATCATTTTAGGTTGATATTCTTTTTTTCCTCATTTAATACAACACGTCCACTACCCTTAATGCTACAAAAAAAAAACCTCTGCTAAACGAAAACCATGCATCATTGATCCATTCAACCATCTAACGTTAATAACAGGCTGCAGCAGCAGCAGCAGCATCATCAGCATCCTTACCAGCATCATCACCATGTACTGTTTATCGAGCTTTTTTCATTAAAATATTCGTTATTTTTCTTTTATTTTTTTCTCTTTTTTTTTTTAGAAAAAAAGGGTTAAAAATTCATAAAATATTTGCATATGTTTAAATGTACAAAATTTGTCTGCTTTTTGGATCGTGCTGTGTTTAAATTTTTCTCTGTTTTTTTCACTTTTTTTTTAGAGTTTTTTGGTTTTGTAAACTGTCACATTAGATTAATTTTTGTTTTTGGACCAGCATTACTCAAAAATACTGCTGATATTTAATTACACACACACACACACACCATTGTTTAAATGGCTTGAATTGTTAGACAAAATTTTATTGATTTTTTTTTAAATTTTTATTCGTCTTATATTCGTTATTCATATTTTAATCGAAAAGTATCAGATGTTCGTAAAGCAATGAATCTTTGGCCGTTGCAAAAATCTAAATTTATGAGATTGAATATCGATTTTATTTTCATTTTGTCTACGTAATAAGTAATGAAAAGACTTCAATTATTTATATTGCAAAAAAAAAAATGAACTTAAACCGCCTTTACTTAATTGCACTTTGAATTCCTATCCACCAAGTTGCATTGTTTGCTTACATAAATTTACGTAATAGGGTATCGTTTTTAAGGTAATATTTTTTTTTTTTTTTTTTTTTTTTTTTTTTTTTGTGCGGGAAGGAGGGAAAATGCTTTATGCATTCATGAAGGTCGTCACCATACATGGTATGTCGAACTCTCCTGGACTGGGTATACCGACTAAAAACCCGCCTTGTCTCCTCACCGGGGTATCATTCCACCTCGGAACCACGGTTGCATTACTTCGAGGTGGACCCCTTTTGGCACCTGTGCCAGTTCCATCATTGTCAGCCTGCGATAGGGTATCGTTTTTAAGGTAATATAGAGATCTACAAAGGCTTATAGCCTGTTTCTACAAGATGAAGGGTTTCAGACGAATGTCTGTTTGTACCTATGGTGAATTACTCAATTTTGTTACTGTTATCCATACAAACAGACATTTGTCTGAAACTATTAATCTTACAGAAACAGCCACATAGTTAAACAATTCATTTACTGGGTTATCCATTTCGAGGTTTTAAAAGTAAACGTAAATAAAACACATATAAAATATTTTTTTCATGATACAGTGGGATGGTCCGTGATGGTCAGGACCGGAAGCGTTCTGTATAATCGATTTTCCCGGTTAATTGAGTACCAATTTTGGCTAGTTTTTTAATAGATATTTTTATTAATTAATAATTGAATATGTACATATTTATATAAAAACTAAATAATTCAAGGATTTTATATACATACATGTTTCAAAAATATAAAAAAAAATAATTTTGTCAGAAAACAGTGAACAGTAGATAAGGATTTCATGTACTAAAGAGGGAATTCCCCTTTTTCGCTTGTTTGTCCAAAATAATAGAAAAAAATTTTAGCTTATAATCACGTATAATAGAGGTAATCACGGTTAAACGATGCAGAAAAATTTAAGTCGATCCAAAATAAAATTAAGTCGATGCAAAAAATTTTCTTTTTCCATCCCGGATAATTGATGTTGCCGGATAATCGAATCACGGATAATCAAGGTCCTACTGTATTTCTTTTTTATTGTAAAGTTTGAACGTTGACATTATGTGTGAAACACTACATCATTTAAATGACCTCCACGCGAAGTGTTGCAAGCATTGATTCTTTTGAGATAATTTTCGACCACTTTTTGACACATATTGGGCGGTATCTCAGCCATAACTTGACGAATGTTGGTTTTTAAGTACTCAAGAGTTGAAGGTTTATCTGCATAAACACGGTCTTTCGCGTAACGCCACAAAAAAAAGTCTAATGGTGTCAAAACGCATGATCTTGGTGGCCAGTTGATATCGCCTCGACGAGAAATTACGCGGCCAGGAAATGTCTCTTGCAATAAAGCCACATTCGCTCGAGTTGTGTGGCATGTGGCACTGTCTTGTTGAAACTACATGTTCTCCAAGTCGTATTCTTCAATAGCAGACAAAAAAATCGGTTATCATATGACCATAACGCTCCGAATTGACGGTGACAGTCATTCCATCGTCGTTTTCGAAGAAGTAAGGTCCAATCACACCTTCGGACCAAAGAGCGCACCAAACAGTGACTTTTTCTGGATATAATGGCCTCTCTTCAATTACTTGAGGATTCTCAGAACCCCAAATACGACAATTTTTTTTTATTAACATACCCACCGAGTGTGAAATGTGCTTCAACGCTGAAGAAAATTTTTTCCGAAAAATTGCTGTAAGACAGTCATAATTCCTGAGAACGACGAGGAATCGACACATTCGGGTCTTTGGCAACACTTTCACTTACAACAGCGGTATTTTCAGCAGAACGAGCGAAACGATGATGCACAGGCCTTTCAATATTTGTAACCACTCCAGTATCTTCAAATTTCTTCACAATTTTGCCAATTGCTTACGTAGTTGGACGATTATGTAAACCATAATCTCCTCTTAAAGCACGATACGTGGCTGTGGCAGAATCACCATTTTTGCAGTAGGTTTTGATAATTTTTATGCGTTTTGTGATAGTTAAGCGATCCATTTTCGTCAATGTCAGACTTTCAACTGAAAAGAAAAAAATTGGTTTCACAACTTAGTTTGACAGATGTCGAATTCCAGTCCCATACTTTTGAAACCACGAAATGGATAGCCCTTTAGTATTGTCCCTTTATGAAGTCGGCGTATCTTAGTATGTAGTATGTTGGATTATTAGACGAGAGCATGTTGTTCAAAGTCCAGCTCAGACATCTTGAGCTAGCTCCTTCCTCTCTGAGAGTATATAAAATTTCCATGAACAGGTTCTCAAATCTGTCGATCAAAGTCGATGTTAAACTGTAGATAACGCCACGAATGGATATAATTAACACGCTTAACACGGGTGGTATGAGAAGCTAGGTCGTAATCCTGACTAAAGGGTTGTAACGGTAAAATAAGTAAGTTAAACGACATGGTTTCATCACTCTGCAGTTGACCTAAGGGAACACTAAAAGCAATTGGCTAAATTAGGAGAATTGTGTTAAAAAACACAAAGATATTATCATATGGCATTCTAACCTTCGAAGTCGCCGTAGTCTAGTAGGTAGTGTGTTGGCTTATTAGACTGAAGGCCCGAGTTCGAATCCCAGGTCAGACATCAAAACGAAAATATTTCTTCGAAATATTTCTTCGGCGACTTCCTCTCAGCAGATTTCTGGCAAAAACTATGAGAGTAAATAAAATGGCCATGAAAAGCTTCTCAAAAAACTGTCGTTCGGAGTCGACTTTAAACTGAAGGTCCCGCCACTCATGTATAAAATTAACGCACACAACATAAGTGGTGTGAGAAGCTAGGTCGTAATCCTGACTGAAGGGTTGTAATGACCAATTATTATAACCTTCGAAAGAAGCACTCAAGTGTCTCGCTTTCTTAAGACGGCGCAAATAATACTTCAATTCATCTGATCGTCTGATCTGATGGTGTAAATACATTTTACACCACCACCGAGAATGAAATGCAATTATCATGTATGGGTCGGTGCTTGAAGTTTATTTTAAGGCTACTCAACCGTCTACAGGAGTTAGCGAAGGTGCACATTTTCGCAGATGGCACCTTCTGCTGATTTCTTGAATTTAAACTCTCTGATAGAGTTTTAAATCTCTTTAAATCTTATTTAAGAGGAATTATGATTAGGAGGTCAGGTGCAAGAGTATTAACTTCCTGTTCAATGCTCTTCGCCCAGCCTAGCTTTCAGACGTAGAGATAATACGTGTGCCATTGTCAAAAGAAGTACTCAAGTGCCTCGCTTTCTTAAGACGGCACAAATAATACTTCAATTCATCTGATCTTCTGATCTGATGGTGTGAATACATTTTACACCATGACCGAGACTGAAATGCAATTCTCATGTATGGGTCGGTGCTCGAAGTTTATTTTAAGGCTACTCAACCGCATACAGGAGTGCGCGAAGGTGCCCATTAGTGACGGTAGGATATCCAACTCTTTTGAACTGTTGGAGCACCGTCGCAATGTGTCTTGTATTTTACAGTTCTATCGCTTGTACAACGGATTTTGCGCGAGCGATATAAGGGAACTTGTTACCGAGAATCATGTAGTCGTACATAATACTCGTCTGTCTTGCAGAGCACATCTGTTTGTGGTTGAGTGGCCAGTAGATCGCACACTGCATTACAGACAGTAATCGTTCTTAAGTCGGACTATTCGTATGTGGAACTCTTTTCCTGCAGAGATTTTTTCCGTCACTTATACTATTAAAAGATTCAAATCTAGTGGCACAAATCTTGTGACACACTGTAATGAACACAAACAGATGAATTGTTGTAGGACTGAATCCAATGAAACCAGTACTTTAAGAAATTGTCATGAGAGGACTGCGGGAGCCATTGAAGAGCTAGCTAACAGTCGGGCGGGGAGGTTAGGTTCTCTCTTAAAACAAAATCCTGTTTGTTTACAGAGTTATTTTGTTATAGACTCCCTATTTTTAAAAAGATCTAAAAAAAAATTGAGGAATAGAGTGGACCAGAATGACTATAAGTTTTCTATAGAAGCCCGTTTATAGTCACGTAACAAAAAAACAAAAGACATATTTTATCTATTATACCCAGATTAAAAACACTATCAGATATAGTTGATAGGCTAGTCTCACTACACTACTTCACACTTTTCTCCATCCCATAATATATTTTCCTAGTTACAACACGTTGCATGAGTAAAGGCCATCTCCTGACTGTTAGCCGTAAAGAAATGGATTCCACTTTGTTTCTTTTCAGAGGTTATAATTCGTTCTTTTGATGGTCCAATGTGTTGAAGAAATTATTCTTAGGGGAAGATACGTAGTATATTGACTTTAGAATTGCATTAATCTGACATTTTCGAAGTATACGCACAGAGAGAAAAAGAGAGGGAGAGAGAGAGAGAAAGAGACCGGAGAGGTTTAACAACTTTGACAGTCAATCATTATTTGAAGAGAAAAGGAAAACATAACTCTCCATCGATTTGAAGTCGCCGTGGTCTAGTAGGTAGTGTGTTGGCTTATTAGACTGAAGGCCCGAGTTCGAATCCCAGGTCAGACATCAAAACGAAAATATTTCTTCGGCGACTTCCTCTCAGCAGATTTCTGGCAAAAACTCTGAGAGTAAATAAAATTGCCATGAAAAGCTTTTCAATAAATTTGTCGTTCGGAGTTGACTTTAAACTGTAGGTCCCGCCACTCATGTATAAAATTAACACACACAACATGAGTAGTGTGAGAAGCTAGGACTGAAGGGTGCGGGCTTTTTGGGGCCATTTTATAGTCACCTAGCAGCAACCCGTTTCCTTGCCGTTCGCATTTATTTATTTATTTTGCCTATGGAAATGCACCTTGCAGGCAATTAAGTAACATTACAATACAGTCGAACTTCTATAAATTGAATCACCATTATCCAGAAAACTTCAACTTATAGAAACTTCAACTTTGGGAATAAAATTTAATAATGATCCAAATTAAATAAACAACAGCTATTTGTAATTTTGTAAAGGTATATAATTATTTACTAAAATACTCAGTAATTTTTGATTGAATTTCTTCACATTTGCTTGAGCAAAAAGTGATTCTAATTTGTGTAGTGCTTTGTATAGGTCATCTTTTGCGTTTTCATTTGTATTCAAGAGTACATTTAAAGTCTTAAATGAATCATTTATAACTTGTCTGGACGGTAGTCTAACTTTTTCCTCAACTTCGTCCACATCGCTATCTACTATTTATCCAGAGTGTGGCATATTCAGTCAATAATATCTTCATCAGTTGGAAATTCAGAAGTAATCAATTCATTATCGATGTCCAAAAAGTCTTGAACAGTACAACTTATAGATTCTACTTCATTAAAATGTAGCCAGACTTCATAGTTAACTTTTAAAACATTCTCGTTGTCGTTAAAATCATTTAATAATACCAAAGATATGTTATCTTCTCCCTCCCACACTAAATGCTGTCTAAATCCAGACTTTGTAAAGCAGTTTGAAATTGTCTGGCTAGTGGCATCAATATTACAAGCTCTTGATATGTATGTATAAATTTCAGTGTTGGCAATTTAATGTAATTTTGCATAAAATGTTGCGATTTTTATAGCTAATTAAGTTGAAAGGAACATATATTCACTATTGGCGGCTAATTCGGTAATTTTTGCCAGGAAAATAAAATTTTTTTTCGAAAAAATTCAAATTATAGAAACGTTGTACTACCGTTTTTCTTCAAGTTATAGAGGAATTCATGAAGTTATGGAAGTTCAAGTTAAAGAAGTAAAACCTAATAGAATTTCTCTCCAAGATGCTGTTGCCACGAGATGTGCTTCAACTTACAGAAAATTCAAGTAATAGAAGTTCAAATTAGAGAAGTTCGACTGTATTAAAATACTAAAAAACTAAGAATTTAAATATTTAATTACATTATTTTAATGAAAAATCAATTATCATATACAATTTATTAAATTCATAACACATTATCCTTATTGGATCAGCACCAGCATAGTTGGATCTAAAAAATTGAATTGATAATGGGGAAAAATGACGTGACGGACGTTGAGGAACATTAAATGAGATGTTATGAATTAAAAAACTGGAGCCAATATCACCAGTAATTACATTGAATATGAACGAGATATTTAACATACATAGTTCTGCGGCTTTTAAGTGTCGGAAGTTTGATTAATGCAAGTCTGGCAGAATAAGATCAAGTTTACCATCTGAATACGTCGGAATATTTTTTATATAGAGGATCCCATATTATGGATCCATACTCGAGTATAGGCCTTACAAGAGATGTGTAGAGCGACTTAGTAACATAAGGATCGTTAAATTCTTTTGCCCACCGTTTTATAAAACCAAGTACACTCCTAGCTTTATTTACTGTCATAGCTATGTGCGCATCTTGAGATGTCCACAAACACTACTCCCTCTCTTCCACCTTTCTATAACCCATTTTCCTAAAACCTGCACAATGCACTGCATGAGTAGGGGCCATCCCCTGAGTGCTGGTTTTTACCAAAAAAAAAAAAAATTAGAGAAAATTTTGATACACTTGGGCTAATAAGTCTGGTGCACAATCTTGTAAAATTCAGCTTAACAATGTGGATGGATGTATGAAGTCCGTCTAATACTCAATACAATTTTGATTACGGGTGGATATTTGAAACCCATCATCGATTGGCATTAAATACGAAGAAGACAAAAATTATTAAATGGCCTTCGCATTAAGAAAAGTTGTTGACTGTGGACCTTATTGTATTACAAGAATTTAAGCGTTATTTACCGAAATCATTGAAATTACAGGAAATGGGTTTTGTTAACTAAAGACACCGAATTAAAAAAAATAAAATAAAAACAAATTAAATTTGTCGTTTAAATAATACCTTTTATTTATGTATATACAAGCGTTTTAACACAAACTTAATACATAAAAAAAAAAAAAAAAACGTGAATACAACTCTTGGCCACTTTAAGGCGGACACTTAACAACGAAATGTTCTCTATTGCAACGTTTTGTAACAACAGGGTACCCAACCAAGTCTACAACCGGTGTGTCAGCCCACTATTTATCCATCCAACCACACAACACGTGTAAATCTAATGAACTGAAATTCTATTGAATTTCTAAGCAAATTGAGTTCAAATGAAGTTGTTACAGTCAATTGTTGTAAACCATAATGGTTTAAACAAATTTGTTAATAAAAGTTTATTCAGGCAAGCAATACAAACAACAATCAACTGCAACTGCAAATGCAAACAAGCCAACCTGCCCAGACATTTTAACTTTTTACTTGTATTTCAGAAATTTTTATGAAATTTTTCAATAACAACAATAATAATAACAAAAACAATAATAATTCATTAAATTATTTATTTTCATACACAAATGATTATTCGATTGGTTGGCTAAAAGCAATGTATGTATAGATTTTAAGTCTGTCTATCTGTCAGCTTTTAAAAACAATTAATTGGCAATAAAAATTCATTATAACTCTTGATAGTTTTCAATTTTTCAACATAATTGGCTCATGTCGTCTTACTTTTGTTTGGTGCAAAAAAATCAGCAGCTTAAGCGATTGGGATATACAGCGTTTAGGGTGCTGTTTGCAACGTTCTTTACTCTTTCTAAAGGGTCCGCCAAATAACTTTTTTTTTTTGAAAATGCTTCAAAAAAAAAACTACTAAATATTTTCTCAAATTTCTTTTTTTTTATTTGAAAGTACAATCCTTCCGGTTAATAATGGAAAATAATTTCATTCAAATGGCTGCCTCGACTGGCCATGCAGGAGCCTACACGATCGGTCCAATTTTTAAGCACATTATCGATTGTGTGCAGCTGTATTTCACCAATGGCTTCACGAATATTGTCCTTTAAAGCGTCAATTGTCTCTGGCTTGCCTGCACCCCACAAATAATAGTCCAACGGTGTCAAATTGCAGCTCCGAGGTGGCCAAACGACATCAGCTCTGCGGCTGATAATGCGATCTTCAAAAACAGGTCGCAAAACATCGAGTGTAGCTTCGGCTGTGTGGCACGTAGCGCCGTCCTGTTGAAACCAAATGTTGCCAATATCGTCCTCTTCAATTTTTGTGAACAAAAATTCATTGAACATGGCCCGATAACGATCGTCATTGACTGTAACGGCCACTCCTTGCTCATTTTCGAATGAAAATGGCCCAATTATGCCTCTGGACCAAAATCCGCACCAAACAGTGACTCGTTTTGGGTTCGTCGGCTTTTCAATGTACATATGCGTGCGGGTTTTCTGTGCCCCAAATGCGACAATTTTGCTTGTTTACATACCCGCCAAGATCAATATGAGCTTCATCTGAAAAGATGATTTTTTTTGCCAAAATCGGCATCTACTGTAAGTCGATCGCAGGCCCACTTAGCGAAGCGAAAACGCATTGGATGGTCAATCGGCTTCAACTCCTGAATCAATTGGACTTTGTATGGCATCATACCAAGGTCTTTATGCAAAATTCGTCTCAATGATGTCTCCGAAATGTTCAATTGTTGAGAACGACGGTGAATTGATGTTGATGGCGCTTCACGCACACTTTCTGCCACAGCAGCAATATTCTCGCGTGTAAGCACTGTTTTTGGCTTTTCACGCTTTGGTTTATCGATGAGAATGCTAGTTTCTTTCACTTTTTTCACAAGATAACGAACATACGGAGCTGACGGTGCTTCTCTTCTTCCAAAATCCGTACACAATTTTTGCACACATTCTGCAACATTACCATGATTTTCAAAGTAATGTCGCAATATTTCCCAGCGTTGTTTAAGCGTATACACAACCATATTCGTTCAGCGGAAGGATAAAACTAATTATCTGTCAAATCAGACATGAGCTAAGTGTTACCATTCACGAAATAAGCACTAGTTGAAAAAAAAAAAACGTTAGATGGCGGACCCAATACCACTGGTTTCCTGTCCTGTTAGTAAAAATTCAATCAGTCTTGTGTGAAGACGCGGTGTTTGAAGAGAATAATCGTGGTTTGAAGATCTCCGTTATAAAGATCTGTTGAACAGTTGTTATTGTTTACGCAAAAGAGTGTAAAGAAGAATAACAAACAAAGCAATTGTTGTTGTTTACATCAAGTTGTGAATAGTGGCACACAGGATTGTGCGAACAATAAAGAATTTAATTAAAAATTATTTTTTTTTATTTTGTTTGCAATCTACGAACTCATATTTTAAACGTTTTCATTAGATTCAAATTTTTTACTACATACCTCGTTCTAGTTTTTCGTCTTCCACTATCTACTTTCGTATTCCCGAGACGAAGTACTAAATGAGTAAATTTGACTAATCCTTGCTGCTCTATATATACATACAGACATACATAATTGGTCATTACAACCCTTCAGTCAGGATTATGGACCTAGTTTCTCACACCACTTATGTTGTGTCTGTTAATTTTATACATAAGTGGCGGGACCTACAGTTTAAAGTCGACTCCGAACAACAGATTTTGGAGAAACTTTTCATGGCAATTTTCTTTACTCTCAGCTTTTTTGTCAGAAATCTGCTGAGAGGAAGTTGCCGATGATATATTTTTTCATATTTTGTTTTCTTGGAGATGTCTGACCTTTGGTTTGAACCGTGGTCTCACGTCTAAGAAGCCGACACATTACCTAGTAAACTACGGCGGCTAAATTTTTAAATTCTGAAGGTTGTCAAAATACATTAGCAATCCATTAATTGCCCTCGTCTTTATATATAAAAAACTACTATAGGGTGTCATATAAACCGACCTTAATGTCTGTAATTTTCTTACTTATTTTCCATACGTGTTCTTATTATTGTTGTTGTTAATCATATTTCATCCATTAGCAACTAAAACAAAAAAAAGACAGAAAGACAGTCAGTTGAACCGACAATTGTAAAGATACCATAAATACTTACGTGTACTGGAGGTTTTATTTAAAGTGACTGCCCACAAGTGCAGAAAAAAATGCATTTTTCTTGTATTGCCTTTTTGTGAATGCCTCTGTAACCTGGTGCATGCAATTGCCACATTTGCAACCGCCCATAATATGCCACATCATAATAAATGTATTTGATTTTGTATTCAAATGAAAATATTTTATTTATTCTTTAAGAAAAAAATTGTAATTCATTGTCTTTCTTCTATAAAGTGCACGCTACAGTATGCAGATTATTTGGAATATGCAGTGAAGAGATGCAAAAATCATTTGTAAAAGGTTTTTCAATATTTATTCGTTTGCTGATTCTATTTCGATAAGCGTGTCGCTACTAACAGATGAAAAGCCAGCTGTGAAAAACAATATTTGAAAGACAAACGTTCCAAGTGAAGTTTAAATACAAGGACCTATGTCCACTATTTCATTTCTGTCCAATAAACTTTCTCATTCGAGATTTAAAGAGTCGAACTTGTTGTTGAAGTCTATGTATTCTAGTAGGTAGTGTGTTGGCTGATTAGACGCAAAGCCTTGGTTCAAACCCCAGGTCTAGACATCTCCATTAAAACGAAATATGAAAAAATATTTGTCAGACGACTTCCTCTCAGCATTCTTCTGGCAAAATTGGAGAGAAAATAAAATTGCCATGAATAGCTTCTCAAAAATTTGTCGTTCGGAGTCGACTTTAAACTGTAAACTCATGTATGAAATTAACAAACACAACATAAGTGGTGTGAGAAGCAAGGTTGTAATCCTGACTAACTGGTAGTAGGGGCCAATTATGTATGTATGTATAGCGAGGTGATATACGAGGTGCCGTCGTGAAGGTCAATCTAGTTTTATCTCTTATTGAGGATAACGTCAACAACGTATATCATGGGCATATCAGGCAGTGACACGTCTTAACATATTGTGTGCGGCTATATTTCGCGGTGGAATGGTGAGGGCGTGGGGTTTTGAATGGAAGCAGAAGTAGACTAAAAACATCCGACTTCGTTTTCAGTATATGCCGGTATTTTTGTACCCACAAACAAGACCGCCAATTGTCTAATGCTTACTATAACCTAGCGCCAAAGTCGCCGTAGTCTAATAGGTAGAGTGTTTGGCTTATTAAACGTGAGCCCGTGGTTCAAACCCGAGACATCTCGTTAAAAATTCTCTCCATAGTCTTCTGGCAAAAACTCTGAGAGTAAATAAAATTACCATGAAGAGTTTCTTAAAAATATGTTGTTTGGAGTCGACTTTAAACTGTGGGTCACGCCGCTCATTGATAAAATTAACACACACAGCATAGGTGGTGTGTGAAGCTAAGTTGTAATCCTGACTAATGGGCTGTAATGACTAATTAAGTAAGTAGGTACTTTGATACGGTATAATAAAGTTATTTCTCCTTTTTTTAACAAAAATATTTGAGTCATTGAAGTACTGAAATGAAATTGTGAGGATAAGGACTAAGCGATTAAGGTTAGTATGAATATGAAAAGAGTTATAAAAAGGATATATTAAGTAATATTGCTGCAATGACCATTTTAATTGATTAATAAACTCGCGTTATATATTGACGTCGCCGTAGTCTAATAGGTTGTGTGTTGGTTACTCAGATGTGAGGCCACGATTCAAACCCCAGGTCAGACTTCTCAAACAAAATGAAATCTGAAAAAATATTTCTTCGGCTACTTTCTCTCAGTAGATTTCTAGCAAACACTCTGAGAGTAAATAAAAATTGTCATGTAAAGTTTCTCGAAATCTGTCGTTTGGAGTCGACTTTAAACTATAGGTCCCGCTATTAATGTTTAAAATTAACACACACAACATGAATCGTGTGAGAAGCTAGGCTGTAAGCCGAACTAAAGAATGCTAATGTTTAAGTAAGTAAGTACGCAGTTAAGTAAGTAGAAAAGCTACAAAAACAAAAACAATGAACTTGTTTACGTGATAAGTAAACAAAAATATACCAACAAAAACTAATATAAAAAGGCATAAACAAATAAACAAAAATACGCAAACAACAATAATTAAACAACGATGTTTACATTTACAGAGATCTAGAAAAGGCGAAGCCACGAACATTCGACTACAAGATCATTCATCAGACTATTTCCGTTGCCATATAAAAGGCAAGGCAAAACAGGCAACCTAGTCAGTAAAAGTTCAGTCAGTCTCGTGTGAAGACGTGGTGCGTTTGAAGAGAGTAGTCGTGGTTTGAAGATCTCCGTTACAAAGATCTGTCGAACAATTATCTAGTAATTGTTATTGTTTATGCAAAGGGTGTAAACAGAGGAATAACATACAAAGCAATTGTTGTTGTTACATCAAGTTGTGATCAGTGGCACACAGAATTGTAAGAATAATAAAGAATTTTAATTAAAACTAAACACAAATTTATTTTTATTTTATTTGCAATCTACGAACTCTACGATATTTTAAACATTTTTTTAAAGGTAAAAACGTAACAATATTTTAAGTAATCTTGCTGCAATGACCATTTTAATAATAAACTCGAGTTATATATTGAACTTGTGTGATTAAACGATTTAGAAAAAAAACTACAAAAAATTCGATTAAGTTGGGTTTTTTGTTTTCTACAAGACACAGAACAATATGAATCGATTGTTTGGTTATATGCCTGCTGATTGATCAACTTGTCTCATTCTTCCGTTTCATCAGCGGTTTTACAACAAACTGTGAATTGTCATTCAAAGAACTCTTTAAGGTTTAAAATACTGCGAAAGGGCATAATAAAGTCGTTCTTTGTCGTTTCCCAATATTCTTTCTTGCATTTTTCCCTCTGTACCAAGCTTTCATTTTTTGATTGTAACAATTATTTAATGTTGTTATATGTTATAATTCATATTTAATAAAATTTATTATTAGAATTTAAATTAAATTAAACTGTATACGTACATATACGTGTATTTGCTGCATTGCCACAATACCAAGTAAATTGCATTTACATAGCCATACATTACCCGTAAATCTCGGCATATGTAATATATTTGTTGTTTTATTTTTCTGCCATTTGTTGCTTATTTATACATGACATGAGCTGTAAATTAAGCGATTTATCACAATTAACCTTGGCTGGTTTAAAATTATTTCTATATTCTCATAATTAAATAAATAATAACAACTGCCAAATAAAACATTAAAGTCCATCAAGTCCTCATGTACATGATTTTAAAAAAATTTTAATTCAATTGCAAACCTTTTTGCAAACGAGAGCATTAAATGCCTTGTGTTCGATGATAATTTATAAGAATTTTACTGGTTTAAAGTAAGTTTGAATTTTAATATAATTATTAAAGAATTTTTGTTAATAATTTTAATAGATTCGTTGAATAATTGGGCATTGATATTGTTACGAAAATGGAAAAATATAGATAGTGGTGTTTTGCTTTTACAACGTTTAACATTAAAATTATGTATAAACAAAAGCCCCAAAAGCAAAAACAATGAACTTGTTTACAAATTATCGCACTGTGTAATATAACAACAAACCCCAGCATAAAAAATGATAAACAAGTAAACAAAAATATACCAACAAACACTACAAGAATAAATGTAAACAAAATACACAAACAGCAATAATACACTAGAGCCCCGACATGCGTCGTTAATGGGGACCGGAGAATTGCGACGCAAATCGAAACGACGCAAATCGAAACAACTTTTTCTATACAAATGCATCGAAATTTAATTCATTGGGACCGAGAATTCAAACGAAAGCAAAATGAATGAATAATGAAAACATATTTCATTATTTTATTTAGTTCAACAAATGTTTTTTAATTATTATAAAGAAATAACAAAACAATAAACAGAAGTTGCAAGAATTTTAAAATACAAAAAAAAATTCTAAATATGTACCACAATACAAATACTAAAATGGTAGTACACAATGCTGCAAGAAAAAAATTAAACGTATGTAGCGTCACAAATCGAAATTTAAACGACGCAAGTTGGGATTCAAACGACGCAAATCGAATCGACGCCAATCGGGGACGAAACGACGGAAATTTAATCGACGCGAATTGAAATTGCAACAACGCAAGCTGAGTTTTGTCAATTTTTAAAAAGCGACGCAAATCGAAACGACGCAAATCGGATCGACGCAAGTCGGGGCTCTAGTGTAAAACAAAGATGTTTACATTTATAAAGATCTCGAGAAGGCGAAGCCACGAACATTCGCCATCAAGAACATTCATCGGACTGGTTACTGGCAATTGAGTCAGTAAAAGTTCAGTCAGCATTGTGTGTGTTTGATCAGTCGAACAATTGTACAGTAATTGTTATTGTTTATGCAAAAGGTGTAAACAGAGGAATAACAAACAACGCAATTGTTGTTGTTTACATCAAGTTGTGAACAGTGGCCACAGAATTGTTCGAATAATAAGGAATTTTAACACAGATTTATTTTTATTTTATTTGCAATCTACGAGCTCATATTTTAAACGTTTTTAAAAGGCAAAAACGTAACAATATGATTATGCATGGTAGGTTTGGTTAATTTGGCTAAACTAAGCAATCTTAAATAATATTTGGCAATAAAACCAAATCAATTAATGTTTTATTATATTGTATTGTATAATAAAAATTCATTTCTCTTTGCCAAATTGTTTGTTTAATATTTTTAAGAATTTTAATGTAATTTAACATCAATATTTTGGTTGTAAATTATGCCCCATTCTACCAACTGATATTTTAAGAGTTTTCTAGCAAAATACACTCAATAAAATGGTATCGTTTTAAGCCTATTTTGATAAAAACAGTTTCAATATTATCTAGTTTCTGACATTAGTTCAACTACTCGTGCAATAGTCAAAAGACACGAATAAAGTAGCGAATAAATGCTGGAGATAATGTAGATTAAATAACCACGATATCTTAAAATATCAGACCATTAAAGCTTGTCTTAATTCATAAAGTAGATATGCAAAATCATAAGATTTTCTACTGGTACTAGTTTAAAAACTAATTAATTGAACCAATTAGTCTCATTGTTATTTAATTAATCACTTATGAAGGGTTTTTTCTTAAACGATTCCTATCTTTAAATAAAAAAAAAGAAAGACATTTAAAAGATATCGTTGAAACGTCCACCATTGATTCTCAGGTTGGGACGCATACGAAATGTTAAATTTTGAACGACTTCGCTGCATACAGTGAGCTTCGTAAGAAACTGTACACAATCAACAAACTTAACTTTTACCACTTAAGTAGAATGCCCGAAAATATTGACAATATTTCGAAATTTTTGTAATTTTTTTTTGTTTCAATTTTAAAACTGGCAATGAAACAATTTGAAAATAAAAATAACTATGATTTATTAATGTATGTATATTTTCTGTAATGTACAGTTTCTTTTGACGCTCACTGTATATCTGGTTGAATTTGACCAATACCATGGGTTATGTTGGCTTTGAGAACCGCAGTGGTTTCTGACTTCGTCGTATTCACGTGCGGCTTAAGAACGAATTTTCACGCTTTCGGTGACGTCCTGTTTAAACAACATGTCGTTGGTGTCTAGTTCATTCAATTCAGGCTAAAAATAGTTGGTAATCATGGACCTGTAGTGCTCGACATTAACAATGTGGATTGGTGTCGACCCAAAATTTGGCAATTTTGTTTGTTGTTGTATCGCTGAAAATGATTTTTCAATGGAAATCAGTTAATTGGTTGATTTTTAGCAGCTGTAATTTCAGCAATGCCTGTCGAAAGTCCTTATTGGTCCTATACAACTCCAACATCTCAGAATTAAAAATTGTAAATATTGAAAAACTTTTATATTTATTCCACATATTTTGATTCAATGTCCAATTTCTAAAATTGGCGAACACCTTGAGGAGATTTTGAATTGTACAACGTGTGTCAACTTACAATCAATCAGAGTCAGTCTTCGGAAACATGGTATCACTGATGTTTAGTTAAGTCTAATATTCCAGAATTATTTTTTTTGTAAATACCTATTATTTTTAATTTAATCCTTTTATATAAATGTATATATGTATATAAGAGAGTAACTACTTTAAATGTGCGCATATGGTCTAGTAACCCGGCGCCTTTTGTATATTTTATAAATTTATTTATAAGATATATTTTAATAAATAAATAAATAAATATAAAATTTATTTATTTTTTTTAATTGCTTTTATCAATTTCCTATGGAGGTTTGAGGGTAATCTTTTTGACATTCCGCGTGTACTTTAACAACTTTTTTTTTCATTTTTCTTCCTATTGTCATTCTTCAGTCAGCTGTTTCTGACGACCGAAGCAGTTTTTACAAAAACAAAATGCCTATTGTTTTTGCATTGTTGTACTTGTTGTAGACATAAGGTCACCTATTGAATGAATACGCCTAGGCTGCAACCATCTAAATGTGAAATAACAAAAGAATTTCATTCTGTTACTTCGCCAAGGTCCCTACATTCAGGCATAAATGGACACCACAAGTTGTTATACAAACTATTACCCCAGCGAGAGAAAATTGGAGACTCTTTTATAGAGACTATCCTTCCAAACTGGCTCTAAACATGACACTTTAGTGCTATGTATTCGTGAATACAACGGGTATAATACGTTCTTTAAAATCTTAAAAGATGGAAAAAAGAAACTTTTTATCGTGAAAATGTCTTACAAACCGTTTAGAATTTCTACGGTGTAGAAATCAATAAATTTTTATAAAGATAAAGGAGTACATTTTTCTATGAACAATTAGAAAAATTTTTTAGCGTTCTACTTTAGCCATTTTGTGGCTTATTCGCATACACCTGCGACTTAAGAAAACCCCTCCAGAAAAAGTCTAACCTCACGTCTACGTGATCTGACTATGCCTTCAAATTGCTGGTGCAGAATATCCAACGAGCCATGAACAGTGTGTTACGTAGCGCTGTCCTGTTGAAATCAGTTGTCGTTGGTGTCAAGAGGAAAAGAAGTTGGTAATCAATGACCTCACCATTGCTCACCATTGGCATTGATGGTCCGGCTAACTTCGTTATAAAAGAAAAATGAATCGATGACGCTGCCAACTCAAAATTCTCAGCAAACAGTGACTTTTGCAGGATGTATTCTGTTCTTGAATCTTATGTGGTATGGTATCGTCCCACATTCGATAATTTTGATTGTTCACATACCATTATCGTCCCGCAATAGGGCTCGTCGCTGAAGTTAATATCCCGCGCGGGACGTTGCCTTAACAGAAAATCCATGTTCATCAAACAATTTTATTACATACATATTTGCACATGTTGTTGCATGCTAAATTAGTTTATATGGTGATTTGACAAAATGATTTCAATAAATGACAACTAATTTGCCAGATGTAGCCTCAACAGGATGGCCGTTATCAACATACTAAAGTTTAGAAGCTCCTAGAGGGTCTATATGAAGGAAAAGATCTGTAAATCACTTTGGCGATTTTTAACCTCTTCACGCCCTTGGCCACATATGTGGACGTTTAATTTTTTATAATTATAATTGTAATAATAATAAAAACAACAAAAACTTGATAATAACTTATTGACTACCAAATCTTCTAACAAGAGAAGTAAACATTTTATCGTTTGTCTGCACTGATGATATTATTTCCGATGTATAGTTGGATACTTAAAAAAAAATGTGAAATAATTCTTTGGCAATCTGTTTTATTGGTTATATCAAGAAATCGTTAATATTTGAAAAAATAATATCAGATTTATTTAATATAATAAGTTTTACCATCACTACCTAAAAAATCTAACAGCTGCACTAAAGTTAACCCTGGAATCAGACTGGACGTTATAAGTCATTATCCTAAATACAAGGAACTGAAAAATCCGCCCAGATGTCACGACAAAAATTGTGTAAGACGAACTCTCTACATTTGTGAGAAATGTTAAGAATATATATGCCTGATATGACCGGAATGTATGAAAGCATTTCACACATATATTACCACTAGCAGATTGTACCCGGCGTTGCGCGGGTTATGTAGTTTGGATTAGTTTAAAAAATTTAAAAAAATTATTATTGGGTCATTTTTGCATTAAAAATAACAATAAATAAAAAACCGGTTTATATGTTTCGTAACCGCTTTTGAAACCGGTTTCTTAAAGAATGCAATTTTTCAAATTATTCGTAAACCGGTTTAACAAACAACCCAGTTTTTTGAATACTCTAAGTCCTAAATATAAATGCACTCAATTTGCCCGTTTTGGCCCCTTTCCCCCTTTTTGGACCCCTTTCGGTCCAACTTTATAAACGGAACACCTCCAATAGCTATTTGGGAAACTTAACCAAGCTAAATCGTAAAAAATTACCTATAAAACAGATAAAATACAGCATTTATGCATAAAAGTATTAATTTTTGCCCATTTTTTCTCTCTTTATCCCATTTTTTCTCCCCTTTTGGTCAAAATTTTGAAAAGATTTATTGCCTATAACCTGCACCGACAAAAGCTCGATCTATATCCCAAATTTCATGAAAATCGGTCCAGGCGTTCAGGAGTGATTGGCTATGCACTCAATTTGCCCGTTTTTGGCCCCTTTCCCCCTTTTTGGACCGCTTTTTGTTCAACTTTAGAAACGGAACACCTCCGATAGCTATTTGGGAAACTTAACCAAGCTAAATCGTAAAAAATTACCTTTAAAACAGATAAAATACAGCTTTTATGTATAAAAGTATTAATTTTTGCCCATTTTTTCTCTCTTTATCCCATTTTTTCTCCCCTTTTGGTCAAAATTTTGAAAAGATTTATAGCCTATAACCTGCACCGGCAAAAGCTCGTGATTGGCTAACAAACAAACCAACAAACAAACAGACTTACAGAAAGATTTATAATATATATTAGGATTAACGCTCAGTGGCCACAAATGTGGACGTTATCCCTTTTTGTGAATTTTCATTTTTTTTTTTGCTTTTTGAATTCCTATTAAAATAAAGTTAATTAATTTAAAAAGAAAACAAAATTTAATCATTTTTTTGTCACCATAAAAAATCGTCCCTGAAGAGATTAATTGCTTTCTTACTTAATTGGTAATTACAAGCCTTTAGTCTGGATTACAACCTAGCTTCTCACGCCACCCATGTTGTGTACGTCGTGTATGAGTGGCGGGACCTACAGTTTAAAGTCGACATTATTGAGAAGCTTTACAGAGTTTTTGCTGACATTTGCTTCAATTGCAAATGCCTGCTTAATTGGTCATTACAACCATTTAGTCTAGATTACAACCTAGCTTATTACACCACCCATGTTGTGTGTGTTAATTTTTATCAAAGAGTGGCGGGTTCTACAGTTTAAAGCCAAAATTTTTAAAAATCTTTTCAGAGTTTTTGCCACATATGCTGTTTAATTAACAAACCATATAACAACATAGCTTCGTTGATCAATGATTTTTTAGTTTAAAATTGCTTTACAAATAACTTAGATACATATTTTAAATATTCTGTTGTAAATATTGATGTTTGTTTGATTGATAGAAATTGCATTTTATTTATTTGATAAATAAAAATTATTTTCATTTCAATAAAAACTATGAAAAAAAAATTTCTTTTGATTGAACAAACTATTCATTTCAATTCAATACAACTGTAGAATGCATGTATAATAATAACAGATATTCATGCAGATTGCTGCTCGAGTACAGTATGTAATACAATTTGATTAAAAATTAAAAAAAAAAATAAAAATTTTATTCACAAACTACACTTACTGTACGTAGGAGTACGTCCTAGAAAGGAAAAAAAAAACAAATATTTCGCATTCATCTAGCAATACTCAGGCATACAAGTATTGTTTGTACACCTCATTATTTTTATAGAGAGAAAGAGATAGAGAGAGAGAGAGAGAGCTAGGTAGAAAGGGAAAGAGAGAAAGAAAATGGTTATTATTGTAGGGGGGCTGTAATTAAAAATTTGAACTTGTAACTCCAAAAGTATTATTCAATTTGGCGGAAAATACTTGAAAAATATTTCAAGCCAGGCAGAAAACAAAAAATAAAAAAAATGAAAAAAAAGAGAATATGAATGCAAAACAAGAGTTGAATATTGTGTTGTTGTTAATTAAATGAAAAACGTAATGAAATAATCATAATCATCACAATCAAAATCGTAATAATGATGATGATGACGATGATGTTGAAGCCCATGTTGCTTACAATCCACATACAACGAGCACGAGAACGTGTACTCATACACGAGCACAATCAAAAAGGATATGAATGATGATGATGATGATGATGCGAGTATGATTGCGAATGCAATGAAATTGTAAAGCAAATTATTTTAAGTTGTTGTTTTTTTTTCTCTGTCTCTCTTTCTCTCTGTTATTATAGAAAAGAGAAATTCTGAATAAAAAAAAAATAAAAAAAAAAATAGAAAAACTTTACAAATGCTCATGCTAAATGCATGAATAGATTCTATGGCCAGAATCAAATGCACATACTTGTACATACAAATACAATATGAATTCAAACGAAGCTATATATATAGAGATACATACATACATACATATTTAACTACACGATAGCATTGCAACGAAAGACAACAATACTAAAATTCATCATAATTGGCGAGGGTCGTCTGTCCCTCTATTGCAGTGGACATTGACTGCGTTTAGTTTGTAGGCAGCAATTCAGTTAAGAAATGTAAACGGCAACGTTAACCCATTAACGTCGAATGGGTAGAAAAATACCCAAAAAAAAAGAAGTTTTTTAAAAAAATTCTATCTTGACCCAACTAAACGAGAGCCCAAACGTTTCTTTAAGAACGAATAAAGAAGACATAGAACGGTTTAAAAAAAATTAGTAAGGCATGATATTCACATATTTTGGATGACACAAAAAAGGTCAAAGATCACGAATTTTTTAAAATCAAAATTTTGTAGAAAGAACTTCTATGGATTATGTATGGATGATATTCTCAGGAAAACCTTTAGATGCCATGTAATATAATATATCTTCTACCCGATAAAAATACTTTCACTTGAATTGGTCCACTCACCTAAGCTACAGGTGCGATTAAGTAAATGACATGGGCATAAAAATATCCTATATATATATAAATATCATTCCAGGCATTTGGAATGAAATATTTTTCATAAAACTTTTAAAAATTAATTTCAAATAGAAATTTCAAATCATTTATTTTTCTGTATTTTTTTATATTTTTTGTAGTTCCGGCATGAAATTGTGCAAAAGAATCCCTTGGATGCACATTCAAACTGTATTTTGCACAACCGTACTCTGTTTTCCCACCACATTGCGCACAGCGACAGCGTTTTTCAATTTTATCAGTCCTGTGGTCAAATTTGTCAGTGTGTTTTGCTATTTGCTGCGCATTTGTGACAACTTTTCCATCACGGCGTCGATTTTCACGAATTTTTACCAACGCTTCAACAACGCTAACCCAAAAATCGAGTTGGCTCATAGGTGGCAAACCTTTACATCCCCTGCACAAGCAGTGTAGTTTGCATGCATTTACCAAAGCTGCGTCAATAGTGTTAGTGAGTAATGGCCAATACCACTTTTTACCGCGGACTAGAATACGATAATTGTAGACGCCATTATCGAATAAGTCAACCCCACCCATTCGCTGATTATATGCATGTATTATGTATGGTTGTTCAACGACAGCCATCATGCGATGTTTACGATCATATCTTTTGGTTTTGCATATCGGTTTTGCACCCAAAAAATTCGACATCACAGTTACCACCTTCAGAAAGATTTAAAATATACACATCCATAGGTATAACATGATAATAAATATGTGTATGTACAGGTAGTTATCGAATTATCGTTCCAGAGAACTGCAATAATATTGTTGTTTGTCAAAGCAAAAATCTGATAAACCACCAGGTTTCTTTTTCATCAATTTAATATCATCCAGCAATAGAGATGAGCGATCCAGTGATTTTTGAAGAACGTTGTTCTCAGTGAACGTGATTTATTAATCACTGTTCTTTAAAACAGTGATTGTGATCACAGTATTCGAATAATACAATAATGACAATAACGTATTTTATTAAGTCGTAAGAAAGAGAAAACTAGATACATACTACGAAAAGACTACTAAACAAAATCAAAGTGGTGTCATCAATGTTATTATTTTTAATATAATTTTTTTTTATATGAAGTTTGACAATTAATTTTCACAGAAAGTTCATGTATAAAAAGACAAAAGTAAATAATAAGCATCATCTAATAGTAATTCTGCCTCGCTCAAAATAAAATGAAATAAATTTGAGTATGTAACAATTTTGAAAGAACGACATTATTAGTACCTGTTATTTAGCAATTTCAATCACTGTAGTTACCAGTGAATTATCAATCACCGTGATTAAATCACAGTTTTGAAAATATCGCTCATCTCTATCCAGCAATGTGTGATTGCTCCGATTATCTCGAACAGTACTACCTGTTGCAAAATAACCTTTTCGAGATAATGTACATAATAAATTATGGCTTGTCGAATGTAACATTATAGTATTGACTTGGATCTGAAATATTCTCTAATAGTCGTAGTACCACGTTTTCTTCAAGGCCGTAGTCGGCATTATTTTTAGCAGAAGCGCCAACATATGGGATAAAGGAATAACAATATCCTGTCATAGAAGCCAACACCCAGTATTTGTAGCCAAATGGCGGCCATAATATGTGATCATCTGTTCATCCACAAAAAGACTATGAGAAAATATGCCAAATTGCATGAATTTTTTATTCAATGAAGTGTTCAATGGAGTAATTTTGGCAAATTTATCATTCTTGTCAGGATTATTATTGTCACAAACGTGTTATTTTCAATAAAACTCTCAAAAATAGCTTAACTATGTTGTCTAGTCGCCATATAATAAAGAGAAAAAAATTTTATTTTAGAACACACTTATGCCGAAGTGGGTAGAAAAATACCCATGCCCTACAAAGGCCCCCACGACACTTAACAAAAAAAAATAAAAATATTCATATCAATACAAATACTCCAAATACTATTTGTGCCAAATTCAGTCAGGCGTTAATGGGTTAAGAAATTTTTCCAATTATTCGTTGAAAGATGTGCTATTTTTTCTTTATAAAAATTTACGAATTTCTATTTGTTAGAAATCGTAGATGATATGGAGGACATTTATACGATAAAAAGTTTCTTCTTTTTATCTTTTAAGATTTTAAAGAACGTATACCCGTTGTATTCACGTATACATAGCACTAAAGTGTCATATGTAGAGCCAGTTTGGATGGTTAGCCCCTGTAAAAGAGTTTTCAATTTTCTCTCGCTGACATGATTGTTTGTATCATAACTTGTAGTGCCAATTTATGCCTGAATATAGGGACCATTACAAAGTAACAGAATAAAATCCTTTTGTTATTCTACATTTAAATAGTTGCAGCAAAATATGAGTTAGTTTTTCAATATTTACAATTTTTAATTCTGAAATGTTGGAGTTGTATAGGACCAATAAGGACTTCCGACAGGCATTTGCTGAAATTACAGCTGCTAAAAATCAACCAATTAACTGATTTCCATTGAAAAATCATTTTCAGCGATACAACAACAAACAAAATTGCCAAATTTAGATCGATACCAATCCACATTGTTAATGGCGAGCACTACAGGTCCATGATTACCAACTTCTTTTAGCCTGAATTGAATGAACCAGACACCAACAACATGTTGTTTAAACAGGACGCCAACGGAACGAACGTGAAAAATTCAAAACCACAGCGGTTCTTAAAGCCAACATAACCAATGGCATCTGTCAACCAGATATACAGTGAGCGTCAAAAGAAACTGTACATTAAAAAAAAAATATACCTTAATAAAATACCGTTATTTTTATTTTAAAATTGTTTCATTGCTAGTTTTTAAAATTGAAACAAAAGAAAAAAATTCTAAAAAATTGCGAAATATTGACAAATTTTGATTGTTAGAATTTTATCTTTAGTGTACGGTTTCTTTTGACGCCCACTGTATGCAGTGCAGTTGTTAAAAATTTAACATTTCGTATGTGACCCAACCTGGGAAGCAATGGTGGACATTTCTAATATGTGTTTCAGAAGACTTTCTTTGTTTTTTTTTTTTTTAATTAAAGATAGGAAGCGCTTAAGAAAAGACTTTATATACATAAGTAATTAATTAAATAATAATGAGACTAATTGGTTCCATTCAATAGTTTTTAAACAGTACAGTATCTTAAAAAAGCCATCATCATCTTCAGAGTCTAGAGAAGGAGATTCTCAGTTCATTCGTTTATTTCATCAAAGACATCCAAACGAAAATCTTATTGTTTTGCATATCTAGTTTACGAATTCAGACAGGCTTTAATGACATGGATCAAAGATCAGCAATGAATCGTTTTTTCGCTACTCATAAGCACTCATGAAATTTTCAATATAAGTGAGTCAACAATATTGAAATTTAACTATGTACTCTGACTCATTCATACTCACTACAACGTTGATTTATAAGTACAGGTTGCAATGAGTTGGCGTACAACGTTGACATCAAACTCATACCATTCGAAATATGTTTGATTCATAAGCCTCCTACGCATTTAGATTTATAACTTTAGAAAAATACTTATAATATGTACTTATAAAGGATTCGAGTGACTTGAATCATTTATGAAAATTTACAGTCTTAGTTGTTGTTGCATTTACAAAAAAAGAAAAAAGACACATAAGCAACAAAGACAGAGCAGCAAGCACAGCAAACATACAACCTTCTAGTGAGTATTTTAGTGTTCGTACGCGATTCATACTAATTTTGTGCTTCGTGTATAAATATGTTCAGTTATGGAGAGTGGAAATCAACAACATCATAAGTGTTGTTAAGTATGAATGCAGGATGAGTACATTAAACTTTGAATACATATGAGTGGAGGAGGTTCCATGACATTAAAATAAGCATGAATGCGTATAAGTAGCAGAAATTATGAGTATGATTCGATTCTACTCATCTTTTTGAATACTCATTGCTGATCCCTGATCTGTATTATCTCCAGCATTTAATCGTTATTTTATTTGCGTCTTTTGAACACTGCAGGAGTAGTTGAACTAATGTTAGTTGTGCTTTCCATAGATGAAATTGGACGATATAGCGACCATGTCGCGTTGACAAACATAAACTGAATGTAATTTGTAACATTCTCGGTTAACCCTCGCATAATTGCATGCAACCATAATAGAAGTACTTGTTAAAAATGAATTCTACTACTGCTACTATTGCTATACATTGCTTGTACTCTTGTGCTAAAATAAAAACCAACAGCAAGAAGGAAGAAAAAAAAAACGAACAAAAAGGAATGTGAAGAAAAAAGTTATGGTGGTAAAACCAAATGAGCTATAGTTTAACCAACGAACCGGAAGTCGAGAAAAAAAATTTATTAACAGTAAGAAAAAGAAAAAAAAAAAACAGAAACGAACAAACGAGAAACGTAACGGTAAAACAAGCGATTGTAAACGAGAAAACGAATAGCAACTACTAACAACAACAAATTCTATAAAAATAAGAAGAAAAAAAATGTAACAGGCCTGCAACAACTAAAAATGCAAAACTTCAATGGCGGACAGACGAAATATAATGGGCTGCCATTTTGTATTTGAAGCCAAAAGCATTTTATTCTGTTACATTTTTTTTTCTGCTTCGCGCCCACTACAACCACATAAAACAACAAGAACAACAGCAACTAATGCCCAAAGCTAAAAACTTTACGTTTCCCCGTCCCCCTGCCTATTACAATCTGGCT